>CM029516.1:39557346-39970678 GCA_017140615.1 Eucalyptus cladocalyx
CTCTAATATAACTCACATATGTATCATAACAATCTCCTCTTCACGTGTGATAATGTTAGAATTTAGGTATCATTCTAAATCAACTTATCTCAACTTGAATTTCTAACACCTAACTTTATCTTCGGTTTCTTTTTTCGGACCTAACCATGAAGTCTACCAATGAGCTCACGTTGTTTGAGATATTTATCAAATACCAATACACAATGAGAGTGGACCACCACTCAATCATCGACTCTGATACCATTTACTAGGAGCATGTAATATAAGCCCAATACTTTCATATTGGGAAATACTTATTTAACACAACTCACACATCTATTTCTAACAAATCTAACGATGGGGATGTTGCGCCACTAATGCATCTAGATCATCGACTCCGGTGTCTATTAGACAAACTCATTGCACGCAAACCAATTTGAGACGCTGGGCTTCTTATCTGTGACCCCAAATCTAGAAGCCATAAAGCGTCAAGTGGAGTGGCAGCGTGCTGCAGAAAATAAGCAGTGGTGTTCTGAGTTTTGTTGACTGAAGCAAACTTCTCGATAGGACCTGAGAAAGGAATATCTGCTCATCCGTAAAGTAGAATTGCTTTTACATTGGGATTTGCCATGTAAGGCTAGCTATTGCATTCATTGGTGACTTCCATCCATAAAGTAGAATTGCTTTTACATTGGGATTTGCCATGTAAGGCTAGCTATTGCATTCATTGGTGACTTCCATCCATAAAGTAGAATTGCTTTTACATTGGGATTTGCCATGTAAGGCTAGCTATTGCATTCGTCGGTATCAATATGAAAAGATTTTGGATTGAATTGATTCAATTGAAATGTTTAGGACTGAATTTATATTAATGCAATAGATTTAAAACTTTTTTTTTGGGTACTTTTTCCTACTAACAGTTCTTTTTCCCATACTTGGGCAAGTTTTCCACTTAACTCCTCGGTCGGGATCTATCGTCACCGGGTCATCTGTCTAATGGCCGTTGAGTAAGAGTTTTTGAATTATCGGAAATGAACAATACTCGTTTAAGACTCACCGCTTTTGTTTATTAATACTCTGCTTCCAGCCATTTTCAAAGAATGATCTTCCGCTGTCATTCTACAATCTGAAATGGCTAGAAAGAACGCAACTTGCTCACGCTTCACGCACGAGCGCGCACAATCAGCCTATGGAACTGAAGACCGAAAGTGCAGAAAGACAGAGACGTTTGCATAATGTGAACAGGAAAAAACACCCAGTCTCAGAAGATGTTCTCTCTTCAAAATCCACCTAAATGGGTAGCAATATCAACCAGCAAAGCATTCGGCGGACAGCGATATTTCGTCAATATGACTGGTCCATGGGCAGCCTCTCTCTCTCTCTCTCTCTCTCTCTCTGTGAAACACTCGTTGCTTTCTCTCACTAGAATGCAAAACACGGCGTTCCACTAATGGAGAAACTAGCATTCGAGTGTATGTTATTGGGTGCTGTTGACGAAAACCAGCAAGCACCACGCTACAGTTTTTTCCTGGTGAACACTCCACTTCAGGAAGTGATTCGATGCTCTTGCTACCAAAGTGGGCCTACATCATCCTTTCGTAATCCCCACATCACAGAACATCCAAAGCAACAACGCTGTAAATTAAATCCCGCTCCAGGATAAGCAATGGAAGTGTTCCCTGTACGCAGCACTTTATTAGGCAGCTGAACACCAAGACGATAGCTGCAACGCAATTTCATGCCCTACCTACCTAACCCGAAGCAATTCTCTGTGTCACAAATATCTTGGTGGAAATCGATGAAGCAAAGAGGTCAACACTGCGCGGCATAATTAGTCAACCAACCAATTGGTGGTTGACTCTGTTTCTAAAGTTGGAGCTCGAGCGGCCATAGTGTGTCTCACTATGGTCAATGATCAAATTGAACTGCTCTGCATATTGTTTGAGGGGCACTAGCGAAGATTGATCCTGGCCCTACACAAGTTCCCCCTATGGGAACAGACTGAATGTAAGGAACCACCGAAATCCAAGCGACACTGAAAACAAACTACACCAATAATTTTCTCGACTCACTCATCTGCTGCTTGTGGACAGATGAATACAACAAGAAAAGATTGAGCTTATGTGTTCTAAGCCATTAACAAATGGATAATCATCCTCAAAAAATCACCAAGATGCAGTCCAAAGCTAAACTAATGCACTTATATTCCTGTGGACTTGCAACTTATAGTGGTCTGTCCTTTCTATTCATCAAGTGGATAATTACCTCAATGATGGAAGTCAACCATCAAATTCCATGACAGATAAGTCCCATTCACGAACCGACAAAAAATCAGCACGATGGGTTCCAAAATGATCTTCAGTCCCTTTCGTAATCAAACATGCACTACAAAGTCATTATTTATATGCAAAGCTCCACATTCATCAGACTGCCCAAGAACTAAAAATTTTGGAGAAGCATTTCCAAGCGCAAGTATGGGCAACTGCTTAGCTCTGAGAAAGGAAATCAAGATTGTGAAAACAGAAGGTAAAGTCCTTGAGTATAGGACAGAACTAAAAGTCCAAGAGGCGAAAGTTTCTTTTCTAGATCAACAGATCGAGGATTACGAGGAAGCTGGTCCTTCAAGAGTGAAGCTGATAATCAGCAGAAGAGAACTGCAGCAGATGCTACAGGAAGGAGCAGTTTCAGTAGGTGACCGGGGATTGCTGCTTCTTGAGAGAGAACAGAATTTGCAGAAAGTCAACATTGATGACAGAGGTCATTGCGAAGGATGGAAGCCTATATTACAAAGTATACCTGAAGTAGACTAGTATTTCTCTCTCTCTCTCTCTCTCTCTCTCTCTCTCTCTCTCTCTCTCTCAATGATCTGAGAACGCCAAGTACAAAATGTTGCAATTAATGACGAAAGAAAATGAATTTTTAAAAGTTAGTTGACGTTGTTATGTAGTTGAGTGTCTCTTGTTGTAATCGTACAACAACACAAGAATATGCTAACAATTAGTCTTAAAAGATAGCCATGCTTTTCTGTCGTTGGTTCAGTCTCGTTGGGACACCCTTTCTCCGTGTGGATAGAAGTAAGTCACAGCTAATCAAAAAGACATGAAGATGGAGAAGGCAAAAACATGGAACATGTGATATGAATATAAATGCCCATATCACCAAATACATGCTCAAGTTAACTAAATCATGCTAGCAAGTCAGAAATTATCAGTTGATGAGTTTGCTATCAATCAAAACTGTGTTTGCACCAGGTGATTTAAGACCAACTAATATACAGAAACGCCATCGTCACCATGACTAAAGGATACATAGCTCAGGGCAACAGAAAAATGCAGCAGCACTTTCAACCTTGAGGGGCCTCTCCCCACTTGCCAACTTGGAGGAAAAGTTTAGATATGAACAAAGAAAGCACTGAACTCTTCCTTTAAAGTTTTGTCAATCACTTAATGGTTTTTTTTTTCTTCCTTTCAATTTGGCCAATCATGAACTATTTGAAGGCTCAATCACTAGCAATTGACTAACTATTCTTGATTTAGTTAACTATTACATCAATTATGACCATGCTTTAACACTTTGACAAAGGTTTGTCTTCTCATACATTTTGTCTCCTTGTCTATTGTTTTTACTCCAAGACTTGGAGGATTTCATAGTCTCAATCCTTCTTGCGGATGTTCTTTCCATGTATGCAAAGCCCCAAAAAGCCAGAGGTATAACTAAGTGATGCTTGATGGTCATTCTTAACCCTCTAAGCAGGTTGGGGGAAAAATAAAAAATAAAAAAAGTACCAGACGAGGCCACTTTTAGGGACCCGTCTTCCACTTTCTTGTGGAAAGCTTTATGAGATAGACGATCAGAAAAAAAAATAAGTGTAATAGGGCTATCATGAAAGGCAAACAATGCCATGGCTTCCTTTAGAGCAGAGCCCAAATGGCTAAACCCAAAGAAACTTGGCAAAAGGATGGCTTTAAACAGTTATTTCACCTTGGATGAATAGCCAGTAATGAGAGGACGAGGAGCAACAGCAGAGCTCCATAGGATGCATGCAGACACTAGTAAATGCCATGTGATCATGGCTTAACAGGATGATCAGAAAAAAATAAGTGTAATAGGGCTATCATGAAGGCAAACAATGCCATGGCTTCCTTTAGAGCAGAGCCCAAATGGCTAAACAGTTATTTCACCTTGGACAAATAGCCAGTAATGAGAGGATGAGGAGAAACAGCAGAGCTCCATAGGATGCATGCAGACACTAGTAAATGCCACGTGATCATGGCTTAACAGGATGATCTTAAATTAAGCAGACAATGGAAATGATATTCCTAAGATTTAGTGATCTAAGGAAAAATTTAGACATTATTTACTATCACTACTATCAACCCCTCCTTTGAGAGCAGTAGTTACATGCTTCTAGTGCACACGAGCCATTTTTTGGGCCTTCTTTAGCAAGGAAAAAGTGAAGAAACATGAGCCTTAATCAATAGCGGGGCTGGTGCAGGGTATATCAACCATTGGATCATGTGCATCTCACTGAGGCCCACGTGATCCGACAGCTTAAAGTAGCTGCGCTCATGCACCAGGATCATGCAAGAAATTTGACTCCTCTGGTCCGACAGTTTTAAAATTGGCCGAATTAGGAGCATGAGGCTTCCCACGTTAATAGCTAGAGATAACCAGATGATTGCACAATTAAGCATACAATTAGCTATGAAAGCATTTCCATTGACATGATATTCAGCAGTCTTTCAGGTCATTCAGAACGCCCAGTTCCACATCATCCTGCTTTACAAAATATATTTAGCTCAAAGCACCCACCTTTGCCTCTATTTATATACAGGTAGCTTCCACTTTACAAAGGATAAGAGGTTCTTTATACACCATTCCTCCAAGTTCTAGGATTTCCAGATAAGAGCTACTGTTCCTTCCTTTCCACCTCCAGTGCAACTTCATTACGACGTGTAAAAGGTAGCGTAAAAGGTGGATTGTACTGCAATCATATAACAAAAGATAAAAGATTGAGAACCTTTCATTACTAAAAAGTCTGCGGTAACAAGATCATCCCAAAAATTTATGCTGGACCTACCTGTGCAACTTCCACAGAAGCACCTTCTTTTACCCTGAACTCTCCATCACTTTTCAGAGCATCTCTAAGTTTTAACTCCCGTTGTATAACTTCTTCATCAGTAACAAAACCTGATTTCAAAGAGAGATAGACAGTCTACTTATGATTTAGAATTCCTTATTACCAAAAACACCATACTACGTAACTAGTGAGTGTCCATGTTGATTCTGAAGACAGATTGCCAAGAAGAAGAAAAGCAGCACAAATGGTGACTCAAAAAAAGTTGTGGGAAAGGGTGGATGCTTATCAAATTGCACACCTTCTACCAAAAGAAAAAATTGCTCCCCAGAAAAAGATGGTGTTTATATGCGCATATGACTAATGCATATGTGTCACATATCATATTAACTTAACAGTCAATATTGATTTACACATCACGCAGACTTCACTTATGACCACTTCTATTCATGCAATTCAGGATGTAAATCTATTTCCAAGGAGAAAGGAATTTCATTGAAATCAAAAGCTACGTAGGTTCAGCTTTATCTGTTTATGGAGAGAATGAACCTGAAAAGGCAACAACAGCAACAATTTTCCCTGGAACCTCTTTAACCCTTACTGATGGATCTCTAGGTGATGGTATATTCGCACCATACTTTGAGGGCATAACAAAGGACATCAGCCACTTCCCTTCATTTTCCACCTACATTCAATAATGAACAAGCAAACGAGTTTTGAAATGAAAATGCCGAATCATCTCAGCATAAATAAATACTTCGCTGCTAAAAAGAAAATGAACACAACATCAGGTTAAGTTCTTAATAACCAAAGGAGGAGAATCTGTTATAATTGTCATAGTTCAACATAAGGTACTGGAAGCTGTAAAGTATCCTCTAAACTAATACTTAGAACATATTGCAGAGAAAAGAGTTTGAGATTCCCAAATTAGAGCTAAACCATTATTGATGTCAATGGATCGATGTGCCCCCCCAATGTCAAGAACAATCAGCCAATGCCCTTGTCTTTTAAAGAGTTAACAGGGATTGCATGGGCATAGACTCTACCACACTCCATCTAGCCAACAGCCTCTCTAAATATCAAAGTTGACGTCAACAAGGATATTGGACAACTCACCTTCTTTGTTATTACGGGTGTCGTCATTTCCATTCGCTCTCCATCAGATGGACTCTTGCGTGTATATACAGGGGTAGTCATCTCCATTTGCTCCTTTGTTGTGTTCTGATTGAAAGGTCCACATAAGCATATTAAGTAATGGAATGGTCATTCTGGCGACGTGATAGAGAAGGTAACTGAAAGGATTGCTTAACTACCTTACCGAAGAGGTACTCGGCTAAGACATTGAAGGATTGAGAAGCCCCATTGAGGTCGAATCCAGTCTTTCCAGGCATTGTCGTTTCCGCTATGTAGTAAGGCTATTCACATTCACAAATGCAAAGTAAGTAGCCACAAGTACCAACTGAAAGTGTTGACAAGAAGGCAAAAACACGAAAGCAGTTATCGGATAAAAAAGCCCAGGAGCAGGAAAAACTTAACTAGAATCCTAATCGTGCCGTTTATCGCGAGCACAACTAAATGAAGGGAACATAAATTCTCAGAGAGGAAGGACGTGCACGCCGAGTGCAGTTTATACCTCCACTTCTCTTATTTCATACTGGTCTCTCCTGCTCAAAACTTTGAACTTCACCGTCTCGAGATCCGGAACTGAAACAGGACAGCGTAACAAAAAAAAAAACCCCCATAAAACACAGTTTAGACTTCTGAATTATCCCAATTACACCATCCCAAGCTCATTTCCACCGCGAAAAGGCAAACTTGAGTACCTGCCATCAAAGCCTCCTCCAAATTGCGGCTCTCGAACCTCTTCGGGAACACGTACTTCGCGGTTTCGGTCGCCAAATCCACCAGAACTGCACCACAGATTACAGCGACCCAAATTGAGCCCGACACACATGCTCGCACATACTCACGCTCGAGAAACGATGTGGAAAAGACAGAGTGAGTTCGGCGGGAGAACATGTACGTCGCTGGGAGACGGAAGAGGCCTGGGAAGCGAGGGCGAACACGAGGGAGACCCGAGCCTCGAAGGCGGAGATGGGCCGCCTGCGCGAAGGAGGAGAAACGGCGGCGGCGGCGGGGGGCGGCCCTGTCGGCGGCGGCCGTGGACATGACGGCGGCGCGGCCAGCGCCCCTCGATCGCTTGGGGGATCGTGAGGTCGGCAGGAGGGTGCTCGAGAGGGATGGGCCGAGCCACGACGAGGGCTCGCACAGAGACATGGTCGTCTAGGGTTTTAGGGCCTGCGGTGGGGGGGAAGCGACGGAGAGTTCGAATTTCGGTTACGGCGGAGAGAGCGGCAGTTGCGGAGGACGAGTGGCGGTTATGGCTTTTTTCCTTCCCGGAACCGCCTTCGCTCGTGTAGCCGTCCGCGCGCGCGTACTGTCGGCTCCTTGATATTTTTCAGAATCTAATAATATAATTTCGTTTTTGCCCGAAATTTCTCGGCTATCTGTAAAGGACAATGGACGTGACACTCAAAGGTGGTCTCTTCCCGACCACAGGAGCAAGTACAACTTTTTGAAGAAGATGGGATGCGCCATCTTTAATCTTGCGGGTTTTTTTTTTTTTTTTTTTTTTATTAATCCTATTCTACTTTTTATTTTAACTCTTGCCCAAACTTATTATTATGCGTCTTTATCTGAAACCTTTTAAAACTAATTTGTCATCATCTCAATTATTGAGAAAATGAGATTTTCTATAAAAATGAGATTTTTAGCATTTCAAATATATTATCACATGAGTGTTATAAATAAAATTTTAATATAAGTTTGCATATTTTATAAACGTCGCACACTGTCGCTGTTTTTTTTTTTTTTTCAATCCGTTGATTCTCTCTTTGAGGAAATACACGATATTGCCACCGAGGAGGCTGAGAGGCGGATGAAGGAGGAGGTGCGGCGGGTGGTGGAGCAAGCAAAGGAGCTACAGGCCGCCGCTACAAACGTCGCCAGCACGTCGAGCAAGGAGCAGTAGTCATTCAGCAGCGTACGCCCATGCTCGTGCATTCATCAGTGCTCAGGCGAGCTGAGAGCTGCTGGATTAGCGAGTCCTTTGGTAGCTGCGATTCACGTCCTTTGGCACCTGATATTGACGATACGCTCCATCGTGCCTCATCCTCCTTGCGTGCCCCCGCCAATTTCGGCAGCTCATTTGCTCTCTACAAATTAACCATCTTCACATCTCACGATCAAGCCATCATCTGTTAACCTGTGTGAAATTTCACAATCATTCCACCGGAGGCAAAGAAAAAAGTTCAACCTCGATGTGCAGGCGGCTTCGTGAAGGGGAAGAGCGTGTGACTTTGGGGGGAAAATTATATTAGGGTTTTGAATTTAGGAAAATTAAAATCAGGATTTTGAAATTGAGGCAAATGTTGAAAACATCATTGTTTAAGGTATAATATGCCGACAAAGCATTCTAGCGAGCCACGTCAATAGGAGATATGAATAAAAAAGGCAAAATTAGATTTCTGACGAGTTCAAATCGAAACTAACATTTAAGTGATTTTTTTTAAGTGACACTTAAGTGATCTAAAAGAAATTTTTAATAACAAAGAGAGCGTTGCATACAACTTTCTACACTTTTGATATACTTACTTAACATTGTGCATTTTCTCCTTGGGGTGCAATGATGAAGTCCGACAATTGAAACTTTGCTCTTTCAATACAAATGTCTTCAAATTATTGATGTCTAAGGGCATGAATAATAATCTTTTGTTCTTGAGAATAATTTTTGGTTAGAAATAGATTTTTCTTTTTTTATTTCTATTTCCTAAACAAGTTTCTAAGTAGAGATACACATTTGATAACGAGACAAATTTTTTTCTTTCCAAAACAAAAATTTGTTTGATATGCCCTTTTAAATATCTCCCTCCCCTACTCTTTTTCATTTATAATGCTCCACTCTTTTGTCAGATAAAACATCCTTAATCAATTAAATTAAAAGTGTCAATGCAAAAATCGTATAATAGTAGGCAGCAGGAGGCGAGTGCAAGTAATGTGAAGAGTTTTTATTTCTACTTATTATTTTCATTCCAAATTTATTTTTAGGCTAAAAATTTGTCTCGTAAATTAGAAAAAAAATTGCATTACCAAATGAATTTCTACTCCAAATATATTTTCAGAAACAAAAATAAAAATAAAAAGTAAAGAGACAAAATGATCATCATGCATGTCCCAAATATCCAAGTATAGGACTGAAGATGAGTTGGTGACGTCCTTATTCACGGCTGCCAATTCCGTCTCCTCTGCCGAACAAGTGTTTGAAAATCTACCCTTTGATCCCTGCTAAAGCTCCCTTGAGATCTTGAGCTACCACTCCTGCTACAGCCTGCTTCGAATTATCTATCCGGTCATCACTTTATCTGAACATTTAACAGCAATCTTCCTAAGTTGCAGAAACTCCTCTACGGCCCTATTTATCTTTTCAACTATTGCCTCAGGTTCAGAGGATCGCATTTGGTACATTGCAGAGTTCCTCAAATTGAATTCTGGCCTAAGCCTGACAGCAAATCGCGCCTCGAAAATCTCCATTTGGATCTTAGGATCTAGAACATAAGACATTTGCCGCGAATAATAAACCGTCTTGACTGATAGAATTAAACGGGTCCCTACGAGATCCCAACACCCTACATCTATCAAGAAAAAGATAAACATCAAGCAGTCTTTTCATCAAGCTGAGAATTCATTATCATGCTGAGTGTACAAAGTTACTTTTAATATTTTGGACTCAACGTAAGATTTAGCCAAATCAATTGCTTTCGGTGATTGGCAAGCTTGTTAAGTCATTTGCTTCTCGAGCTTCGAAGGGTTCGAGGTTCATGTATCCATGGTGATAAATCCTAAGCATAAAGAAGATGAAGAAGAAATCAAACTCAATCCAAACTAAGGCCTCGGTCACATACTTAATTCTCAATCTGGTTCATAGCTTCACTGTCTACATGATCTTTAGTGTAATAAACAGCCTTTTTCTGAATAGCCGAGCAAGAACCCAATATTGGTAGTTGCATGTGATCATGGCCAATGGCCGAATCGATACAGAGAATCACAAGATAATGTCAAGAGATGATTAAACAGGCAAAGCCTGCTGCTGAGCATGCCATGCCACAACGTCTTTGTATGCCAAGTTGCCCCCAAAAATATCCAAAGCACTTCCTACCGTCACATCCACACGTCCCATGCCAGCCACTTTTATCCTCTCCAGATCTTCCATTACCGTGACACCACCTGCGTAGGTCACCGGAATCTGATGTCCAAAACAGGCTGGTGTCAATGTTTGCATGCAGAACATGCATACTCGATGCCCAGCAACCAACAGATAAACAGCAAAGTGAAAAGAAAAGGAATTCTCTTCGGTGATGAAATGGAAACACACACGTCTTGCTAACAGAGTGAAAAAAAATAGCATTTCCACAGTTTCAAAAATGCAGTAGGATGTTCCAAAAAAGAAAAAGGCCATCACATGTCTTGCCACGTCTTAAAATCCACTGAGGCCTAGGTGAGGCTCACCACCAGACGAGTCAAGAAACTGCAGGTCCTGGTCTATCTATGCACTAAACATGCAAAATGTTTATCTTTACGGCAAATTGAATGAATTTCTAATACGAGTCTAGAAGGAAACATTATCAACCAAATGATAATTAAAAAACATAGATATTAGCAAAGAACTTGCCAAGTGGTAATTGACATACTACTTACCGGAGAGTACTTGCCAAGCAAAGCCACAAGCTCTTCGTCAATTCCTAATCTGTAGTAAACAAGCATTCAAGGTTAGAATCATGGAGATCAGCACATTTAAAATGTAGCGAAAGTCAAAGTTGTAAAGCACAAGGGGACAATTCACTTAAAATATAAAGAAAGTTGAAGTTGCAAAGCACAAGGGGACCATTGACATGGAGTGAAAAATGAACTAAAGTATATTCACATTAAGAAGCTATGAGTCATGACGACCAAATCTGAATTTCATGGCAGATTAACGACAAATTAAATGGAAAACATTAGAACAACCAGGAACTTGTTTTCTTTATTTATCAATGAGAAAATCAAAATGTGTAGTTGGTTCGTTCTTTATGTAGATTTTCCTTTTTTTTGCATAAAGGGTGAACAAAGAAGAGACTGATTAGCATGTGAGAAGAATGTCTTTCCAGTACCACTCTAGAAGTGCTTTGCAACTTAAAAAGAAAGTACACATTAAGCTCAGAACACCAACAAGGAAAAAATCGATAGCTTCTAGGTCAGTGTGAAGAACAATAATAAAAACATTTATTTTGAAAAAAATCATGTTTATCTTTTGTAAAATATCATGTCTATTGAAATATAATACTTTTTACCAGATTGACTTATTCTTATAATGGGGTCAAAAAACAAAGGCTCAGCATCAAGCACAGAAAACCAAAATTCCTCTTCCACCTATTAGTCCTCCAGCAGTAAGAATTTAATCATGGTTCAAGGTGATTTAAAACAGTGACACCTAATGACAACTGCTATCTCTTAAAAAATGTCACATATGATAGGTTAATAGCAGTAGACAAAAACAAGACCAAGGCATAATAGAGGTGCAGTTCTAAAGCAGAGAAGGGTTTTCCCTTTACAATAGGTGTAGAAGGAATCAAAGGTACATACTTTTTCCTTCCACGTCGACACCATGGACCAAGAACTCATCAGCATAGCTCGCAAGAAACTCTAATATCTTCTCATCCAGATACACATCACTAAATTTCTGCCATCTGTCAGTGACAATTGCATATTTACCCTCCTGAACATAAACAAGCAGCAAAGATAACATAACTTCAATTAATGAACTCACTGAACCCAAAAAGAAAAAAGCCAAACTGAACATTGGCCTTGATGAAAACTTTGTTCAGCTAGTTTGACACACCCACATCTCAGCACATGACACTAACTTTCAGAAGGTTTAAGAAATCAGAAGTTCCTCCAAAGAAGCTATGCCAACTGTTTAAGCCTAATCTCCTCGCAAAAGCTTAAGTTAGACAAAATTTATACAAAGAAACTATATCAAACCTTCTTCCTGCAGCTAAGATCCAACACCAGATGGTCTTTTCCCACCACATGCACAAGATCCTTAAGCCTTTCAAGATCCATTCGTCCATTATTGAACACATACTGTAACAAGAATATCAAAAGAAAAGAGCTCAATTGCACTCATTAGTACAGTTTTGATAACATGCGGAAGTATGACAGCTATAATGTTCAATTTCATTCCCATCTATCAGAAATGTGCAAACTTTTATGCTGTGAGTTTGTGAGTGTAAACAAGCATGGGAATGATACCATAGAAAAGCTACATCTTGTATGACCAGACAGTTTAAATCAACATGTTCATATGAGATCTGGAAACTAATTATCCTTTCAAAAAAAACTACTGCTCTGTTTATCCCCTGCTTTCACTAAATACCTAGCAATACAGTGAAAGGAAATAAGAACAGGAAAAGGACTGTCATATGAAAAAGGCTGAGCATTTTTTTTCCACAAAAGAGAACGGGAAATACTAAAGTAAAAATGACATACCGATGTTACAATGACATGGCTTGCCCCTTCTTCTATGTAATTCAGACAATTTTCTGAATTGATTCCACCTCCTACTTGCAGACCGCCTAGCATAAGGAAGTCCTCACCATAAGTTCAGCAGAGGAAACATCTGTAAGTTTCAGGTGATAGTATCCACCATAAGATAAGAAGGAATGTAGTCACAGGCTTTTAACCACCAAACCATGATTAATGAAGAGAAACGTGTTCAAAAATAGAATGGAACAATATATTTTATCCATGCCTTGCACACATCGGAAAACATTCTCTCACTTTTGCATAAAAATAGTCTGCTAATCTAAGGTGGAGAAGTTATTGAGGAGAACATCCATCAACCTTAGTACCTCATAACCCCAGATTTTCATTTAGAATCACGTGGAAAAGCATGGACATTTTCTATGGCCAGCACTAGCGAAACAAAGGTAGCTGAATTGCAAAACAAGAAACAAGAGGAAAATTCACTTTATAATTTAAGGACACTCTATAAGGATGGAACGGGAAACACCTAATACTCTCTTGAGTTTGTATTTGTAGAAAAAACCTTAAGCTGCAGTACAAATTGCATATAAGCAACTGTGCAAGTATGTATAATTAATGACAAAAAAAACTCAACCTACCAGGATATGCGTGCAATGCTTCAATTGCTGCAGCATTGCTTAGAGGATCTGCTCCAAGCATGATTACATGACCACCTGCTAGCCCATCTTCTTGGTATAATTTTGCATACTCTGCTGAAGATACGTCTGATTCAAAATTGGTCACAGGAGCAGATTCATTGCCCTTCAAATCACAAAGGGTCGACCCTACAATTTGTTTCACTTTACCCTGATAATAATACATTGAATTCGATCAACTGGCTGCTACAACAACCAAGTGAAGATGCAGATTGTGTCCATGGAAGACCTCACAACGAATGATGCATCTAACTGAAAGGAACAAGCAACATCCTCCATTCAACCATAGCAATGGCCAATGACAAACAACAGGCAACAGAACAGGTCAAACAATGATTTAAGCAAAATTGACTTCTGAGGCAACTTAAAGAGGCAAATGGAACTTATTCTCATGGAAGCTCTTGGCATAGATGCAATATACGGAGCAGTAAAAGATGCAAAAATGTGGATGGATAATTGACCAATGAACTAAGTCAATGCGAAGTGAATAAGGAGAAACAAATTAGCCATTATTGACTCCTAAAATCAGATAAGTCAAAAGAAAAGAAAATTTACTTCCGGTAACAACAACACCCTTATGCAAAATCAAAGACGCATTTCGGGGACAACCAAGCAGTCTCCAGCTGGGAATTCACCATTCCTGAAGAGCAATGCTAGACCCACCAATACCCATTCAAATTTCGACGCAGCACTTCCGAAACAAATTTCCGAAGCAGTTATTCCTACACCTATTAAGCACCACTCCATGAAAGCTCATAAAGATAGAGACTTCGATAGCAAAACCCCCCGCAATGTTTTCCCCCCCTTTTTTCGCCCCTCTTAGAAAAACAGATACTCTGAACATACATGAAGTGCACTAACAACAAACAACCAAAGGAAGCTACTCCATCGAAACTCAAGACCATCATAAGGCCCTTGCCAAAAGGGAGCACCTTGTGTATATCGATGCAAGGACGGAATCGGACGGCGCACCGTACGGACATCCGCGCGGAGGATCCTGGGCGAAAGCAAAAGCAAGAATAATTATAAATAAGGACTTGA
Organism: Eucalyptus cladocalyx; assembly: GCA_017140615.1. Classification (NCBI taxonomy): domain Eukaryota; kingdom Viridiplantae; phylum Streptophyta; class Magnoliopsida; order Myrtales; family Myrtaceae; genus Eucalyptus; species Eucalyptus cladocalyx. The sequence continues at coordinate 39,571,720 of CM029516.1, forward strand.
GGATTGCGACATGACCCAGAAACGCTCGGCATTCTCGCGCAGCTAGAGACCGTACGTACTCGAAATGGGCATCGTCGGGGTACAACGGCAGCCGTCGCGCGAGCCGATCGAGGAGCAGAAGCCGAGACGGGGCGAGCTGAGATCGGGAATCGAGCTGGCGCGGAGGCTGCTCATCCTCATTCTTGTAGATTGTTGATTGGGAAACTGGAAAGACGGAAGCTTCTTTTGCCCTCTCTGTGCTCAAGTGGCACGACCCATGGTCGAGCAACTTCTAGCGAGGGTACATGCTTAATCACGGAGCTACCATCGCCCGAGGATGCGACTCGTGAGCATCTAACGCATGAGTGAGAAATGTCAGCGAATAGGGGCTGGAAAGAAACAATGACCATTCACTTGCCCCATGGTCCATTCTGCAGCATGCGTAATTCATGTCTTAGGTTCTATTTGTTAATTTTTTTTTTTTGAGAGCAAAAACAAAACAACAAAAATCCTTTTGATAAATTTTTTTGTTCGGGAATAGATTTAAAAAAAAAAATTTTTTTCTGTTCTTGAGAACGATTCCGAAATCAATCTCAATCTAGTTTTTTTTTTTTCTCTTTTCTTTTTTTCTTTTCTCCTTTTCTCTTCTTTTCCTTCCAACTGGTCACCAATCACTGTCAACCGCCACCGCCGCCGCCGCCACTACTGTGGTTGGCAACTTATCACAAAAAAGGAGGAAGAAGAAGAGATAAGGAAAAAAAAAGAAAAAGATAATAAAAGTATTAAAAAATTCAAAGAAACAAAAAAAATTTAAGAGTTCTACCGAATGCATTTCTATTTTGAGAATGAAAATTTTAGACAGTTACCAAACGACTTTAAATACTAAAAGATTATTCTTAGGACAGAATAAAAAAAGCAAAACTTGTTCTCCCAAACGCACTCTTATAGAACTCACCTCTATTGCCATCAAAATAGGTAATAAATGTAAATTTTGTTATTAAAAAAAAAAAAAAAGGTTACACAAGCTGCACATATAAAAATAATCCTAAGTTGTTAGTTGTTACCCTCAGAGACATACATTGATCCCAATGTTTCGTTTAGAGGTAGGAACATGGTATAACATAGAAGAGTGGCATCTCAAATCGACACCTTTGTTGAAACTTTTAGGGGGCAATTTATACATGTTACCGGCAAGGACTTTCCTGTTGTATCTTTTGCCTTCGATTGGCTGGATCGGAGGCGTTAGCACATCTAAATTTTCACCACCAATCGGTTTTAAGGGAAGACAACTGAAACTCTTCCACCACTACTTTTGTCTATGCTTCTGTGGAGATACAGCATGAGAAAATAGAACATTTACCGAGTCATGGTGCTCCACAGGCATTAGGAAAGTAAGAAAATCAACTACGACGAGCTTGTGAAGGGTCGGGCGAAAAAGAGGAGAGCAGCCATACACTTCATTAACCAAAGTCCTCTATCAAATATACTAAGCGGCTAAATGCTTGCCGATGACGTGCCGACATAAATATGCATAGATAAAAATGTATGAAACAGTCTCGAGAAATATTTGCACGTTCTCTTAATTGGGAAAAGAAAAATTATGGATATCAAAGTCTGGTCATGTAAATGCTGAGAAGTGAAAGTGAGGAAGACTCCGAAAACCATCGATGCATTCCCCCACTATCGTTGCATCCCCATGTAACTTATGGACTCCATAACTACTACCCTCACTCAACATCGAATACGTCTACAGCCCACGAATCATCATTACACACTCGAAATGGCACGTGCGATATATGCAGCTGAAGCCTGAAACTCACAAGATGTTATCCAAGTGCACCCTATCGCCCGATATAAAATTCTAACATGGCGAAACAATCCCAAGCTCAGACTTCTAGAGTTTGTCGCCACGCCATTTATCACATGCCAATAGCCCACAACGGCAGATGACCATCTCCACGATCAAAGTACAATAGTCTATCTCTTTCATCCAAAGAAATAAGATAAGCTAACTTTTGGATGAATATACTGACAAGTAGTTAAGGCTAACAAACCGTAGCCAACCCTAAGACTTTTAAACGTGTTGATGCAGCTCAAACATGTGACAGCAAAAAGCTGCACCATACCATCATCCGATGGCCGTCCAGATAGAACAAAAGGCAACTCTAATACCTATAGAAAACGAAATACTACCAACATTTGGCTACATCTCAAATAAAACCTCAAGTCACGTAAGAACTATACACGATTTACAAAACTTAAACCTCTCCTGAAAGGTAAGAAGCGGAAATCGCAAAGGAGGCAACTTTTTTATGGTAATATGAACACATCCTAATACGATCAAGCTCTTGGAAAGCGTGATCGCCCCTTCTTCTTTAGGAACTCAGGGATCTCCACTGAAGTGCCTTCACCATATGAAGAGGGCCGCCTATTTAGTCCATCTCCTTGTATCTGGCCTGACTGTATTTTCAAAGAAACAAATTAGCTTCAGTACCAAAGCAAACATGTGTAACAAACAAGCACACAAATGGAGATACAAGAAGATAAAGGAACAAAATCTTCAGGTATTAGATGGTTAGGGAGGAAGGTAGAAACCTGAAGTGACCTTCCTTCGCTTTCTTCTTGGCGTTTGAATCCAGTTGCAATTAAGGTAATGCTGACCTGATGCAAAACAAGACAAATGTCCCATCAGAAAGTATTCTTCTCTTCATTGACATCTGATTGCAAGCAAGAATGACCAATCATACTTTGCTTCTGCGGAATGCATTCAGGCAGCAAAAGCATAAGCTACAAGAAAAATGGGGAAGGGACGAACCTGTTTGTGATCTTATTAATGACATACATGCAGGGTTTACCAGTTCTAGGGATAATAATACCTTTGGATGTCACTCCAAAGAACAAGATAAGTGCACCGTTAGCCACTATTGTGCCTAAGTGGAATGTTTACCATAAATTTGCTTTCTGTAATCATATCTTCGTAATAATGCCTCTCTATTAGTGCTCCACAAAATAGTCCCCGAAATGCCCTTACCTGGCCAGACAGTGATGGATCAATCACTGCTCCAAATATCAGATTGGCCGTTGGATCCACTAGGTCATATATGACCTCAGCAGCAGCATTGACCTGTATGATGGCCACATAAGCAACAGGACAAGGGAAAGTCAAGATCAAGATTTAGCAAGCGAGTATTCTACAGCATCAAAAAGATCAAGGGACCAAATTGTTGCTCAATGAGGGCCCAACTTTCCAATTTTTCTTGCAACGAAAGAAAAGAGAGACTTGGGCATTTTGGAAAAAGATATACTAATAGGGCCATTGCAACCAAGTTATTGCTGAGCTAGAGACTTGGATGCACCCAACCTTCATCAGTTGGATAGACCCAAGAATCAAAAGCCCAAAATGCAGCTAATCCTTCATTCATGATGCATACAGCCCAGATAGAACAGTTGACTTCATATTATAATTTCTTTATGCTGCTATTGACCATGCTTTGCACTGTGCCTTCGAAAATGAAAGTAGAAGCATCTCATTATCAAGCATATTGCTCTTGCTAGTAAAGAAATTTAGCAGAAGTCTGTGTCACTTATAACACCTACTGAAAGGCTTAATTAGCAGCAGAAAAATAAATGAATCATATTGGGGATGGAAAAACATTGCATTTCCAGATAAGCTTTCTCACCAAAAAAAATAAAATAAAATTGAAAGTCAATAATAACAAATTGCCAGATAATATGACTCATATATTTAAGTGTCTTGTGGCCTGAAGAGCCAGGGTTGAGGATAGAAAAGCAAGGGGGAATGACTCAAACTAAGATGGTAGGGGAATACCTCAAACAAGGTCAGGTCACTTCCACCAGTTATGTTCCAAACTATTCCAGTAGCCCTCTCAATACCAATATCAAGTAATGGAGATTGGATGGCATTTAATGCAGCATCTCTTGCCCTTGTCTTCCCTGACAAAAAAAAAAAGAAAATGACACCCAAGAATATTAATGAGTTAATCGAGAAAGCAGAAGTGGCTTTATTAAATGACACCCACGAAAAGAAAATCATTCTTTTTCATCTTCATTTATACACGACAAGTTCCATTATCATATACAATTTTTCTAGAACGGTAAGAGAGTCCATGTGGAGCTCTTGTGCACATGAGGATAGGATGATGAGGCCATCTATCACTTAATTCTAATATGCTTTGCATGCAAATTACGCATGAGTCTCTACTTCAAGTTTGTATTGCACAAAACAGTATATAGCTAAGATAGTTGGCTGCACCATTTTTTTTGTTTTTTTTTTTCTTTTGGGTTTAAGGGAAAGTTTTTAATTTAAATTCAAGGACCCCCCGGTTTCATAACTAAGTGCAGTTCTACTCACTTACGACAAGACACATCCGGTATAATATGGATTTGTTTGGAATCATGCTCGGCATATCTAAGATCCTCCTATTGATTCTTGGCAATCAGCAAAACCGGCCATCGGTCAGAACCGCATTGCCTTAAAAAGTCTGTATTTCCTTTCTTAGCAATTAATTCTTGGATTATATTGTAAAATAAGTCATCCATTTTATGGATATATATGGCTTCACAACATGGGCAGATATATTGCTTCAGTAGTGCTTCATGCAGATTTCATATTCTATGGTCAACTGAAGCTTATGCTTCATGAAAAAGGGTATCTGTCTTGCATATGAAAGTAATATAGTCAACTTTGAGCTTTTTGTGTCATCCTAGTTCTAAGAACTTTACTATCTTCTTGAGAATAATCTCTGAAAGAATAAGTCAAAAACTTTTAGATAGCTAAGTTGAATACTACCTGTTGCAGTCCCTATCCCCATCAATGAAGATCCTGCATTAGCCATTATAGCCCGCACATCAGCAAAATCAACATTGACCAGCCCCGGTATCTGCATGTAAGATGATTCAGCATCATATAGAGTAAAACAACTACGCCAGTCCATAAGAGTGATAATTTCAACGAAAACATTAGTTCATCATCTGAAATGGATGATGCAAAAGGTTTTGCAAAAAAGAACTGTTGATTCGACCAAATCACAGTGGAGGACAAATGAAGTCCTGGTGATTGGAGGCTTAGGATGACCAAAGTCAACACCGACAAAGCAATGCTTAACTTAGCTATAGAATGAAGATGAGCATATACAACCTTGGGGAAAGAGGAATTAAGTTTAGTTTCTAGCCATCCAAGATTAAAAGAAGGAAATTGTGAAATTGTAAATGATCCGCATTAGTGGCTATAACAATATCTTTGTGCTGCTTCTTGTGCACCAGGTTCAGAGAAGCAATTTATGATTACCAACCTTTGCATGATCTTTGAACTGAGCTACAGAGAGGTTTGAATCAGAAATGTCTGAGAGAGTGTCCAAGAAAATAAAGAGTAGAAAGGGTCAATTTGCAAGAGCACATTGTTCTATGTATTTACTTGTGGTGAGAGTGAGTAGTGTAACAGCTAAATGTAGTTTTATACAATAAATATGCAATGTGTATAGTAATTGCAAGACAGAGATATGTTCCACATAATTTGACATAATTTGGCATGTGCGCATGTTGATTGTCTTATACAATTTTCTTCTTCTACCTCTAATAAGTTGTATCAGAGCCAAAAATACTCAACAAAGTATTCTTGCCACAACCTTTAGCATAAAAGGACTTTTCAAACTTCTCAATAACAGGGACCAAAATCAGAAGAGGAATCATTGATCTGTCAAGGAGATCTGAATAGAAGGGTTCATATTCAGTATGTCTTTTCAAGAAAAATGAGACTTGAAGCATCAAGCACATCATGAACATTGACAGCTCTTGGCATATCTCCTCTTCTCGTCTTGCTAGTATGCTTCATCTAAGTGACACTGAGTCTTGAAAGAAGGAATTTCGCCCTAATTATTAAAGAGCTTCCAAAAAGCATCTCATCATGCAGTGGCTGTAACTCAACCTATAATCCCAAACTGTCTGTATTTCTTTTGAAACTTCCATTTGTCCAGTGCATTACAAAAGAAGAGAAACTTAAGAGTCCTCAAAAGAGGTGGCAGTAGTCTATACCGTGATTATGTCAGAGATTCCCCGAACGCCTTGCCTAAGAATGTCATCAGCCAGATTAAATGCTTCTGTGACCGGGGTCGATGGCGAAACTGCAGTCAATAACTTGTCGTTGGGAATAACAATCAAAGTGTCCACGTTGTCTCTCAGAGATGCTATTCCTTCCTGGGCTTGAACAGTTCGCTTTCGTCCTTCAAAAGAAAATGGGGTTGTCACAATACCAACGGTCAATATACCCATTGATTTTGCTACTCCTGCAATTATAGGAGCACCCCCAGTGCCGGTTCCTCCACCCATTCCAGCCTGCACACGATAATTAAGGAACAAGGAAATCAAATAAACATCTACTTTACAATATGGGCCATTGACTAATGATATTTAATTGAAGTGGATATCATTGTTGCAACACTGTTCCTAATCACCATGAAAGGTATAATGGAGGATAAATCAATCCTCGATGATGATGAATAAGCAAAAGGCACAACAGGATGTCAACTATGCTAAGTAGCACATTAGTCCATCCATATTATCACTCTCTATGTGCATTGCCATCCAAATCAACCATATCTTTAAAGTAATTATTTAGCGCTAAGGTCAAGGTAGTTCCTCACAAAATTATGTTTCAAGTGATGATTGATAACCACCATAATATTGGCATATCAAAGACCTGGGTCCTAGATACATCAACGGAGATGGTTCTTCAATGAATGGAAATAACATTTACTAGCTCTATATATAAAGTTCATCACCATTTATGAATCAGGATGCAACATTTAGAGCCACTTTATAAGTCCTCAACAGAAAGAAACAGCAGGGGAGAAAATTTAAACGACGACAATTTGAAAACACTCTGCATATACTATCTATAGTAGATTGGAACTGAAACTGCAAGCTGAAAGATAGATTACCATGTAAAGTACAACCTACCGTGACAAAGACCATATCTGAGCCATAAAGTGCCTCTTCTATTGCTTCTTTGCTTTCTTTGGCAGCATTCATGCCAATTTCAGGGTTCCCCCCTGCTCCAAGACCTCTAGTCAGCTCTTGACCAATCTGCAAACGATTGTCAGGAAACACAGGAGACATTCTCATGGCTTGGATATCTGTGTTCACAATCCAAAACTCCACGCCCTTCATAGCACTTTCTATCATGCGATTGACTGCATTTGACCCACCACCTCCAACTCCTATAACCTTTATCTTAGCTTCACTGTGATTACTTTGGTTGGATGTGTCTCTTAAGCTTTCCACCACATTTCCACCCAAACCATCATTCTGTTTGTTTGCTGTGTTATTTCCCTCGCCTTTATTCCCTCTAAGCATGGCAACTTCAGGGTGTGAATTCAGAAAGGGATCTTTACTTTGATATGTGCTAACACTATGAGAGTTGGTCGAACACATAATTTGAGGCAGAACAGACCTCATGTTGGCACCCAGAAAATTATTCTTTGTTCCAATCATCTTCCCGGACTTCACTTCAAACCGCCGATTCTCCACCAACACTCTGCCTCCTCTTAAATTCAACAGTCCCTTATGGTTTCCACCAACCAATGGTGCAAGATTTGTCGATAAACAGGTCGTCATGTCCGAATGGGTACAAGGATGCCCTGGATATGTTAAGGTGGCCAGGAAGTTTCCTCCCAAATTCAACGGACAGAGAGGCTGAAATTGAAATTGGCTAAATACAGATTTTCAGCAGATACCTGTGTAAAGATAGCAGAAAATTAACGATGGAGCAAGAATAATCTCATGAGCGAAGTTATCAGCTCACACAATTCGCCAGAAATTACAAAAGACAGTCCTCTCCAGAGAATCGAGCATTACAGGAGACAAGCAACTGGCTTTAATTCCAATGACCATTAATGTCCTCTACTCAGAGTTAAAAAAAAAACAATAGATTGCTCGAACCGAACAGCGAATTGCACTAGTTCCCTAAGAATGACCGCCGTTCCTACAATCTAACCCGTGCGCATGCCCCTCCCATCTCCGGAAGCGCTTCTCGTTAACACGAACCAATCTAGTCCGAACTAAGAACCTACATTAAGGAATTAAAAAAAAAAAAAAAACTAGCCTCCAAATCCGTCCTCCATTCAAGCAACCGGCGACTCAAGAGAGAACGCCACGCGCGCATAAAAAGGGAATCGAGAATCGAAGGGCCGCTAACGACGCGCGCTCCTCCGACCGTGCAGCACCGATGAAGGCGAACCGCGACCGGCCGGCGAAACGAAACGAAACGAAATGCATTGGTGAACCAGGACGAACGACTGCCGGAAGAGAGAGAGGGACCTGAGGTAGTTGCAGCGCTTAGGCACCGGGGAGAGCAATGCAACTGGAAATGAGGCTCCGCGGGGCGCCTTCACGAAAGGGAGGGGGCAGCAGCAATCGCCATCGCCGATCAGAAGCGCTCAAAAATGTAGGTAGGAGAGAAGGAGGAGGAGGAGGAAGAAAAAGAAGAAGAAGAAAGTGAGTGGAGGGGGAAAGGGAAGTGACTCCAGAGCGAAAGGAGAGGGACGTTTGCTGCTTTGCGCATCCTTGCTCATCCGTTCAGTCGGTCGGTCTCGGCCATCGCCTGTCGTTAACCCACAGGGTTTTAGCTGTGGGCCGGGCTTCGGAGGGAATTTTTTGGGCCGGGTTAGAAGGGGAATGTTTTTTCGGAAAATGATGCAAATAGTCTCTTAATTTTAATTCAATATGCAATATGATTCATGAACTTTTAATTTATACAGTATGGTCCTTGAACTATAACCAAATGTACAATATGGTCCGTAAACTTTCAATTTGTTCAATGTAATGTCTGAACTATACAAAAATATTCAATGTTATCCATCAACTTAAATTAATGGAAAAATAATATTAAATATTTTCATACAATTTGAGGACTAAATTAAACATATATTAAAAGTCTCATTATCATGTCGAACTAATTAAAAATTTAAGAGTCACATTGCATGTTAGGCTAAAATTTTATGAATTACATTGAACAAATTAAAAGTTTAAATATCGCATTGCACATTTAACCAAAGTTCAAGGACCATTTATATCACTATCTCACATTTCTTTTGATCAGTGTCATAATTGTGATGTGAAATGACAAGAGCGTCAATTCATGTTCACATTTCTGTGTCGGTGTTAGCATCGACTTAACGGCATATTGATCAATTCTAAACTGACAAGTTTTATTAATCGTTTCGGGAAAGTTCAACTAGAACACACTATTGTGTTCATTAAATAGGCAATACAAATATCCCTAGCATAGCATGTCGAATTTGGTCAATCCAATCCGAACGTGACACTACAATGCAAATAGCATTTTGAGATGAGATTTAGCAGTTAAAATTATTTTTTTCACAAAATTGACGTGTTTAATAAGTTAATATAAATGCTTAAGCACAACTGAATTGATTAAAAAATATAAATAAGATCATGAATGTCTTCTTGTGCTTTCAATTAGGGAAAAGATCACAATTTTAGTACATTGTCAACCATGATGTGATCAATTTCTATTCTTGCACCGTCTCCCCCACACATCCTATTTTGAGGTCTCTTTCGGCCAATTCAAGAGAGGATCTGCACGCATTGAGGTTAGGCTTTATCATTTGTTGAATGATTGCTATCCTTGAGTTCTTCTTCGTTTCATTACCAATTTGGCTTTCATCAACACAAAAAAGAAATGTTCAAGCGACAAGTCGACAGTTTGGTCGATAGAAACTTGTCAAAGGTGATGAAGTCAGATGAAATCATGGACAATTTACAATGATTTGTAGGTGGTGCAAATTTAGGCGATCCACCACCTGTCCCGCTAAATGTTTATGCATATGAGATTTTGACATCGCCCACTATATTTATTGGGGAGAATTACCAAAAAAAGTCTAAACCTATGTGCGTTTGTCTTAGCAATTCGGTCCTAAACTTTTTTTTTTTTGGCCAATTTAGTCTAAACCTTTTATAATTGTGCCAATTCAGTCCTTCCGGCCAAAATTGGCCGGCCGGAGCTGACATGGACGCCGGCCGGAGACAGCTGGCCGGCGAACAATTTTTTAATAATTTTTAATTTTTTTTTTCGAATTTTTTCATTTTTTTCGAATTTTTTATTTTTATTTTTTTATCTCCTTCTTCCTCTGGCCGGCCGGCGCCGGCCAGAGGCGAGGGCCGGCGAGGCTGACCTCGCCGGCCACTGGCGAGGCTCGCCCCCGCCGGCCACTGGCGAAGGCAAGCCTCGCCCAGCGACGGCGAGGCCGCCGTCGCCCAGCCAAGGCGAGGCTCGGCCTCGCCCAGCCATGGCGAGGTCGAGCCTCGCCAGATCTGGCGACGGCGGCCTCGCCGTCGTTGGGCGACGCTCGCCTTCGCCAGTGGCAGGCGGGGCGAGCCTCGCCAGATCTGGCGACGGTGGCCTCGCCGTCGCTGGGCGAGGCTCGCCTTCGCCAGTGGCAGGCGGGGCGAGCCTCGCCCAGCCATGGCGAGGTCGAGCCTCGCCAGATCTGGCGACGGCGGCCTCGCCGTCGCTGGGCGAGGCTCGCCTTCGCCAGTGGCAAGCGAGGGCGAACCTCGCCCAGCGACGGCGAGGCGGCCGTCGCTCAGCCAAGGCGAGGCTCGGCCTCGCCCAGCCATGGCGAGGCGAGCCTCGCCAGATCTGGCGACGGCGGCCTCGCCGGCCACTAGCGAGGCCGTAACCAGATCTGGCGAGGCGCTGGGCGCCTTCGCCAGTGGCCGGCGGGGGCGAGCCTCGCCAGTGGCCGGCGAGGTCAGCCTCGCCGGCCCTCGCCTCTGGCCGGCGCCGGCCGGCCAGAGGAAGAAGAAGTAGGTAAGAAAATAAAAAAAAAGTTAAAAAAATCAAAAAATTAAAAAAATCGAATTTTTTTTTAAAATTAGGGATAATAGCTTAAAAACCCCAAACTGTGCAAGACACTGTAACAAATTTACCCAAAACTATTTTTTTTTTGACCACCAAAAACCCCAAACCGCAGATTGACAAATTTATCCCAAACCCAGACACTGACAAATTTACCATATGTTAGTTTTTGTTAAATTTTATTTTCAAATTATTAAGTTAAATGACACGCGACAGCTTAACAGGTATATCAATTTAGGATTTTACGTTCCGTTTGTCACGATTTACAATTTTTATGATTTTTTTGTGGTATTAATCCAATTTAGCATAGAGTATATTTGTCACAAATTTGGGTTTAGGGTTTTTTGCGATCGAATAAATTAGTTTGGGGTAAATTTGTCATAAATGTATCAGGTTTATTTTTTTTTATAATCGGTCGGGGTAAATTTGTCACAAGTTTTTGGGTTTGGGGTTTTTCATGGTAAAAAAAATAGTTTGGGGTAAATTTGTCACAAGTGTCTCAGTTTGGGGTTTTTTAAGGTATTATCCCTTAAAATTATTAAAAAATTGTTTACCGGCCAGCTGTCTCCGGCCGGCGTCCACGTCAGCTCCGGCCGGCCAATTTTGGCCGGAAGGACTGAATTGGCACATTTATAAAAGGTTTAGGGACTAAATTGGCCAAAAAAAAAAAGTTTAGGGACGGGTAAATACAAATCTGATAGGTTTAGGACTTTTTGGTAATTCTCCCATATTTATTGCCACCATTCACTTTTTTCCTCGTGAAAGATGGCAAAGTTGTTCGATTCTTTCTTAAATTATTTGTTTTTTTTTTTATCGGTCATTAAAGATTCTCATTGATCGGAAAGTCGTGCATGTATATTTTCTTTATGATTGATAATGTCCTACTCACCACGTTGCAATGAAAATAAATAAGATCATAACGTAAATAGAAGATATGCAAGTTTATCTAGACATGCTTTCACCCACAGTTACTCGAGTAGATATTAGGGCGTGTTTGGTAACGTTTACGTTCAAGCGGTAAGAAGAACGAGAAATAGAAAAAATTATTTACGTTGCGGAGAACAATTTTTTACCAGAAAGACACATTTGGTAAACTTATTTACGGGAATAAAAAATGAATAGAAACACGTTTAGTAAATTTATATTCTTTTTTTGTTTCTTTTAATTTTTTTATATTTTTCTTTTATTTTTTGTTTTTTTCCTTTATTTTTTATTTTTTCTTTTATTTTCTTTTTCTTTTGGCCGGTCGCCAGCCTCCAACGACGGCCAACAGGGGCCGGCAACCTCACCGGATCCGGGCTAGCTCGAGCTGGCCTAGCCATGGCGAGGTGAGGCCAAGCGTCGCCCGCACTGGCGAGGCTGAGCCTCGCCGGATCTGGGCGAGCCCGAGCTCGCCCAGCCATGGCGAGGCAAGGCCAAGCGTCCGGCGAGGCCAAGCGTCGCCGGCCCCGGCGAGGTCGCCGACCCTCGATGACGTCGCCGGCCCTTGACGGCCGGTCACCGGCCATGGCCGAGGCCGACGACCGGCCAAAGAAAAAAGAAGAAAAGAGAAGAGAGAAAAGCATTTCTTGAAAAGTGTTTTGGAACAAAAAAAACAACTTTTTTTTTTTTTTCGGTTAAATTGCTTTTTTGTTCTAACAAAAGAATAGATTTTGAACAAAAACGCAAACAAACGCGTTTCTATTCTTTTTTTATTCCCGGGAACAAAAAAACAAAAAATATGTTCTTAAACTGAAAAAAGAAGTGAAAACATGCACGCCCTAAATGGAAGATGTGACAATAATATATTACCAAAGCAAAGGGACAAACTGAATGTGAATACGAGGAATTGGTCCTCTTCCCTTTCGCTTGACTAAATGTGACTAAGGGTTTGTTTATTAACTTGCCCAACACTGAAAATTTCAAAGCTTTTGTTTCCGGAAACATATTTGGAATAGAAATATGCTTGGTAAAAATTTTGTTCCGAGGAATAGAAATCAAATTTCTATTTTTTTTGTTTTCAGAAGTAGATTTGGAATAGAATCGACAAGTTAAAAAAAGTTTATTCTTTGTTCCAAAAACAATTCTAGAATCAAACACCTATTTTCTCTCTTTTCTTTTCTTTTTCTTATTCTTCTTCCTCTTTCTTCTTCTTCAACTGCCGCTGCCGTCACCGTCGCCGTCTATCACCATCCGCCGTCCGTCACCCACCGCTGCTAATTGCCGGCGACCAATTCGGCGAGCGTCAGAGGCTCACTCAGCCATCGGTGAGGTAGGCCTCGCCGGGGCCTCCCTCGGCCACCGGTGAGGCTCGGCCGACGAGGCACGACCTCGCCGAGGGCCAACAACGCTCCGGTGAGGTTGCCGGCCCTCGTCTAACCGATCATCAGTCATTCCAAGGCCGGCAACCAACCACCTTGAAGAAGAAGAATGGGAGAAAGAAAGGAAAAAATAAAAAAAAAAATAAAATTATAAAATTATTTATATAAAAAAAAAAAGAGAAGAAAAAAGATTTGAAGTAGAAATTTTGAGGACAGTGACAAGATCAAAAGCAATTCTATTAGGAATTAAAATTTTGGACGATTCTGGGACAATTTAAAATCTTAAAAATTGTTCCGGGAACATAATAAAAATAAATTATTTCTGATCAGAAATTGTTTCCGAATAGAAGCGTTACTAAACGGAACCTAAAAAGCCTCCATTGCCTTTCAGCGTCATACGTGTTGCAATTTGATTTTTGCCGAAACTAAAAATTGTCCAAGTGTTGTAGCTGACAGCTTGGACGACTGGAACTTGTTAAAGCCTAAAGGTAGTAAAGAAAATTATCCAGTAGTGGAGTCGACGTCTTTCTGTCGTTTGTACTAAAAATATGTATAAGAAAATGTATATTTTCTCGTGACCGAAGATAGGTCCGGCCAATTCTTATAATGTAGAGGACAAACTTTTCTAACTGTATTTGGAAGTGCTGCAAATAGAGGAAAAGAGGTGGAAGAACCAAGCAAGCAGGAATTGGTATGGAAAACACAACCTTTCCACACTGATACTTATTACGAAAATTGTGTTGTTTGGTGTAGAAATAGAACCTTTACAGGGGAGAGAACTACGTTATTTCTTGTCCGCTCTAGAATATTATACACCTCTGAATCGCAGTAAAACGGTATAAGACGTGTATTGGCATGTAGTCAACAGGGTATGGTGCAGAATAGATATGCAGACAGTTGATCAGGCTATGATCGATCAGAAGCCGGGGGAGATATAGGAAAGTGAGGATATGTACAGTGGACAGGTTCAGACTACGTAACGGCGAAGATAATCTACTCGAGCCGGATGCTTGAGCTTCATGAGCGCCTTCACTTCATGCTTGCGGACCATCTCCCTGGATATGTTCAAGTTCCCGGCGATCTCTCCCAACGTTCGGTCACCTTTACCATCGAGCCCGTACCTCTGTCTGATGACTAGACTTTCCTTGGGCTTCAAGGAGTCGAGCTGCAACAAGAAAATATACAGTCAAAACCATCTCAAATGAGGACCAAGAAGCAGAAAATCTTTCAGCCCCATCTAGCGTGCATTGTCAGAAGTGGCTATAAATAGCTACATCGTTCTTCCTACTATCAACGATCCTATATCATTTAACATTAGTTTGAGTTTTGCTTGTTTATTAGTATAGCCAGGGTTGGATTTAACATGTCACGAATCTAATCAAGTGGTCTGGTGGTATACATAATTTCTCCACAGTCAATCTCCGATGTTATACCAGAGTACTTTCACATCCGAACAAAATCAGAAATCTTATTATGCCACACACTTCCAGATTAATTGAAGAAAAGAGTAGGCAGTGTTGTGCAAGCTTTCTTTGATTACCACATCATCAAGAGCAAGCCTGAGAAGAGCCGGTTGCCTCCTATTGTCTCCTCCAACTCCATCAACATCAGTAAGTCCACTAATGAACTCTTCTTGTGTGACCGAATGCCTAGAATGAAGAGAGAAAACGGGCCTTGAGGCCCTCATAACTTCGTGGTACCTCTCAGGTGAGATACCGACTTTATCAATTATCTCTTCCTCTGTTGGCAATCTCTGTAGTTGAAACATCAACTCAAGTTTTGCCCTTTGGATCTCAACTCTGACCTGCAAAATTATCAAACTCATCAAACATTTCAATCATTTCAGATTGGCAAACTTTAGGTGTTCATTCCACTAGTTCCACAAAAGTTTCTTGTCTCTCAAACCGAAAGACAATTGGTCAGAGCCATTACTGAGCCTCCCTCTTTGTGAAAGGCAACATGAGACTTCGAATTTGCAATTCAAATGAAAAACAAGCACCATTTGCAGTCACAGCAACTTCAATCACTTGATATGCTCCATAAGCAAGGTCTGTCAACATATTTTAGTCTTCCATGGTAACAACTGAGACACTGCCTATGATGCATGAGAGATTTCAAACATTAACTTGCCTGAATCTTCTCTCTAGAGGGTACAGACAGCGAGCATGCATCCATGCTCATGAGATACATAAAACTGTTAGCGGTAAAGGAAAACAGACTTACCGACTCAAGGCCAAATGAGACACGTGTGAAGCTAGAAATGGTCATTGAACGTATAATGGCATGCCTGATCCAGAAGAGGCTATAAGTAGATAGCCGGAATCTCCTTTTTGGTTCAAAACGGTCAATAGCCGTGATAAGTCCTTTTACCCCAGCTTGGCAAAGATCTTGAAACTTCGGACCATTTGCAAAGTCTTGAAAATACTTATTCATAACAAACAGGACAAGCCGAAGATTATGCTGCAATAAATGCTAGAAGTCAATACACTTTACGGCATATCGTTCATACTTAAAACTGCAGAGATCAAAGTAAATCTAAAGACAATCCAGCTACTACTTGTGCAGCAAACCAGTAAAAAGAAGGGAAAATGTCACAAATGGTCCCTATACTATTACTTAATGTGCAATTTGGTCCATGAACTTTCGATCGGCTCAATTTGGTCCTTAAACTATTGATAAATATCCGATTTGGTCCCTGAACTTTCAATCGGCTTAATTTGATCCCTGAACTATTTGATAAATGTCTGATTTGGTCCCTGAACTTTCGATCGGCTCAATTTGATCCCTAAATTATTGATAAATATTCGATTTAGTCCTTAGTTACTGTTTTTCCTTTTTTATTTTTTATTTTTTATTTTTTTCCTTATTCTCTCTTCCCTCCGCCGGCTCCGGCGGAGGGAAGCCGGCTCCGGCGAGGGCCGCCCTCGCGCCGCGTCGGGCTGCGAGGGAGCCCCTCGTCGGCGTCGAGCGAGGAGCACCCGGCGTCGGGCGAGGAGCCTCTCGCTCGACGCCGGTGAGGGCCACCCTCACGATCCGCGGCGAGGGAGCCCCCGGCCCGACGCCGGCGAGGGGTGCTCCTCGCCCGACGCCAACGAGGGGCTCCCTTGCATCCCGGCGTCGGGCGAGGGAGCCCCTCGCGGCTGGAGTCGGGAGAGGGGCTCGCTCGCCGGATCTGCGAGGGAGCCCCTCGCCGACGCCGGGAGGGGCTCCCTCGCCCGGATCTGCGAGGAGCCCCTCGCTCGGCGTCGGCGAGGGCCGCCCTCGCTGCGTCCGACGAGGGCGACCCTCGCCGGAGCCGGCGGAGGGAAGAGAGAATAAGTAAAAAAAAAATTAAAAACTTTTAAAATTTTAAAATTAAAAATTAAAAAATGAAAAAAAAAAAGAAAAAAAGAAAAAATAGTAACTAAGGACTAAATCGAATATTTATCAATAATTTAGGGATCAAATTGAGCCGATTGAAAGTTCATGGACCAAATCAGACATTTATCAAATAGTTTAGGGACCAAATTAAGCCGATTGAAAGTTCATGGACCAAATCGGATATTTATCAATAGTTTAAGGACCAAATTGAGCCGATCGAAAGTTCAGGGACTAAATTGCACATTAGGTAATAGTATAGGGACCATTTGTGACATTTTCCCTAAAAAGAACATTGGCACCATCCTTTGACCGGCAAAAGACTACAAAGGAATAATGAGTAAGAGATAACTATGACAGAATGGGACCACAATAGCAACAGAAGAAAATTATAACATCCTTGGGCAGTTTAAACAAATTGAACTGAATTAAACAAGGTTGTTCAATTTTGGAGCTCCTCAGGAGGGAAGTCATACATGAACAGGATTCTAAAAAAGTTCCTCGTTCACCAATTTATGCATTGTACCATGCCAAAAAGTTAGGTTTTCCCATTTTCTTTCTTTTTAATTCACAATAAGCAGATATCCACAAATAAGACGAAACTTACGAATAAGATCCACAGCCAACAAGCTTTGGATACAGGAATCTAAAACTCTAAGATTATCGAGTATACCCATTGTGGAGGATCACTTTAGAGTATACCCATGGTGGAGGATCACTTTTAGCGACAGAAATAGCTCAACACACATTGAAATGTTAACAGTTAATTCCCTCCTGAAGTTCTAATATCCTCACAAGCATCAAAGCATCATCAACTTTCTATAAGAATCCGATCACTTGCATCCAAATTTCAGGGGATACTTAAGATCTAAAAAAGTAAGGAGAAGTATGTACCTTAATAAGTTTGCTTCTGGCAGCATAACCAACCTCCAGCTGTCTTCTTAATTGAGCTACGCTCATATTTGTTGCCTCAGCCATTTCAGCTTCTATTGGCTCCCTATCCAAATCATTTCGTAAATTTTCCTTCACTTGAAGAAGAGCCTGAAATTGAGTCGACGCAGATTAGCATTACAGCACTCCAATTTCAATTCACCAAAGGGACAACCAAATCTAAATCAATCTCACCCATGACATGGACCAGGAAGCTTTTTATGTTGTTTTATCATTCAGTTGGACTGCTAAATGGTAAAAAGTCTCACCTTCATTGGTTGCATCAACTTGAATAACCAGGCATGTTCCGTAGAAGGAAGAACAGGAGGAATCTTCATCTTCTTCCAGTCCAAGCTGACCAAATCGGTTGAAGATGAATAGTCCCTAACAAGCTTCTCAATCTTCTCTTCTTCATTCAGAACCTCTCTTTTCCTCTGAACTGAATAGGTCGCTTGTTCTTCCTTTCTCCTTTTTATTGTGATCCTTCCATCCAGGCTCAAACGTTTTGCATTTCTATTCCGGGTACGGACCACTCTTTTACTAGTTTTACTTTCTTCTCCCTTATCAACATCCTTAGTCTTCTTCGTCCTCCGTCTGCGTCTCCTCACACCGTGATCAACATTTGCACCATAACAGGTTTCTGCCGCAGGTGTCAGCTTGTATATATTCTCAAGTTTGGCCGCAGCATCATTATAATCAACTTCCAAGGTAGACGGAGAAATTTCATCTGTACAAACAGCCTTTTTCGATGGTTTTCTTGCATTTTTCTGTTTCTTCCGTTGCTCCTTATTGGTTTCTACAGGATGGTATGTCTGTTCATGATGCGTCAGCAAAGCTGTGTTATTGTTCTTATCTGCTCTGAATGCTATGATCAAGGGTCTTTTTGTTGCAGATCTGCTGGTTGAAAACTTCGCATTAAATCCAAGTGGTGTGCGAGAAGCTGAGCTTGAGATAGTCACAACTCCCATTCCAAGTTGTCGGAGAGTATATAATTTGATAAATGGAAGCTTTCTCTCTGCAAAAGAATCTGCTCCAGTTAAACACATAAAATGAGGTTTTAATTCCTCAATTGCAGCAAACTTTATGAAGCATCCACACTTGTCCAAAGAGAAAGGCACGCCATGGCAACTATCTAAAGTAAAGGCGCATAAAAACATGTGCAACTAGACATGCGGAAGCATTTTGGCCCCAGAAAAAAGCACATGAAATTCTGTCAATCACTTGCACTCATTTCAGGCAAAAAAAAAAAAGTCTTGGGAAGATATGCAGAAAGCGCAAAAGGCAAAACAAACCCGATCCACACTGAATCAAAAATCAGTACTTTTTCATGTGACCATTTTCGGTTGATGTAACCACAAGTCCTTTTGCACATCGAAGAAAGATCTAAAACAAGGCCGTTAGTGGGAATCAAACGAGTGTGAGGAGTTTAATTCCAGACAAGGGAAGAAACATGGTGGCGAGAAACATCAAGTGGACCATGCACGGTGGGGTTGTCTGAATGAAAGGTAAGTTAACTTGGGACACCTGGAAGGACATGGTTGGGCTTGGAGCAAGTTCAACTGGTTAAAGTAAAAAGGAACTTGATTCCGCTGCCAAACTAGGATCATCGTTTCACTTCCCCGAAGATTTCATTTAAGCAAGAGTTGCCACCTGTCGAATTACATGGGAGAACTCCTACACACAACAACTCCACCATATAACAAAAAAAAAAAAGAAACAGACAAATTCGCCTGCTAAACCAGATGCATCAATCCATCAGTCCAACCGCATCACTGGAAAAAAGCAACCAGCAACACTCGCAAATGGCGAGCAGACCGTGCACTCTCTCCCTCGTCGAGAAAACAAACTGACCCGACAGAAAATAAGTTCACCACTTCCCTCGGAACTGCAGAATGCGAATGGGACACAGCTAGCGAACTGAAGCGACACAACCGATGCATCCGACGGACGCAAGAGTAAACGAAGCAATGCAGAGGAACTACTTCAGATCACGATCACAACAATAACAATAACAACAACAACAACAAAACAACAACCGAAGATACCTTACA
This sequence comes from Eucalyptus cladocalyx, assembly GCA_017140615.1. Taxonomy (NCBI): domain Eukaryota; kingdom Viridiplantae; phylum Streptophyta; class Magnoliopsida; order Myrtales; family Myrtaceae; genus Eucalyptus; species Eucalyptus cladocalyx. The sequence goes on from CM029516.1 coordinate 39,591,234, forward strand.
GCGCACGTCTGAATCTTGCTTCGAAAGACAGAAACGTTGAGCTCGAATCGGAGCAGAGAGATACGGGAGAGATTCTCCGGCGAGGGAGATTTTTGGAGTTTAATACCGCACGAAGCAGGAATTCTCGAGATCACCATGTCCACAAAATAAATCGCCGCTCATGAACGAATCGACGGCCGGGATTCATGGCGCGAGAAATCGACGGCAGACGCAATGCACAAGTCAGCGCGGGGGAGAGAGAGAGAGAGAGAGCCAAGAACCTGCGTGGCGAACTTTGGAGGAGGAGAAAAAGATATTTTTTTTTTTCTCCTTTTTCGGGCAAGGGAGCTGAATTTTATTTCATGGAGTAGATTGATAGACGTGGTTGGCTGTGATTGGTGCCTTCGTGTGTTACACGAGTTTGTGGGTCCCAGGCGCTTGCCATGCGCACGTAGCCTAACACTGGCCACTTGAAAAAGTGGAATTTCTTTTATACATTTTCGAGACCCTTTTTTATTGTTTTAATTCTGGACGGTGCGGTATTGTTTTTCCCTCGTTATATATTCGGGTTCTGATTTTGAGACTCTGGGCATAAGAAACCTATAAAATCGTAGCCACTAGAATAAACTTTCGAAACTCGACCATTGAAAAATTATTTGTCGTGGATCTCTTAACACTGATTAAAAAGAAGACATTTTAAGTGATGCTCCGTCTTGCTTCGCAAATTCAACAATTTTTGAAAAGAAAATAATAATATTCTTCTATATTTAGCTCAAGTTTAGAAATGAATTGAAAATATTTTTGTCATTTAAAAAGAAAAATCTGCTCTTATTTTTCTATATAAACATGCATTATTGAACACGTGAGTTACTAGGGCATAGGCAGTTAAGGGCCTGCATGTTTTTACTTCTCGTTTCTTTTTTGAACACTTTTTTTGTTTTTTGTTCCTGGAACAAAATTGAAACAAAAAAAAGAAATAAAAAAAAACTTACTTCTTAGAAAAACGATTTTGAAGAAACATTTATTCCTCTCTCTCTTCTCTTTTCTTTTTTTTTCTTCTTCTTTCTTTTTTGTAATCCAATCGCCGGCCTCGGCCATGGCGGCGACCGGCCGCCGTCGAGGGTCAACAACCTCGCCTTGGCTGGGCGAGCTTGGCCTTCGGATCTAAGCAAGCCCAAGCTCGCCCCAGCCAAGGCGAGGCTCGTCCTCTTGTCTTGTGCGCGGGCGAGGCTGCCGGCCGAAAAAGAAGAATAAATAAAAAAGAAATGAAAAAATGAAAAATAAAATAAAAATATTAAAAAATTAAAAGAAACAAAAAAATAATAAAATTTACTAAACATGTTTACATTCATTTTTTTATATTTAAAACAAGTTTACCAAACGCGTTTTTTTATTCAAAAATTATTAGAACGTAAACACCTTTTTTTTTTTATTTAGAGAACAAAAAAAAAGAATAGGAGTGTTTCCATGCAGCCCCTAAGAGATCAAGCATGAGCACTAGAGTCGTGAGCCTGGTCTTTGTGGACTTAGATTAAGAGTTGAGAAGTAGGGCACAAACGCTTGGGCTTGCAACAATCGAGGCTGGGCCGTGACCATAGAAGCTAGGCTTGGGACCACGGTACCTTGGCCCCAATTCATGAAGGTTGTGCCTAGACCGCAGAGAACAAGCTTGAGACTCTAATGCCCGTGCCTGAGTCCTCAATGCCTGGGCCCACATCCATCAAGACAAAGGCCCAAGTCTATGGAGGCTAGGCTTGGGTCTCCAATGGGCGTTAGGGTTCTTGTGCCTAGGTGTAAAGTCTATGGACCTAATCCCGATGTTAAGGACTTATGAATAGGCATTAAGATTTTTGTGCCCAAATGTAAAATCTCTAATCCAAGTGTTGATGTCTTGTCATATTTTTTAAAAAATGATTTCTAATTTTGGAAAAAGAAAATCATTTTTCCTAAATTTAAGCATTAGTTTTTCATGGACTTATTTTCTTTAGCGATTTAAATGTTAAAAAATGAAGAAAATGGTTACCTAAAAAAATTCCCAGCAAACAAATGGAGTTTAGATTCTTCCTTTGTTTGCTACTATGATAGCTAACACAGAACGAACGCATGCTCGGCACATATGTTTACGAGTTTTAAGAATAATTTTTTTTTTTTTTTTGCTTTTATTTTCTATAAATAACTGTGAAATAAACTTCATCATAGTTATTTGTATGGTTGCTGAATATAATAGGAAAATATCAAAGTTGAGACATCAATTATAGAGCATCAAAATTGAGAGATCTTATTGCATTTCTTAAGTTGTCTTTTCGTTGCAATAGCTGAAGATATACACATGCATCTTGAAGTGTTCGTAAGTGAAATCTCTCATCACGAAAAACAGGCATCTTCCAATTTTGAAGAAGAAGGATAAAACATTTTGAAGTGTTCTGGCAAGTCAGATTAATTTTAAACCACAAAGTAACTTTAACACTTAGATTTTCAAGTAGTCTCTTTTTACTTAGAAAATAAACTTTCACGAGTCTAAAGAAAATTTGTGGGATTTTATCATTATTATATGGGAGAGGATGTTTCCACAACCTATATTGCTCGCACAACCTTTGTAGTGAACCCGAAAAACATATAACCTTAAAAAATGATTATGTGAATTCAAATCTTTTCCAGACCAAAAAAACAAAAAATGAATTCATATCTGTTCTCTCTCATATTTCCAATTTTCACCTTCCTTTCGAAGATTAACCCATCAATAATCCTATGTTTATCTTCCTTTTTCTTTTAACGTTTTTCCTTTGATAAAAGCTTCTTACCAATTTCACTGCAAACATATATTCATGTCCAAACGACTTTCGTGCATGAATTATTAGCACGGTCCGCCTTTTTTCAGATACAATTTGTTTTTTAGGGAAAGTTTTTGCAAATATGTCAGAAATAACTGAAATTAAGAAAAGACATTAGAAAATGTGGTTAAGTGGGTGCATGGAAGATTTTCCCAAAGTCAATTTGCTCATTAAAAAATGACCAGTTCAATTTTTCTTAGAATTAATACCTTGAAAAATCCAAAACTAGTACACCTTTAACAAATTTACCCTAAACTAGTACACTTGTGACAAATTTATCATTTGTTAGATTCCGTTAAATTTTATTATCAAATTATTGAGTTGAATGACACATGACAGTGAACTAATGTATTAGTTTGGGATTTTACTATATGCTTGTTATAGTTGCAACATTTTTGTAGTTTTTTGTGTTATTAATCAAATTTAACATATGGTACATTTGTCACAAATATATCAATTTAGGGTTTGTAGTGGTCGAACAAATTAATTTAGGGTAAATTTGCCACAAGTGTATTAGTTTAGGGTTTTTGTGATCACTTGGGGTAAATTTATTATAGATATACCGATTTTGGGTTTTTCGTGGTCAAAAAATTAGTTTGGAGTATATTTGTTACATGCGTACTAGTTTGGGGTTTTTCAAAGTATTAACCCATTTTTTCTTATCTTAGGCAAATGAAATTACAAATTGCCTAGTTAGCATTTTAAGGTACCAGCTGATCAAACTCACAACCACATTAAAGGCTAGTTTGGTCGTCTAAATTTCTGACTAGAATAGGATTGGATATGATAGAATATGAAATTTAAGAAATTTTATTATATCATATCTACCGTTTGGTAATTACAGTAATAAAATTGGATATATTCACATCGTATCATATATATTACTTGGTTAAAACGACATATCAATATAAATTAATCACATCTTTTACAGACGAATATAGTAAAAATCTATCATAACACTCTTGTCAACTTTATTTTTATTTTATTTTCCTTTCTTTTTCCTTTTTTTTATTTCTTTATTCCCCTTTCATCATTCTCTAATAGAATTTTATTAATTGAAAACTATACTAATATACCTAAAATACTAAAATACCTATAATACGTAATAGATATAAATATATATATATATATATAATATATATATATATTGAATTGTATATTATAAGATAGAATTAAAAACATTTGAATAGATAAATAAAAATAAGATTAAATTAAAAAATAAGTTTTTATTTTTTTGTCATTTTGAATTTCTTATATTAGAATTCAAATACTAGAGATATGCAAGTCGTCAATGGGGGAAGATAAGGCATGTTTTCATATACCATTTCACAAGAAAAAAACCAGATACTCTCTCGAGACCTTTTGGTGTCACATACCTTCAATCTCGTCCACAGAACTCAACTAATGCACTTAATAAAAAGCAAGGGAATTCATCGAACGAGCTGAAGAAAAGCAAGATAGGGTCGTCACCCCTACGCCAAATGACAAGGATCTAACGTTCGGGCGGAGCGACAACGAGAATGTCCAAACCAAAGGGGACACCAACTGCCAACAGTGTAATTGTGCGACTCTAATAATGCAGAGAAAGAATAAATAATGCTGTCGTGTAGGTGGACTCGCTACATAAGCATTATCTAACCTAGGATGTACGTTTTCATTTAACACCTGGCCATCCATAAGTGGCAAGCTAGCTAGATGTTATAGATGAAGATACATCTCCATGCAATCAACGTGGCTAAAAGAACTAATCGCAGCGCAAAGACCAAACTCCTTTTATAAGAATAATTGATAATATGAAAAGCCAATGGCATTAATGTAGGAATTGGATCTACCAGAAAAATGAGTGACTTGTGGACAGATTAGACCTGGATTTTGCTTTTGTCTTTCATGGAACAATGGCCCCAGCTCTGGGGAGACTTCCATGGATGTGCAGATTCATTATGATCTCTACGATCAATCGCATGCTCACCGGTGAAAAGGAGAATTTGATAGACGACGTATAAAGGTAAAAGTAAGATCTCAAATGGTGCACAAACTTAATTTATTTATTTTCTTTAACTCATCTTTGATATCATTGATTCAATGGCATGTTATTTTAGCAGTAGTTGTACAGATATTTAGCAGCAACAAAAGTGGCTTGTGGCAAAAACAATCGTACAATTTATGTATGGCAACATGCTATAACCTTTTGGACATCTCTATACCTTCATTTCGAAGAAGGGGTTTTGTGAACCAATCTAGCCTTGCTCCTTAATTCGTGGATTCATGCCCCAATGGCTAAATCATGTATGCCGCAGCAGCAGCAGCAGCAGCAAAAGTGTATATGAGATTCAACACCAAACTAGTGGCATTACGCTGCTTCGAATACGACCATTACTGATTTTGGTAAAGGAGTCTGCTCTTTGCCCTCTGCCTTTTCATTCCACTATCTACGCAAGGTCATTAATATTTCGATGGCAACAGGACAATTAATAATAAGAACTCAAGCATCTTAGCACATTCATACATAAGTACATCCATACAATAACATACATGTACGTATAAATTTCACATGAAGTGTATTCATCCAAAAGAACAAACGGGCAATGCTACACATACCAGGGAATCCTACCACTCATCAAATGATGTGGAAATTTTCAATTGGGTGTTTAGAGAAATTCATCATTTAATCTACGAATCTCACTCATTTCAATATTCGATTGAAACTTGACACATCCCTTAATAAGTAAGCTTTAGTAAGATTGCTTTGTACATCTTAGCATTTCCCACAACAAAAAGAGTGCAATCGAGTACTTGTTTGAAGCCTTGCCTGGCATGATACATCGTTTTAAGAATCATAATCTACAAAGACGGTGTACGAAATGGTGGTTTTGAAAGAAGAGGATGTAAACTAATATCATGATAAAAGTTGCAGAAGGCTTTGTTATAATTTTCCTTCGAGAAATAGAAATAATTAGTGGGACAGCTTTCACTTATCATCCTCACCTTCTGATCATAAGATAGGCGAAGGCAATGGCAAGCTTTATGCTTCCATCGTCATGCACATGCACAATACATTTCTGCATCTCTACTTATGCCAGTGGCTCCACCCAGAAGAAAATGATCATGACCAGACAACTTCTAGTGTGTCCCGTTGTCAACATCGTTGCTTTTCGTGGCCCCTAAAGAACCTAAACATTTATTCAGATAATTGTCTGATAACTTGTGCCAGTTTCAAAAAAAAAAAATTCCTCCAACAAATCGGCAAGCTATGGCAAATCCACAAAACAAGTAAATGAACTAAAAATGAGAGTAATTGGGAAAATCATGTGGAGGTAACCAAGCTGATGGTAGAATCTCATTACGTGATTACTCAAGAAAGGCATTACACTAATTGCTCAATGAGTACAAGATAAAGACTTACATGCTGGTGAGCGGGTCACAACAAATGCTAAAGTTACGACTGATCTATGATGAGTACTCTAAATGAATGTTAATGAGAGAAGGGTGGTGAAAGGAGCCTTCCCACATTCTTCTTTATTATTAGTAAAAGAGTTTGAGAGAGAGAGAGAGAGAGAGAGAGCTACGATATTAGGGTTGGGACCGTCGCTAAAACGTCATCACCAGCACATTAGCAGAAGGTTTGCTGTATCTGCTGAGCGAGCTCCTCTGCACTAAGTTGGCATTCGACTCCAATCTGTGGAAGAGGGGAAAAACCAAAACCGCAATCGTTAGCTGTGGGAGTAAATATTGTCATTTCTAGCCAAATGGGCAACGCCCAAGAAAAGCCAAATGACGATTCCCTTTCCATAACTAAGACGCGGGATTGTCCTAGTTTTCAGTGAAACATCTTTGGTTTCCGAGAGTCATCATGAAGAAATAGACTTGGACATCAGTACCTCTCCCTTGGTACGGCCATGTCAGCGGTCATTTAACTCTATTTAAAAAGGAAGCGATTTCGGTGTACCGTGTTAGAACCCGAAGAACAATCATGAAACTGTTCACCTTTTTACAATTGTCTGGCTATTGAATTTACTGTTTATTTTTCAACGGATAGAAGCGAGTCCTAGCATTTTCTTTTCTTTTTCTTTTTCACATTTTCCTTGTGGATGATGTCACGCCCTATTAACAGACCGCGGAGCATCGACAATTTATGGGGTTGAATGAACCGTGCAGTTATTAGGGCTTCAGGGAAAAAACATGCCTGGTAGGGAAACGAATTTATGAGTTCCCCGCCTTCCCAGCTAACCTAAGGGAATCTAGCTAGGTTTTACTGTTTGGGTATTCAATGAGCGACAAATCAAGGTATGTCTGTCTTCTCACTCTTTTGTCTTCTTTCTCGAAGCCATACATAAGCCAAAACCTTGATCCCCTAATTCCGTTTATGGACAGTCTTGCTATAACCACGTACTCTGAGTGGTTTTGGAAGCTACTGTCTAGGATTCGCGACGATGACTAATGGCTCTACAATGATTCAAAAGGGCATGAGATTCTTGCCACTTATTAGTTCTGTCCACCGCTTATGTACATGCTAAACCTTGTTTATATTTAAAGTGACATGTACCTAATATCTATTGTACACATCATCGTGAAAAAATCAAGGACTTTATTGCTGAGCATCTACGGTTCTAGATAGCTTGTTTTGCACGTACTTTATAGAAGGGCTTTCAAGTTCTAAATGTTGATTACGCACTTCACAAACTAACATATTAACTAGCAGCACTCTATAACTAAATCCAAATTTTAAACGAATCACACCCAACTTTTTCCTGCTCTGAGTAAAACCTAGGTTTTTTACTCCTTGACAAAATCAAACTGTGACGAAATATGATTAGCATCTTTTCTCACAGAAAATAAATGCATACCCAAGTGAATTTTACTCAACATGAAGAGGAACTCTCTCCAATACACTTTGATAGAGCAAAGAAACTTACCTTGATAGTGAAGGAATGAACCATTGTGTTCTCATTGAGATGACCGATGCTGACGTGGAGGATCTCTAGGGATAAGTCCTCCAGGGCCGACATTATCCTCAGTGCCTGTCCAGGAATCCTAGGAGACACCGTTTTCAAAAGGACATTGGCACCCGAGAACTTCACCTCTACCTCAGCAATGGCGGATTTCGAGTTGGCCACAAGCTCATTGCTGTTGGGGAGGATGCTGTTCTCGATGGATGAGGACGTGGACGAAGTCGGCGATGGAGAGGCGGAGATGAAATTACTGCTCTGGTGCATGTTCTTGGGCTTGTAAGGGCTGGTGGGTTGTGGGGTCCGGGGGCTTATAGGTAAATTCACAAGCAGCCTAGGGCTGAGCGGTGGTTTATGGGGGCTGAGCACCGGCGGTGAAGGCCTCGGGCTCAATACTGAGGACGAGGATGGCCTTGGGCTGCTGATCAGGACTTCACTGTATGCTTTTCTTTGCTTCTTGGCTTCCAGCGATTGAAGCAATTGTTGTAGCTCGCTTATGTAGTCCACCACACCTCCAATTATGGAGGCTTGGTCTCCCTGAAAATTAGTTTGCAAATTTCACTTGACACTTTACAGTCGCTGATGAATTGACCATAAGTGTTCATTTGGGTGATAATTAAAGGAACTTTTTGTTGCCAAGATTAGGGGCCAAAGGAGAGAAATTAAACAATGGCATATTAATTTGTTCCTTCAAAGAAGATGATGAAAGTCGGTAAAAATTACCTCCTGGATGTCAATTTTTCAAAAAGAAACGGTGGTCCCTGAAAGTGGTTGATAACTAAGTTCTTAACTTCTTCTCTTCTTATTTCCAAAGACAGAATAAAAACAATTCCCAGATGCAACTCAACGTTTCCTAGAATGAACTTATCTGAGAAAGATTCCAACAAATTGTACTTGCGATAAACCAAACCGGAGAAAAGCAAAGCAAACAGCAAAGTCTTCATCAGCTTACCCGTTTGACGTAGAAGCAAGGCATTAACGACCGCAAAACAGACAGGTGCTCGTTCATTTGCTTCCGGCGATTACGCTCCACGGTGATGTGGGACATCCGGTTCTGCTGTTGACCGTCTTGCTGGTTCTCGTAGTCTGAACAAGAACCGCCGCCATTCATGACCTTCTGTCTCTTGCTCTTAGGCGAAGAAGCTTCGTCACACTCTTTCGAGCCAAACACAGCAGTCTCGTCCAATGCCGGAAGAGGAGGAGGAGGAGGAGGAGGAGGAGGAGGAGGATTAGCCGGCAGGGGGAACTCAGCGTCCAAGCTCTCCAAGATACTGAAGAGATCATCCCCCCCAGCTCCTCCTCCGAAGGTGGTGTCGACAAATTCTGGATCTTCAAAGAACATGCTGTCGCACAACATCTCTCTCTCTCTCAAGAAGTGAAACCCTTCGCTGGTTTTTGCTGGCTTCCGAAGAGAATGATACTGAGACTCTGAGAGAGGGTTTGGGCTAGCTAGACAACTTAGGCAGACAGGTAGGAAAGGGATGTGAGAAATAAGGAAAAGGACTGAGATGGGAACATGAAGATACGTGCGAGATTTTTGTCGAAATCAAGAAAGGGAGATGGGCATGCCAATTGCACTAAATATGAGAGTGACTAAACTATCACCATCAACATCCTCCCTCTCTCTCTCTCTCTCTCTCTCTCTCTCTCTCTAATGCTTTTCTTTCCTCTTTTTTTTTCTTCTTTGAATACTGGGCTTATTATTTACCGTTACGAGATGAGGGAGTACAAAGGGCAGGGAGTTCTTCGCAGCCTAAACCGCGGAGGCTGCAAAGCGCAGAGGCTGAGGGGAAGGCGGAGCCACTTTTCACGGAAAACCTAGAGTGACAGAGATGGGGACTCGCTAGGGTTTTTTGAGAGAGAGAGAGAGAGAGAGAGAGAGAAGCCGAGGGAGGAACATAATTAAAGACTCATATACTTGATAATATCATAGTAATACCATGGGATAAAACCTTTTAGCTATCTCAAGCCACCTTAATTATCGTAGAGCCGTCCGTACGAGGTGTTTAATTCGACCATTGTACAAAGATCTCCATTGATAATTTTTTTTTTTCCATCTATGGTGTTAGCATAAACATCCATTAAAACTTCAGTTATCTCGACCAACATATACACGAAACAACTATTTTTACAAATCATATTAGAACATTGATATGTACGCTGATAAAACTTAGAGATCTATGCACTTGTTATTCATTTCTTGGATCTCGAAATTTTTCCATGAAATTATGATTTTCAATGCCGCTAGTTCTTGATGTGGTTCTCAAAATGAGTATGATATTAGTTACTTGAGAGATCCTAATATACCAGATCTCTCGAAATTACGCCGCTTTCTTCCTTTCACAATTGTCAAGTGACTTGCATGTCGAAAGATTCCGATTTTTCAACATAGCTTTCATGTAAGATAAGGCTCGTAGAACCAGTATATTATAACGAAACCTCACAAATTAATCATAAGATCAAGCATGGTGACGTATCAATTCGTCAGCCTACTTCGCTAAACCAAAAATAACGCGGCATCTCGCCAAATCATGCAAGACCATGTTGGACATTAAATGTCCTTGGCGCCGTGATTGGCCCCAATCCTTCTCCTCCAGCATTTAAATGGGATCACACGCAAATCTTTCTAGAGCGAGAGGGGCGAGTAAATGAAAAAAGCAGACAGCACCAGCAGTTATGGCGATTCAAATCGGGGTTGCGCATTTGTTTTTATTCATATGCCTCTGATTCTCACCTTTAAAGTCGATGGATGTGGACGCACCGGAATTGAATTTCTGCTGCTTGTTATTGATGGAAATCATGACCCCTTTGCCCCGTAACGTTTGGTCTTTGGTTTTGCTCGTTAGTTAGGGCATACTTATTTTCTCGAACGGCCACAGCGTAGTTGAATGTGCGCTTGTCTGCTTTCTGACCACATAGGATGGTCGGGCTTACAACGTTGCAAGAACACAAGAAAAGAAAATTGAAAAATGTTAGGCATGTTAACATCAATTCAAAAGGGTAAAAATACTAAGTGCCGTGCTAAACTCTTGTTAAATGCTGAATATGATTTCAAACTGAATCTCATGAGCTGAAGTTCTCATCCAGTTCTTCTCTTATGTGATTTATTATGTACTGCATCGTCCATTAATGAATGGATGTATGCAATATTTTTTTTCGTTTTGGCTATATGCATAGACAAGCCTGCAGCCGTTGATCCTAAATGAATGCTCCACTGCGAATTGCAGAATGATGTACAGAAATTTTCATGTACATAACATTCGCTTACTCCTAAAAATTCCTCATTGATGATGCAACCGGAGATTGCAGCCATTCTGGTCCTAATGGAAAGAAACCAATGGAGAAGCCAGCTTACGTTTTGGATTATGTACAATGCTATTAATTGAACTCTTCCGTTGAAGTTATTTTCATACTGAAAATTATTTGCAAGTGTACTAAGGAAGAAATATCTAGGGTTTTACTTTTCAAGCACAATCAGGGTTACTTTCGACTTGCACAAGTTACTCTAGATATTTTGTGACTGCAATTTTAATTTTAAACTAGATTAGTAGGCTTGGCATGGATCCGTCCACAACAATTTGTGTAAATCCAATTTCTTTAAACCATTTATGTTGTTTATCGGCATTCTCTAAAGTTCATTGTGTCTGTTGTTCTTCCACCATGCATGCAAACCTAGCAAGTTACTGTGATACTTGTACATGATTAACACAGCATTAAAACCAGATTGGATTTATGCCGTGCATAGGAGAAAACTCGTATATTTAATTAAGGAAACTGATCGAACAAATGTTTTTCTTTAACTTAAAGTTGTGCACATTTTAACTAGATATAAAAGGGAAGCTCTTTCTATCTTTTTTCAGATAACTACATCATTAGAGGCTCACATCACTTGAATACGAATTTCCAATGAGTTCATATTATCCATGTGCTCTTCTCTGCCAACTAATTCAAATCATTTTCATTCGAATTTTTTTCAACAATTACATAAGAGAGCGTCAATTCATTGAACCGATTCATAATCCATTGAAATTATTTCAGAAGAACTAATTTCAGCTCGATTACTCTATGATTATAAACCCACTTAGCAAGCATGATAACATTAAATAGAACATGAGTTGTGGATATGTAGTCAAAATCGATACTGCCCTTCTGCTTTCTGATCACATCAACGACAAGCCAATTATGTCTTTCTATTCTGGTTCCAATGATGATGCCTAATCATGAGTAATTATAGAAAAAACTGAAATAGTCGGTGTCAATGGCTGCTCCCATTCATTTAGAAGGGAACAAGAGCTTAAATGGCAGCAGGATAAACGCAGTCTTTTACTGTTAGACTTGTGGGAGTGCAATAACTTTTGGTATGGTGCCCAAGTTCCCATGCAAGATTTGCAGAAAGTAAATATATTTTACTGCAAAAGGCCGTGCGACCTTAGCAATGACATTACATACATCAAATTAAAATTTCGGTGACATCAAGGTAATATATATATAATGCGCTTCTCAGAGCTAGAGCAGAACAGATAGTTGGAGGATGTGTATCGTAGGAATCGTGAACAATCCTCTTTCATAATTAATGACATGAATAACCGAGAATCTTTCCATCTGGAATGCTAGTGATTGAATTATTGTTTGAGTTCTGATAACTAATAAATGTGGAAAATCTTTCTAGATATGGTATTATATAGGACATGTCTCTGGCCCGTTGATATTCATGAGATTTTTTCTTTTTCCATTTAATCTGTGTTTGAAAATCTTCCTTTTTAATTGGTTTTGGATGACAACAAAACTGATTTGAGTATTTAATAGATCTGATTGAGTATGGATCATAAAGAGAATACGAAACTATGTACCTGAAGAAATCATTGGCAACCAAGATCTACACATGTCTAGGAAGGGATATGTTAATGACTAGATAATGTTGATGCAAATTGTAGAAGCAAATGTAGAAGGATACTCATCAAACAAGTGGGTCCAATAAAAAAATAGTATCATTTTTAGCAACTTTTCTCCTTAAATTGTTAGCTTTGAAAAATGGGTTTCAACCCGAAGAGTGGGCTGCTCCCTTCACCAATTCATCAAGTTAGTGAGGAAGTTCGACGGTCGGGTTATGGACCAAGGCATGAAGGTATTGATGAAAGTTTGGTTTTACTCAGAAGTGCAATTTGTTGCAGTAGTATGAAGTTGCAAGCCAAAGGTTAAAGAAAACCTAACAATGGAGGAAGCAGAGCGAACGAATAGAGAAAGCCACGAGTCACAAAATCAAAGAGGGAGAGAGAAGATACTAATCAACGACCAAAGTGGGTTTAGCTTGACTTTTTTTTAAATGAGTTGAAAATGGGTCTACAACCGACCCACTAAAACCCATCTATTTTATTATTTTAACCTTAAAATGCATTACCACTCGTACTTTGAGTTTGAAGTGACACATTGAAATAAATGTAGATTGAAATAAAGATTTGTGATCCATTTTAGTAGCCCTTCCTAAAAGCCATGGAACAATGAATCATAATGACGTAGAGTTTCCACCTGTAGATTCTAACGGTTGGATTGTCAAATCAGAAGACCCAGCTCATATCATGTCCATAGAATCTGGACATCCGAGTGTACTGCAGCAATAAATCACGGCCATCTGGAGATTGGCGAACAAATATGCTCGAACCGGTCGGATTAATTGGACATGGCGGCTTATGGATCCAAGCTTAACGTTTAAATTGGAGGCCTAATACCAAACGACGGGCAGATCTGGGTAAGTCGCTGAGTGTTTGGAACAAGAGAAATCGAAGTATATCGAGTTGTTGAGGTCACGTCATAATTGTATATTTTAGTCTTTGAGCACATTTCATACTATAAAAGAAAGGTTAATACCAAGAAAAATCTCAAATCTATATACTTATAACAAATTTACCATAAATTAATTTTTGATCATAAATTTTTTAAATTAATACATCTGTAATAAATTTACCTCAAATTAATTGATCACAAAAAATCCCAAATTAATACGTTTGTGACAAATATATCATCCGTTAATTTCCATTAAATTGGATTAATACCACAAAAAATCACAAACTAGTACACCTTTGACAAACAAAGAGTAAAACTCCAAACCGGTACACCTATCGACTATCATATGTCATCTAGCTAAACAATTTGACTTTAAAATTTAAGGAATTGATAAATTTATCATAAGTGTACCGGTTTAAGGTTTTTTGAGGTCAAAAAGTTAGTTTGAGGTAAAACTAAATATATTAGTTGGGTTTTTCATGGTATTAACCAATAAAAGGATACCTACTCCGACCCTCTAATTCTTGATATAATGATCGTCGACCAATTTTTCACATAGACCATCACAACAATCTCCATTTATGCTTTCAGTCATATCCTGTCGAAAGATCCATTCGAATCAAATGGTTCAATACACATGCAAATTGAATTGCACGTACTTTTATTTATTTTTCAGAAGCATTAAAATTGCGAATTAACGCTACATTTACTGAAATTGTTTTGTGAAACCCGTGTATCAAATGATATGCTGAACTCTCATTAAATGTGGCATGACTCCCTTACTTACAGGCCCTCTTAAAACCTGACTTCACTTAATCCACGAATTTTGTAAATTAATTTCAGAATATCTAACGCATAATCCAGCCTTCAGATAATTAAGCTCCTACCATAAGCTACTACTCACCTGGTCAACACAGAGCAATATGATGGATTTACATTACATAAACGAGACGACACATTTGAATTAGTGTTATGGATCGCAAATATATCTGCAATAAGTGCTTTTCCTTGAATAGAATACAGTGAAGAAAGATCCATCCTCTGACAATCGAGATGGATGAGGTCATTTTCATGAAAGTTTGACATGTCAAATCTCGATCTCCCCTTGTGAAGACTGGGGGAGTGATAATGCTGATGCAAACCTTTTCTGCTCTCAGTTAGGACCAACACAATAATGCATGGCATGGCATCCAGGTGATATATCTAACATGTGATGTGATCTCACGGCTCCACCTGATGCATCGCCCCTTTTGTTTTCCCGCAGATAGAAAAGGTTTGGCGAAGGCTTGTTTTGAAGAGGAAACTAACAAAAAAAATACGTAACTATATAAAAGAGAAGTCGAATATAATAACACAAATTGTTTGGTAATCATGTCGCATTTAAGACATAATACTAATACTTTCACTTTCAAATGAATATGACGTGACATAAATTACAGATGCAATCAGGTCATGTTCGTACTAATTGCTGGTTTCAGTGATTAGACAATCAGGTACGGAGTAAGGAAATTGTCTGAGTATGTTTAGTCTATTCGGCTGTCCAATTTAATGTCATTAAGAAAGGCAGGTCTTATGCAAACGCTTATATCGCGAGCGTAGAGTGAATTTATGTGGGCTCTCGTTTATGGGTAGGAAGCAGCTCCTTCTAGCTATCCAATATAAATACTTGTCCTTTCTTTTTGCTTTCTTGTCAGCCTATAAGGACTAGGCGCCTCAGGTCTAGGAGACGAGCCACGTCACGCATTAGGCCATCGTCTGTTTGGATGTACTCCATAAATAGATTGTCTGGAAAGGAGGGGAAAAAAATGCAAAGTCTTGCAATAGCCCTACAAGTTACTACGCAAAATCCTTGTATGGTAAGGTGGGACAAATTTTGAAGCCATGTTGAGGAAGAAAATTGAATAGAATGGGGTCCTCCAAAGAGGGAGAAAAAGCCAAAAAGCCCTCTCATTCATTCCATTGTAGACCCTCTCTCTCTCTCTCTCTCTCTCTCCAGTCAGTCTGTAAACCTCATTCAATTCAACCACGCATTGTATGAGCGGAGGCATTACTGCCAACATCTTGCATGCATGCAGGGAATGCTCCACTTGCCCCTCTCTCTCTCTCTCTCTCTCTAACGCTATCATATCGTATTTCTTAAATGATGTGATTTGTCAATGTATGGTGTGTACGGTGCGTATAGTATATGTCGATGCCAGAGTTTGTGTGTCGTTCGGCTTGAGGTATCGCCGCTTTGGCTCGCCTGACGTTTTTGTACTGAAAAGAGGGTTTTTGCGCAAGGATATGCCATGGACAATTGGACACTCGTTCAGAAGTCGCGGTCCTCTTCTTCTCGCTCTCAGTTCATGTCAAAATCATCCTTCATTTTGATATGGTGTGTGTCATGTTTCACATTCAGACAGCCCATATGAGAAGTCCATGGATGATGCCAAATGTTATCGAGAGGGAGAATTAACTGTTAAATGAAAGCATGATTTATTATTTATATCTCTACAGGTGTGCGTGACAAAATTTACGTTTTACCGATTTCTTCATTTTTCTCGTTTAGGAGCAGGGTTTGGAACGTAAATCCGTTTTGGTAATGATTTGATTTCTCTATTTTCGAAACAGATTTCTATTCCGAAATAGAGAAATTGAAGAAATCGAAGCTGAAATTTTTAGCTTCTCGGGGGGTGCATGACAACATTTACGTTCGAGAAATAGTTTCGGAAGCAGAAATGAATTTTTCTATTTCTATTTTCGGGACGAGTTTACGAGGAAAAAATCTGTTTGATAACGATACAAAATTTATGTTTCGAAATAGAAATTCGTTTGATATTTGAATAAAAATTCTATTTCTTAAAACAAATTTTTCTTTTTTTTGGAGCAAATGAGATGTACATTCTTACAAATTTCATATGCTTATGACATCATTGACCCAAATACAAAGTATGATTTTTTTTTTTAAAAGTAAAGTTTCCCCTTTTTGCAAAAAAAAAAAAAAATACAAAGTAAGAGATGTTATATCAAATTTTCTAAATTTTCACACAAAATTATTTAGCATCCACGTAGATAGGTAATTACGGTCAAACAATATACTTATCAATAGTCTCCATACAATAGAAAAAAGATATCAATATGCATACTCTTGAGCATGATAGAAGGTTCCCAAAATTCTAGTAGAATGAAGGCGGGCGACCATATTCTAATCCTCTTCATGCTAGTGTGTCACGTTGATCGCCGCCACGGTTTACGATATCGAGCAATTGTTTTACAAAGAAACACTAAGAAGTGTATTGGGTAATTTGCGGCAAATTTTACAAAATCGGCGAATTTTATGAAGTGTAACAAGGACCATTACAAATAAGGGAAATCATCAAGTAGAACATCACATTACAAGAATTGAGATAGGAATCATCAAATACATTATCACAATACAAAAGCAAAGATTGTAAATCCCCAAATACAAAATAATAAAAAATACATTACAAAAATAGGGTTAGGTGGAGAAATCGAGAAATTGATTTCGAAAGAAATCGAAATAGAAAATTTCTACTTCGATTTCTCCTCCATTTCTATTTCTAGAATAGAAACCTATTAGAAATAGAAAATTTCGAGTAATGTTATCAAACAAGTTTGTTAGGAAATTGATGCTGGAACATAAAAATCATTTTAAAACAGAAATAATTTTTATCATGCACCCCCTTAGTTTCGAAATAGAAATCGGCGAAATCAAACCATATAAAAGAATCTTGCACTTTCTTGCTAACTTAATTCACTCATAACCACAACTTCACAAATTATTGTTAATTTTCTTTCTCTTATTTTGCTCGTGTTTTTTTTTTTTTTTTTTTTTTTTTGCATTTTTTTTTATAACTTCCTCTTTAGGATGAAAGGCAATTGAATGGGTCCCCAATTTTCAAAAACAACCAAAGTTCTTAAATGCCTACTTAAAAACAATGGGGCTCTTTTCTCTTAGAAAAGGCACGCGCATGGCTAGTTGAAGAAAAAGTTCTTACGTAATAGATGAATAAAAAACATGCCTAGAAATTTAACCTTATTTTTTTACGGATTCAAAATTCTTGCAAAATCAAAATAATTAGATTGTTACACAATCTCGAATTTTAATTCGAAGGCAAGAGATTCAAGAGAATCTCTCTCTTTGCTATGCAAGGGCCATTAAAAGTTCATTGAGCAACAATAAAGAAATTAGGGATGAACAACTAGACTGATTCAATTCGAGAATCAAAATAAACCTACCTTCCCCCGATTAGTTCCTAATCATAAACATTACTTTAAGGTAGAATTCTCATATATTCATTTACACCATTAATCTTATTTTGTTGATAATCTTGTATAATACTAGTTTTTGATAAAATGACAAGGCTGTATAGGCATCATTGATGGCACCCATATTCATGCTTCCGCAGTACTTGTCTGAACCTATGTAGGATGGGCTTGCAAACAATACATTGACCGAGGACGGAAATCAAATAAATACGCTTAGGAAAACAATTGCTAATAAAATGGCAAGGGATAATAATATGCCGGAAATTCCATGAAATTGTATTTGTAATGTATTAGTATTATTTCGATTATTATTTTGTATTTGAGGATTTCCCATGTTGTTTTAGTATTATTTCGACTATTATTTTGTATTTGAGGATTTCATATGTTGTTATCTAATCAATTTCTATTCCTAGAAATAGAAAATTTGTTATGTTATCAAACGGATTTTATTTGAAATAGAAATTTTGATCGTTATCAAACGGGTTTCTTTACTTAGAAACTTGTCATGGGGAATAGAAATTAAGAAATTGATTTACGTTAAATCAATTTTGCTTTTAAATTTTGTAAACGCTTGATCTAAAACTCTCCCCGTGCATAAGTTGAACTTTGATCTTATCTTCAAAAAGTTCAAACTTAGGACCTCTACTCTGATATAATGTGAGATTTTATGATATAACTGCCGACTATTTCTAAAAGCTTAAACTTTAAATAAAAATATGATTTATTATTTAAATATTCAAATAGCAATATATCATGAAAAAACGCGTGTTGCCAATGGCACTCAACAATGAATGCTTACAAGAAAATGAGTTCAAAAAATATCGACTTCGTCTTTATATGATGGGTGGTAAATTATATATTTATGGTATATATACTTTCTTTACAGTACCATTCAAGTATATTTTATCGATGGTATAAGTTTGGATTTTTTACGACACAAAAAAAGTTTAGAATAACTTGCATCATACCAAGTAAGTTTAACGTTTTTGGGGACGAAAACAAAATCAGTTATTTGTGTTATAGTGAATATAGTTTAAGATTTTTTTTTATTGTAATATTTAACCTAATTGATTAAGGCTTTGAATTATTATTATTATTATTATGAATTCAATATATGACGTCGTACAAAAAGCACGGACGGTCTGTCTGTCTGTCTCTCTCTTTCTCTCCAGTGCTCTCCCAGTTTCTGCCAAACTACTGTGGACCGCACGATGAGAAGAGTCGATATTTTCTCGCGAAAACTCTCGTGTTATCGGGGAGGGGCAGGATGTTCGGGCGTCTGGCGGGAGCGATGAGCGGTCGCGATCGGGTGCCGAGGTGGGGTCCGACCGGGCTTGATTGCGCAGGAGATTCGCGGGCCCCGCCGGTTTTATGGGATGTCCCCCGCAACCATCCTTTCCTGACGATGCTTCCTGCGCCCGTTGTAACTTTGTTGGGGTGCGCCCGCCTCCCTCTGAACCGAACCGAACCGCCGGTTGCAATCGAATGGCCATCGAATCGAGTACGTCCGTCCGCCCCGATTTAATTATGATTTCGGATCGGGTCCATTGATGGAATGCCCAATGGGCCTCGTGAGCCACGTGGCGGACCAATCACCGACGGGCCTCCTTTGTGGATTCCCGTCGCTTTTCGGGCTTCGTGGGCCAATCGGTTTTCTCGAATTTGAGGAAGAGTTTCGAGGTTCTTGGAACGGAGGGCGAATGAAACGTATTCCCGTCTACTCAAGTCAATTATGAGGGAGGGGGGGCCATATTTTTTCCGACTCCCTCCGACCACGGGCTCCGATTGGTGAATTACATGCATTGCATGGGCACCGCTTGCATTTGATTTTGGTTAGTTTTGCGTGCTGCCGACGTTCGTGAATTCTAAACCCTCCCATCAGCAGTATGATTCGAGGAAAGTGTTCTCATTTTTATCTTCTTTCGGAACGATGATACTCTGCATAGGGCTGTATATCTTCCCCTATCGCTGGTTAGAGGATGCTTTTGATTTGGGGATACAAATTTCGCACGTCACCCATGCTAAACTTTACTAAATTATAAGTGAGACAATTGTTCGTAACTTGTCCCCATCAATTATAATTGTTGGAGGTTCCCTCCAATCAGTGACGGGGGAAAGCACCTTCCTTGTACAATGGGAGTGTTGTGCTCCTGAGCACCTAAAAACCTAACCAAAACATGAGATGGACACAACAATTTCACCGTTCTTTGCTTGCCTATCATCTTAGATTCTGACCCAAAGAAATTGACATATAGGTTTCTCTAAGATTAAATTTTGTAGCATTACTTTCACTGGCAACTTATATATTAGATGAAATTACTATATAAAATCTAACTCGGTGTACCATAAAAATGCAAAATGAATGGACAAGAAATGGAGAAAAGGCGGTACACAAGGCATCAAAGTTTTTTAACACAGGCCATAAAACCAGAGGACAATTGTATGTGACCCCAAAATATAGTTACAAAAATAGCAAGAAAAAACATTAGTTATCAATAACATACTCGAAGGTCCATTTATTTCAAGGAAAAGTGATTTTGGGGAAATTGTTCTATAACAAAACTTTCTGGTGTTTGGATGACTGAAAGTTAATCAGTCTATAAAAAACTTTTCCATGAGTTAAAAAACAACAAACTTAGATGGGGCAAAATGATTTTTCTTCTAATGGAAAGGAAATTACTTTATCTAAGTCTCCAAAAAAATGAAAATTAAGCATTTTCTTTAAAAATAATTTTTAAGAAAAACATTTTCCTTTATCATAAACTTTTCAGTGAAATAAATGTATCCTAAACATGTTTCGCTTCCGTTGGTATAAACCTTAACGTGACCAAAAGGATATTAGGCAATAATACAATCGCAACCCTAAGAAATTTCGTTGCGTTAGAGTATTTATGCCAACGCTATTATAACGCCTTATCTAAGCGGCAGTCCAAGGCAACCAAGACGGAAATGTTGCGTTCGACGAAAATCATTAGACGACACGAGCAAAGCCGCGGTTCGTAGGTATGGTAAAAGACAAAACTTGCTTATGCCCGTTGCAATTTCTCATAGTTTAAACAACAATTGTAATATGCGTTTTTTTTTTCCTCTTTGGAAGTTCTACGGCAACGCTAGTGTCGAAACCTTATCTTCACTACGACCTTAGACAGCATTTTTTTTTTTTCGAAGCGTTACTTTTATAATGATTTCTCGCAAGTGACAAGTAATATTATTTCATCACCTATAAAGAGAGTAAAGAAGTAAATATTGATAGAATTGTTTCGAACGAGCTTCAAAGATTCGATTGGTTAATCCTTCTATTTATATTCTTAATTAGAAATTGTAGAATCGAATGAAGAGATAATATATGGCCTGGGGATAAGCCATTCTAGGAATTCTCTCTCCAATTAATTAAAGGTTCAAATCTCGTAATTGGCATCTTCTCTATAATTAACGGTAAAGTTAAGTCATTTTAGACAGCACTTCATGGAAGCGTTGCCTGAAAATCTGGGCACCATTGCTTATGTTGTTCGTTTTACATTGACGAATCGGCAATCGAAGATGATACGCGACGCTAATTACAAGTGCTGCTCATTAAAAACGAAGCGCCGCCTAATGTCGACGAAATCTCGCCCTGTCTTTATGGAGCGACCTTTCTTTTTTTTTTTTTTTGGCTTTTGTTTCTCCGACACGATATGGACATGGTTGAGAAGCAGTTTTCATGCGAGGAATTACGATGAAGGATAAGCAAAGGCCGAGGCATATTCTTATGTTTAATCTAAATATTAAACAGTAATTAAACGGAATATCCATTGAAATACCACGCTCGATTTTCTTGTTGTACCCCCCGACACTTAGGTTTATACGCCCCTCCATCCGAGAAGACCGTGAAGTCCCACGTCGGTCGCTTCAATACACATCCTATATAACAAAGCCAACTTTACCACACGGAGAAACCCCAAGCACACCATCCTTCGCAAACCCCAATAGAGCAAAAGCCATCGTCAATGGCGAACAATCTCGCGGTGCTCCGTGCTCTCGACACCGCTCACACGCAATGGTATCACTTCACTGCGATTGTCATCGCAGGGATGGGGTTTTTCACCGATGCCTACGACCTCTTTTGCATCAGCGCCATTACGAAGCTCTTGGGCCGTCTGTATTACTACGATGGAACCGGTGCGCCGGGTAAGCTGCCCCCTAGGGTCAACAACTCCATCACCGGCATGGCCCTGGTCGGCACCCTGATGGGCCAGCTCGTCTTCGGGTACCTTGGTGACAAGCTTGGCCGGAAGCGGGTGTACGGTGTGACCCTAATCCTCATGGCCACCTGCGCCATCTGCTCCGGCCTCTCCTTTGGCTCAACGGCCAAGTCCGTCGTCACGACCCTGTGCTTTTTCCGGTTCTGGCTCGGCTTCGGCATCGGCGGGGACTACCCCTTGTCGGCGACTATCATGTCGGAGTATGCGAACAAGAAGACCCGCGGATCTTTCATCGCGGCAGTCTTCGCCATGCAGGGCGTGGGAATCATCTTTGCGGGGCTCGTCTCAATGACCCTGTCGAGGCTCTTCATGTGGTGGTGTCAACCCGATCCGCTCGACGAGCCGCCGACTTTCATCGCTCAGCCCGAGGCAGACTTCCTGTGGCGGATCGTGCTCATGCTTGGCGCCTTGCCTGCTGTTCTCACCTTTTACTGGCGGATGAAGATGCCCGAGACCGGTCGTTACACGGCCCTGGTGGAGGGGAACGCCAAGAAGGCCGCAATAGACATGGGTCAAGTCCTCGACATTGAGCTCGAAGAGGAGCAAGAGAAGGTGGCGCAATTCAAGGCGGCTAACGAATACAAAATATTCTCGAGTGCTTTTTGGGATAAGCACGGTCGCCACCTCATAGGCACGATGAGCACTTGGTTCTTACTAGACATCGCCTTCTACAGCCAAAACCTGACCCAAAAGGACATGTTCCCAGCAATGGGTCTCATAAGACCGACCACTCATATGACTGCTCTTGAAGAAGTCTTCGATACCTCGAGAGCCATGTTCCTGGTCGCGCTGCTAGGCACGTTCCCGGGTTACTGGTTCACGGTATTCTTAATCGAGAAACTCGGGCGGTTCAAAATCCAGCTCATCGGCTTCTTCATGATTCCGTCTTCATGTTCGCAATCGCCCTCAAATACAAGGAACTCAAGGACCCGAACAATCACGAGGGATGGCTGTTCGCAATCTTGTACGGGATGACCTTCTTCTTCGCAAACTTCGGCCCCAACAGCACGACCTTCGTCTTGCCCGCAGAGCTGTTCCCAACCCGGGTCAGGTCCACATGCCACGCTCTGAGCGCAGCAGCAGGGAAGGCGGGCGCTCTAGTCGGTGCCTTTGGGGTCCAGTCATTTACGCTGGACCAGAAAACGAACAAGATCCGCGGCGCCTTGTTCTTCATGGCCTTCACGAACATGCTAGGGTTTTGTTGCACCTTCCTGGTGACGGAGACCAAAGGGCTGTCCTTGGAGGAGATATCGGGCGAAGACGACGGAGAGGACCATACCGAGGAGGGGCACTACTACAAATAAGATAGCACGAGATCGCATGGTGACGATAAGGGGTTTTGTGGAAGAAGAAGAAGAAGAGGAGGAGATCGATACGCATGGACCAATAATCGGGAGGAGAAGCCAATAAAAGTAGCACGTGTATTAAACGGGTTTGATTTCGTCTTATGGCGTCCTAAATGTTACCCAATCCTCTATACATAACGCACAATAAGAAACTCAAAATGTATGGACGTTTTGTTTGCTATATGAGAGCTCAATAAAAAAAGGTATTTCGTCATTTGCATCGTCTCTTATTCGAGCTAGGGTTTCTTGTTTTCTTGTTTTTAACGGTGGGGTCGCCAGCTTTATCAAGACAGGAATAATTCGCGTACGCAAATGGCGGGCAAAACGACGCATTTGGGTGTAGAATATCTAGAGCAGAGGAGAGATGAGGCTGAAGCTTCTTTTTCATTCAAAACTTTGAAGTCTTTTACAAAGGAAAGTACATAATAGAAATACCACCAAAATAAGATCCATGACAACCCATGATCTGCATAAATCAATTACTCCACTAACTTCTGAAAATTAGGACAACTGACAAACAAATTAGCTAAATGTGCAGAAAAGGAAACACTTATTATTTCAACAATCTCTCCCTTAAACTATACTTGCTAACATGTAGTTTAAAGCCTTAACTATTTTCAGCATGCAAACACATAGTAACATTTTGAGCTCACAGCTTTAAGCGTTACACAGAGGCAAAGGGCCATCCCTCAGGCCTTCCCGCTCCCAAGCCATAATATTATCCGCTTTGGAGGCGTGGGCCCGTCCGCTTTGGAGGCGTGGCCCACTTGCCCACCCTCCTTCACAGCTTTGTTTTCAACACGACGGAAGCGTACGTGAAACGCGTTACACAGATTAAAGGGACTCAAGCCTTTATAAACTAGCCCGGGACTCTCCCCCTAAGCGACGTGGGACTAGAGAAGGACCCTTTCCCCTTCCTTGCGCACGTCATGGAACCGAGGCGCGGACGCACTACCATCCCTCCTCCCCGCACACCGTTGCTTGGGCTGTCACAGATCAATTATTCCATCATTGCTAAGATCTCTCAAGAAATAAAATTTCACATCAATGTGCTTGTTTCTTTTATGTAGCACAGGATTTTTGGAGAGTTTGATTTCTAAGTTATTGTCGCAAAATATTTTAGCAGCTCTCGATCGCTGCATTGCAGCTCCTCAAGAATTCTCCTTGGCCAAATAGTTTGACAAGCACAAGTTGTAGCAGCAAAAAATTTAGCTTCTATACTTGACAAGGTGACAATTGGTTGCTTCTTGGATGACCACGAAATAGCACCAATCCCAAACACAAAAGCATAACCCGAAATGCTCCTCTTATTATTTTGATCTCCTGCATAATCACTAACAGTAAACCCTAACAAATTGGACTTTTCACCCTTCCAAGTAACGAAGGATTCTCTTAGTAGCTAACAAATGCATTTTTGTATGATTCTCCACATATCTTCTAATTAAACTCACATAATACATTATATCTAGTCTTGTTCTAGTTAGATAGATCAAAATGCCCACAATTTATTTGTAAAGTGTATTGTCAACCTTCTTCCCTTCATGGTCTTTGTGTAACTTTAAGCCAAAAGTCAACTAAAGTGTTTATATGAGTACAATCCTTCATCCGAAATCGGTCCAAAATTTCTCCCACATATTTCTTTTGAGAAATAAAGATCCCATCACCCAATTGTACTACCTCTATGCTAAAAAAATAATGCATTATACCAAGATTGAACATTTTAAACTCATCCATTATAGACTTCTTGAATTTTTCAAACATGACATCATAATTTCCAATAAATATAAGATCATCAACATACAGGTAGACAATGAACATTTTCCCTTTATCTCCAATCTTAACAAAAAGTGTATACTCATTAGAGATATTTCAAAAAACCAACTTTAAAAAAATAAGTCTCAATACAACTATACCAAGCCCATGGGACTTGTTTTAGCCCATATAGAGCTTTTTTCAATCTGTAAACTTTACGCTCATTTCCAATCTTAACATAACTAGGTGGTTGTTCGACAAATACCTATTTATCCAAATACCTATGCAATAATGTTGATTTAATATCTAGTTGGTAAATAGGCCTAGAATTCTGTGCCACCAATGCAACCACCAATCTGATTGTGTCATGTCTTGCAACTAGAGAAAAAATTTATGTATAGTCAATCTTGTATTGTTGTTTGTATCCCTTGGCTACCAAGCATGCTTTGTACTTATCAACTTCATTATTCTCTTTTAGTTTTGTTTTGAAGACCCACTTTATACCAATGGTTTTGTGTCCATTCGAAAGATTGGATCACTCCCAAGTATCATTTCTTTAAGGGATAAGTGCATTGGAAGTCCTAAAATTTGTCATGAAAATACAATTAAGTCCTAAAACTTTCAAAAAGTGCAATTAAGTCCTAAAACTTATCACAAAGTGCAATTAAGTCATAAAACTTTCAAAAAGTATAATCAAGTACTAAAACTTATCAAAGTGGTTCAATCTAAGTCATTCCATTGATTGTACTTTTTGAAATTTTTAGAATTCGATTGCACTTTTAAAACAAGTTTTAGGACTTTATTGAACATTTTGAAGTTTTAGGACTTAATTGAACTTTCATGACAAGTTTGAGGACTTAATTGCACTTTTTGAAAGTTTTATGACTCAATTACATTTTCATGATAAGTTTTAGGATTTCTAATGCACTTATCCCTTTCTTTTAATAGCATCAATTTCAACATTCATCACTTTTTATCATTTTTCTTCTTTGACAACACTCTCAAAAGTTGTAGGGTCATAGTCTTAAAAATAAAGCAAAGTTAGTAATTGAATCTTCAATTCCAGTTACCTCATAATCTTCCATCCAAGCAAGCCTTCTTCTAACACGGTGAAGAGATTGAGCTTCTTCTTCATTAACTTCAACGACTGTTGGTGAGGTTCCAGTGGCTATAGAAGGTTGTATTTGATGAATTTTCAAGCATACAAGGTACTGAAATATGCTCCAGTTCAGTATCATTATCATAAAGGACATGAGTAGTCTGCTACTTATTCCAATCCCAAGTGTTTTCTTCATAAAAAACATCTCTGTTGGTCACAATCTTCTTTGTTAGTGGACTGAATAATATGTATGCTTTGGATGCTTCACTTGCACTTAGAAAGACAAATTTTTCAACCTTGTCATCAAGTTTCTTCCTTTTCTCATCCACGACATGGGCATATGCAATGTATCCAAAGATTTTGAAGTGATCTACAGCTGGTCTTCACCCACTTCAAGCCTCTTCAAGTGTCACATTTTGAATAGACTACTATTCAAAACATGAATGCTCAAATTTCCTACTTCTGACCAAAAGATCTTTGGGACTCTTTCTCTTGCCAACAAGCTTCTCACCATATCGAGAATGGTTCTATTTTCCCTCTCGGATACACCATTTTGTTGCGGTGTATATGCAACTATAAGCTCTCTTCGAATGCCATGCTCTACACAAAAAACTTCAAATTCTTTTGAAGAATTTTCGCCACCATGATCTATTCGAAGGGTCTTAATGGTGTTTCCTACTTCATTTTCCACAAAGCTTTCAAGCTTTTAAATGTAGAGAAAGCTTCTAATTTTCCCTATAAAAAATAAACTCAATTTTTCTAGAAAAATCATCAATGAAGGTAAGTAAGTATCTTTTACCTCCATTAGAAGATGGGTTTATGGGACCACAGATGTCCAAATGCACCGGTTGCAAAACATCATTTGCTCTCCATGACTTGTCTTTGGGAAATTGAGAATGATGTTGTTTGCTAACAACAAATTTGTCACAAACTCGAGAATAAGTAGTAATCTGAGGAAGACCCATCACTATGTTTTTCTGTTGGAGGGTCTTCAATCCACCAAAACTCAAGTGGCCATAGCAAAAATGCCAGAGGCATGAGAAATCTTTCATTTTAGCCATCAAACAAGATTAAATCTTTTCAATCTTTAATGGAAACAATTTGTTTGAACACATCTAAATGACTGCAATAGAACTTCTAACAAAATCATAAGTTTCACAAACACCCTTATTAATAGTGACAACATAACTCTTTTCTTATAACTGACCAACACTCAATAAGTTACTTTTCAAGTCAAGAACATACAACACATTAGAGATTGTTTCCACAAAATCAATCTCGGTTCTTATTTTAATATCACTTTTTCACATTACTTTCACAGTAGAATGATCCCCAAAACTCACAGTAAAATGAAAATCTTCATTTAGATAAGAAAAAAAAAACACTTACTCCCACTCATGTGGTTACTGCAACTTGTATCCACATACCAAATGTCTGACTTGGGTTTCTTTTCATTTGAACAGCCATCAACAACGATTATGTTTCATTCTTTTCAAGAAAATTTGAACTCTCTACATTTTTTTTTTATCATTAGGTAGCCTAGTATAAGATTTATATGCATGATGACCAAATTTATGACATCCAAAACCAAAGCATTCTATCTCGGATTTGTCAAAAATTTGTCATTTGCCTTTGTCTTGAAATTGGTCATTATTGGCTTTGAAATTCCTACTAACATCTCTATTTCCTCAATCTCCCCTTCCTCTATCCCTTCCTCTGAAATTGTTGGAATGAGTATTGGTAGAAGCCTTCAATGTTTGCTCCTCTACTATTGAATGTCTATTCATCTTCCATTCGTAGACCAATAAGGAGCTTTGCAATTCATCAAAAGAGAGTGCATCTATGTCTTTCGACTCTTCAATTAAGCAAACAACATAATTAAACTTTGGTGTGGGGAGCGCAAAATCTTCTCCACAATGGTGACGTCGTCTATATTTTCACCATGAGATCGCATCTTGTTGTTAATCTCCATTGTTCTAGCACAATGGTTGGTGACAGATTCTCTAACATTCATCGCTAGTGTCTCAAAATCCATTCTCAAGACTTGAAGCTGTGCACGTTTCACCCTAACAAAGCCTTGATATTTCTTCTTTATAGAATCCCAAATATCCTTGGAAGTTTCTTTGCAAAGAATCATTTACAAGATGGGATGATCAATAGCCTGAAAGAGATAATTTTTTGCCTTTAGGTCCTTCAGCTTTCTAGCTTCAAATTCTACTTTCTAGGAATCTGTTAAAGCCGTGCTTGCTGGTGGCTCTTGAATTTCATATTCAATGACTAACCAATAGTTCTTTGATCGTGAAAAAATTCTCCATTAGCATGCTCCAATGACCATAGTGACCATCAAAGCATGGGATGGTTGCTTGCACAAAATTGGAATCTGTGGTCATTGGATAGATGAAAAAATAGATGAAAGGAATTTGTTGCTACTTCACGTGTTTTTCGCTCTCAAGTCTCAAGGCTCTGATACCACTATAGAATATCTAAAGGAGAGGAGAGATGAGGCCAAAGCTTCTTTTTCATTCAAAACTCTAAAGTCTTTTATAAAGGCAAATACACAACAGAAACACCACTAAAATAGACCCATAACAACCCATGATCTACATAAATCAATTACTCCTCTAACTCCTAAAAACTAGGACAACTGACAACCAAATTAGCTCAACGTGCAAAAAAAGAAACGACTATTATTTCAACATTGGGTGCATGGTTGTCTTTCCTTTTGGCCGCCACACAGGCTGTATGGCAGCTTATCTTACATTGCAATCGAGATGAACGAGAATCTTGGCCTTTCATGGTGATTTACGATGAATGATACCGCAAAAGGCTGTGTTTCCATTGCTTATCATATCCGCCTCGTATATTAGCTTGTTATATAGACTAGGTATAGACTGTATGGTATACGTGAGTCCTCATTCGATCCGAGGTTCTGGACTATGTTCAGAACTAAGTGCTCCTACCAATTTTAACTATGGTAGATCCATCACTTGTCCAATTCCAATCACAACAGCATCCACAATATATCTCACAAAGAGCTAGCGACACAATAATCGCATGATTTTCACTCTCATCAAGGTTTTCGACAGTAAAAAGATGAGCGTCGCTCTCGAACTGTTGACCTTTGACTTGTTTTTCTTTTTTTAATGTTTTCCAGATTACAGGCTCATTAGGTCCGTCCAATGGCAACAACTAGCCCTCGGGCCTCACATGGCCTATCTCCATTTCTCCGAGCTCGGTTCAAGAAAATGAACGTCTACAGTCTTGGTCCGAAAGAGCTATTCGTAAATGGGCCGGGCCTCTCTTTTAGGTCAATCTCATCTGTCACCCGTCGTTGACTTCCGATTGGACAGAAGATGATGAAACCGTGAAATTACGCACCCCCCACAAGTATGAATAATTAAGGTTAAAAAATAAAAACTGGTCTAATAAAACTTACACCATATCACTTTTATATTTTTTGAATAATGACACAAATGGTCCCTAAACTTCAATGTCATTCATAAACTTTTAATTTATTCAATGTGATTCCCTAACTTTTGGCACAAGTTCAATTTAGTCCATGGACTATATGAAAAATGTTCAATGTAATATCTAAACTTGAATTAATAAAAGAATAATGTTAACTTTATTCATACGGCTCAAGAGTCAAATCCAATATGTACTAAAAGTTTCATAACTATATTGAATAAATTGAAAATTTTAAGATTATATTGAACAAATTAAAAGTTCATAGATCATATTACACATTTTCACAATTCAAGAACTGTTAGTATCATTATCCCTCTATCTTTTTTTTCTTTTTTTTTTGCTATAGCTTAAATGTTATTACCTGAATCGTCCGAATAATCCCAAAAGATTTATATTATAATCTTGCCGGAGGACAATGTAGACATGTATGTATCGTGTATATCGTTCTACTTCTTTCACGATGCTGTTCGATTTGTCCCGAGAAATTTCATTTGAACATATCTTCCACGGTCAATCATGATGTTAAGTAGATTCGTCTTCCCATGCTTTAGTTGTTGGTCGGAGTTGGTGAAGCCGACATTGATTCAAAGAGCGATTTTTCTCCATGGTGGGACCATTGGCCGATGACTACCTCCACATGGACTATGAACACCAGCCCACCATAGTTCCACGAAATTTATGGAAAATGCTCTTTATTCCATAAACAATTCGCCGGAAAGGGCTGACGATAGTAGGGATGGCTAGCAAATGATCGGCAAGGGTTGCCAAGCCAATTAACCTTGTCTAGTAGACCATAGGAGACGGTCGCCAGCCCTTTTTGGTGATGGCAGGGTGGCAGCGGCGGCAAGACCATGCATTTTGTCTTCTTTCTTTTAAAAAAAAAAAAAAGATTAGCTTACGTTTTAATTAATTTAAATAAGATTTGTATTATGAAACATATTTGGATCAAAGTGATGTCGTTTTACTTTTGTATTTCATGTTTTAATTACTCATCGCCACGCAAGAGAAAAAATATTAAAAAATTAACGTCGACATTTTTCTACAAACAATCGTTCATATTATTTGAAATAATAAGTCAATAAAAAATATTTCAGTTTTTGGGGAGGACGAAAAAGAATTTGTTCATCAATTTTTGTAAGTAATTCAAATAATTATTTTTTGAAAAAGCATTTTTAAAATTATTTATTTTTCGTCAAACAGAAACCTTTAAGGTTTTATTGATTAACGACGAGGATCAATGATTATGGACGACATTCAATTTCTAGTAAGATCGAAGTCATCCTTAGACACTCGCACCCAGCCAATGAAGAAGCCCCAATCTTTAAAAAAGAAAAAGAAAAGGGCAAAAAGAGGAAAAAAAAAAAGGAGGGGGCGGGGGAGCGGGTGGTAGAGAAAAGAAGCCGCCTTTCCCAAAAGCACAGCGGGGGGCCCGCATCACCTGCACCGTCGGTGTCCCCTAAGTATGATGGACTCGCGGCCCCCATCTCCCTCCACCCCCCGTCTTCGAGCGGGGCCCACCCTCCCTCCATCATCATTCGTCGTCCATCGCTGTCAAACGTGGAAAGAGGAAGGGTCGGAGCTCCGATTGGGTGCGGAGCCACGCACCGTCCCCTGCCATACGCTCCCCCTCACGTGCTGCCCCACCTGATGATCTGGGCCCCACGAGAAAAGTCTCTCTTCGCATCATGTGGTGGGAGGAGGGGCGTTGATTAGTCCCCGCGGCCCCCCAAAGGCGGATCCTGTGGGCCCCGCCCGTGGATTCGACGGCTAACCGTCTTCTAGACGACGGCTCCGCCGTTTGATTAGTCAACGCTTCCCCTGGCTAGAAAAAAAATTAACAATGATCGCCATGGATTAAGCATGACTTATTATGTGGGAGCATAATTCGCCTGATTCGGGGGTCCCCGGGATGATCTTCTTTTTTTTTTCCGGTCCTAGGAATTGATAACAAAACGGAATTGAGTTCTCTAATTTTTGACCCACGCCTTTTTAGAAATTTATCCAAAGAGAATTGTAGCGGGTTCACGGGGGACTTTTCCTATTCCTGTAAAGGCCCACCCGCCAGCCCTTTTTTTCTCAAAAGACGAAGAACATTTTTGGAATTGCTTTTCATTCACCGAAAAGAAGAAGGTGAGAATGAGTCGGTTACATAAACTTTGCCATATATATCATCGATACTTCATCAAATACTTAGAGTGGCTAGAGGGCTGCACTTGGCTTCACCTGTGCGATTAGAGTGGCTGTCGAGCAACCTGTTTCGTTCAGTTCTTTATCATGGTTCGAAAAATGAACTTCAACCGTCCATGTACACAATGACTACCCATGAGAAGATAGCTCGTTCCTCCATCATCGTAGAAAAAAAGAAGAAGAGGGGAATTAAATGGCTATCCGACCATAGCTAGCATTCACATCGAGCTAGGGAGATCTAATCGATCGATAGACTGCTAGAGGGAGTTGGATAGCGGTGGACAGGATAGCTGCGCGATCAATGGGTTGTCTTCCATAACACCATCAAAGCGAAAGAAAACATTCGACAGGAACTGCTAAAAAGCCCACCGACATGGCATGGCAACATTATGGGTGACCTAGTCTCTTTGCATCATCATCGTCATTATTGTCCTCCTTTGGCTTTGCCGCATTACAACATGAGAGGAAATTTACGCCCGCTTTGAATTATGATTGCGCTTGAAGGACCATTAGGTAAGGACACGACAGCCACAATTCTACTGTAAATGAGAATGGTCCAAGTGAGCGGTTCTCGCCTTGGAATTGGGAATTGTCCATCATCTAACTATCGGTTCTCAGTCGAGTCTATAGAACTAGTCCCATCAAGCTTTGCACACTCAATGCAACATTTTCTAACAAGTCAAAGTAAAGCAAAAAAACAAATAACTTTCCTTTTCTTAATTGTAAGATTAGTAAAAAGATTAGGCTCGTATTAAAAGCTAAGAGTCGAGACCGTAAGTGAGAGATAAAAAGACAACTCAAACGAGGTAAGACTAATCCGGTTTAGATGGGCGGTTCCATGCTTAAAAGTGCCAATTCCGATCCGGTCCAGTCCGAGTTTGAGTGGTTCCCAATTCTTTTGCATATCCATAAATTCTACAACTTAAGAAAGCCCTAATTAAGGTCGTGCAGAAGAATCCAATCTTGGGTCTTGGAAAATCTGCTGGTGCGTTGGGACATCATGGCGGCTTATCAGCACACGAATTAAATACGCGAGACATATGATTCAATGACCCCATCAAGAAATCGTGAGCAATTTCGAAATGACACGGGATGGCGAGTCCATACGTAATATCATTGGGCTAGATATCATTTCGGCTTGTCTCTTTCCCCCCAAGTTTATACTGATGCTGTCGCCCCCTTTGACACGCTCTTTGCCCATGTGTAGTGCGGTCTTGGGTTTTCTATTGTCACCCATGCATCATGCCTCGATGTGGTAGATGATCAACCTAAAATCATTTCGACATATTGATGAATAAGAGCTAAGGTAATCTTGTTATCTATAATGTGACCCCACATATTTTAGGGATATAATTTTTAAAATAACAACTTATCCTTAGGCATTAACTCGCTTTTTTCTTTTAAGTAACAATTATCTACATACGATTTACACATTCATACCCTTTCATAGCAGCTGCCCATTTGATAATTGCCTTCATAGGAGGCAATTTATAAGGACGATCGTAAATGATCTAACGGAAACCCTATCATTCGAAAATACATCATCAATATGCGAGATGATTGGGTTAGTAGAGTGTGCCCGTAATTGCATTTAAATCTTCATGGATTTCTAACGAACGCAAACTCGAACAATGGCTGAAAGTCGGATTTATTTTTTATCATGTTTTCCACATATGATTACAATTGATACTTGAATTTTGTTTCTCAATGCATAATTGGAATCGTTCGTTTATGTCTAGTAGCTCTGTCTCATTTAAGATTAGGGTTCATTTGTCTGATGCCCTACGATTAGGCGGGGCAATATGGAGCGGCTTTAAAGTAATTGCAAGCTGCATGATGTAAAGGCGTACGAACTTCGTGTGCTGCGCCTTTTAGTTTAGCTTCATCGTGGGTGATTAGCACATGGTTATAACACTATCTATGCCAATTGTTTATTGCAAAGCGTTGTAAATTATTGCCCTGCCAGATCTCCAAGTTAGAATCAAAAACCGACTTGGGTCTTTTTCGCCCATGTCGATTTGCATCTTCACTTTTCGAAAACCTGCGAGTTGCAGTTCAAGACGAGATATAAAGCTCAAAAGACTCGTTGGCCCCTCTTTCCAAGAGAACACAACAAGAAAAAGCTACCCCACGCCACCTAACTAATCCAAGCTCCATTGTCCCCGAATCCAAAATTAGCCACCATAATCGCGGCCACCGGCGACCTAAAAATGTGGGTGAAGGGGATTGTCGCAAGTACGAGCCACTGGAGATGGCGACTCGAACTAAGAAAGCACCAGCCATGGCAGCCGAGTTAGGTGGTGGCACTTAAGTGGACAGGGATTATGGGTGGGAAATTGATATAAGGTGTAAAAGTGAGGATGATAATTGATATTTTCTCTATAAAAAAGTCATTGATTACATAAAAATATTTAAGTTTCACTACTTATTGAAAATCTAATAATTGAATTCATTAAGGCAATTTTACCTGAAAATCGGCGAAGTAGACATTAATTGTCTTATGTGACATGATTAGTGCTAACATTGATAATAAATTTTATTTTTTCTGTTTTTCTCTCCTTTGTTTTTACTTATTTTTTTCCTTTTTTCCTTCACTGGTCTCAAGCGAGGGTCACCCTCACTTGCCTCAGGCGAAGGACACCTCGACCAAGGCTAGCAAGGGTAGCTTGAGGCCGACGAGGTGGAGGATCACTTGAGGCCAACAACAAGGAAGGTCACCCTAGCCTAGGCAAGGGTAGTTGTTCATCACACTAGGCAAGGGCTTGCCCTCGCCAGACCAAATGAGCGTGACCCCCACCCTAGGCCAATGAGGGCGTAGCTTGCCCAATTTGGTGAAGGTGGCCATTGCTGGCCTAGGCTTGACATCACTGGCCCAAGAGTGGTGAGGGCTGCCCTTGCTTGAGGCTGGCGGAGATGAGGCTTGGCAATGGCCAGCAAAAGGAAAAAGAGAAAAAATAAAAATAAAAATATTATAAATTATTTACATCAGTACTCATCGTACCACATAAAATGGCCAATATCCATTTCAGCAATTTTTAGTTAAAGATGATCAAATAGACTCAAGTGACAAAATTTGAAAATATTTAAGACTCAATTGGTAAAATTGAAATTATGACTGAATTAACAAAATTGCAGTAAGTTTAGGACTTCTTGGATAATTTCCCAAGAAAGGCATTATATTCCAGGAAAAGTGCAAAAAAAGTATGAAACTTATTACATTAGTATCAATTCATTCTTAAACATTTTAATTAGACTAATTTAATTCTAAACATTTTTTATATTAGTACCAATTCAGTCCATCTAACCAATTTATACCAAAAATCGGTAACATGGACTCTGGCGATCCTACATGGCATCATCGGTGCTGACATGAATATTTTAAAATATTTTTTTGCTAATTTTTTTATTATATATATTTTTATTTTTTTTTAAATTCCTTTTTTTTTTAATCCTTTTTTTCCCCTTTCTTTGGACTGTGACCGATACCAACCCTGGTCAGTGAGTTATCACAAGTGGGGCTGGAGAGGGCTTGACCCTTGCCGCCTTAGTCTAGTCTGGTGAGGGCCGCCCTCACCCAGGACGCAAGGGTCTTGCCCTCACTAGATCCAACAAGAGTGACCCTCGCCAACACCTACCTGTGGCCGGTTGTTGACAGTGGCCGGTACCAGCCACAGTCCAAAGAAAGGAAAGAAAAGAAGGAAAAGAATTAAAAAGTAATTAAAAAATCATTTAAAAAAGTAAAAAAAAATCATTTTAAAATGTCAACATCAATGTCGGCAATGCCATATAGGCTCACCGGATCGCCAGCGTCCATGTCACTGATTTCCAGACTAAATCATTGGATGGACTGAATTAGTACCAATATAAAAATGTTTAGGATTAAATTGATCCAATTAAAAGATTTAAAACTGAATTTGTACCAATGCAATAGTTTAGAACTTTTTTGGTACATTTCCCATTATATTTATGGCACATGACTTCATAAAATTTGGTTTAATAATCATTATAAAAACTCTTCGATCTTTTAATATTCCCTATTCTATACCCTAAGCCCGAGCTCACCTTATTCAAACCTCCAAAAGAACGGTGCTTAAAAAACACGTCCGAGCATCGCAACTGGACACGTTGAAACTTCATGCATGGAAAGGCTCGACGAAACCCTAACGGGACTTCCAATAATCTCGAGACGAAGTCAAGACAGCAAGAAACCATTGAGAAACCTAACCTTCCCTTAAATGGTGGGGGACCAAGAACTTCGAAAAACTAATAGAGAGAGAGAGAGAGAGAGAGAGAGAGAGAGAGGAAAAAGAATAAGGGATAGCTGCTTCAAGCATGAATGAAAAAGGGCGCATAAAAAATAGCAGAACGACGAAAGACACAGCGTTGTCGTCGATCATTAAATTTGCATCGCCCCAAGAGGGTGAGCCCCAGTTGCAGAAGACGCAAGAGGGCTCGCGTTTTGAGTCGTTTTCTGCAGATTTTCTTCTTCCCAATTTTAACCTACTCTGAAAGCCTGCAGAACCTAGGTAGGCCTCGCATAGCCACATATGCTTATCTTCCACTAAAGTTTGGCGTCTCCTTCATCCCTACATAGCTCGCATTTTACGGTTCTATGCTTCCCGGGTGCTTGATATTTAGCCGAGTGACTCATGTGCACGACGCGCCTATTATAAAAATTCCATGACCTACGCGACTTGCATACTGGCTGTCGATGCACTGTGTGCCGCTCGTAATTTGCAGGATTTGATAAGATAGACTTTAATCATGTCTAGGTAAAATCTAGGTACTCTAGGATCTAGCAAGCGTGATTCATTTGTTTTTAAGTCTTGGAAAAAAGTAAGGTTGGAAATGAACGATGGTCGCATACGCTGATGGAAAGGTTAAGATGAAATAGGTTCCATGGTGAGAGTTTGTTAGTATATCGACATTTCTAAACAAAACAAAAGGCCCGACCGACATATTAAGAGCTAAGATATCCAATCTTCTTAAATACTACAAACGGGAGAATTATCAAAAAAGTCATAAATCTTTTTGCAGTTGTGTCAATTCTTTTGATCAATTGAATCTTAAACTTTTTATAATTGTGTCAGTTCAATCCTACTAGCCAAAATTGGCCAGCTAGCATCGTGTGTCGGCCACAAATTTTTTAATAATATTTTACTTTTCAAAATTTTTTATTAATTTTGTTAATCTTTTTTACCTTTTTCTCTCTCTCTCTCTCTCTCTTTTTCCCTCCCTCATCCTTCCTTTTGGCTCTAGCGATCAGCCAGTCCTCACCAGTCGCCGAACTAAGGAGGTTGGGCAAGCTCGCCTCGCCGTCACTTGGCGAGGACTCCCTCACAAAGCTCACCCCGTCGGATCTGGCGAGGGCTCACCTCGCCGATCGAGCAACAACAAGACTCCTCTCACTAGACCTAGCGAGGGCTTGCCCCGCTAATGTCTAGGAGAGCTTGCCCTCACCTAGCGACAACGGGGTGAGCTCGCCTAGTCACCTCAATCCAAAGATCAGCGAGGGTTGGCCAGTTGTTGGAGCCAATGGAAGGAGGGAGGAGGAAGGAGGAGAGAGAGAGGAGGGTAAAAAAGATTAAAAAATTTAATAAATTAATTCGGAAAAATAAAATATCATTAAAAAAATTGTTACCGGCGCCGATTGACAGCCATGTCAACGCCGGCCAGCCAATTTTAGCGGAATGACTAAACCGACACAATTGTAGAAAATTTAGGACTCAATTGATTGAAAAAATAAGTTTATATCTGAATTGGGACAATTGTAAAAGGTTTAATACTTTTTTGGTAATTTCCCCATGACAAACGAAAGACAAAATTTAATTACATCCATTGTCAGTAGAAAAAACTGTTTCAACATGTCATATCAAGAGACCCAACAACGCTTAATACTTGAATTGTGTTTAAAGAATGGTCAAATTATAAAATGTGAAAAGCTTTTTCGAAGCGAACTGAATAATTATGCCAAAAACATGATGGTTTAAGTGATTCTTGAATATGAAATTTCATTCTTCCCCATTCACGGTAGACATAGTAAAAGCAATTTGATTAAACAAGACCAGCTACACCTACATAAGTGATTTAGCATTGATAGGTGATTATGAAACCTTTTCGCAATAAATCCCTATGTATGCGTGCAGATACAGACGTACATACATACGTGCATAAATACAAACTCGTTAGGGTGAAGCAGTTCTTTCTTATCGGAAGCTTGGAGGGACATCGAGTGTTGTTGTCCCGTGGCCTCAGCGTGGTATGCGACCAAAAAATCTGTGCCCTCATAACTTCCAACATGCGGACTACTAAACAAAGCTCTGCTACGCATTCCCTACTCGCGCTACGCAAGAATACAATCCCTGTTTCGTCTTCTTCATTTTAAAGCCATGCATGTCTGTCTGTGTATCCGCCAAAAAAGCGGTTTAATTAGCCCTTTGGATGTAGCTGATACAGAAGGTCGTTTGAGGTGCGAGAGACAGTGACGGATGATGGATTTGCTGTTCGACGATCTGATTTCTCACAACTTGTTCTTACTGTCTGGGATACATGCATGTGACCTCGTGTCGGCCAGCTGCGCCGATCCGGCTCCTTAGCCTTTATCCTCCAGTTCTCTGCCGGAGTAGAACGAAGGAGGACAGACATTCCGCTTCCGCTTTTTCAAAAAATGCGATTAGGAAAGGATTTTTATTAGAAACCCCACGGCTAGCTAGCGTGAAATACATAATAATTGTATGAAAGATTTCATTTACTAATGGAATGAATAAGGTTATCAAATTTAACCGAACGTGTGTACATACCATCAATGCCTTAATCGCGCTTGTGGATTATTCTAATGAAAAAGTCGAACAAACACTTGAACGAAGTGGAACGTACTTCCAATAGAGTTTGGGTTTTTTTTTTTAATATGGGACTAGCTATATTGGCAGTTGTTCTATAGCGCATACGACACATTATTAAAAAAATGTATGCAATCCCATTGTACCCTTTTTCTATCATATACTTAAAAGGGGGGAAAGTACTAAAAAAGTTTTAAAGATATTGTATTAGTACCAATTCAATTCAGTTATAAACTTTTAAATTTGATCTAATTAGTCCTAAACTTTTGTATCTGTGCTAATTGAACTCATCCGGTCAACTTTGTCCAAAAATTGCTAACGTGAATGCTAATTATCCTACATGGTGCAGCCAATACTAACACTGATATTTTTTATAATATTTTAATAATATTTTGAAATTTTTATAATATTTTTATTTTTTATTATTTTATTTTTTCTTTCGTTCTTTTTTCCTTCCATTTTCATTTTGGTCGGCAAGAATCACGGTCCTTGCCTAGGCCCTTACCTAGAGCCAGCCAGGTCACAATGGCCCTAAGGCAAGGCCTTCGCAGCCAGTGAGGGCCTTGAGCACAGCCAATAGCGTCAGACAAGCCCTAAGGGAGTGAAATGGCCCTCACCAACCAAAGTAAAGGACACAAAAAATGATTAAAATTTTAATTTTTTTAAAAAAAAATTATTAAAATTTATACACGTCAATACCAATCATATCATATATGATAGCTAGCGTCCACATACGATTTCCGGTAAAAACTAACCATATAGACTCAATGTGCACAAATGTAAAAAATTTAAAACTAAATTGGAACAATTTTAAAGTTTAAGAGTAAGTCGGCGCTGATATAATGGGTTTAAAAAAAAAAAAAAACCTTTCCCAAGAGATGACTAATGCAAATGTCACGGGGTTCCTTGAGAGTGACTTGAGCAGTGACGATCTCGTGGAGACTCGACGAAACGTGTGATGCTCAGCACGCCTTAAATGTTTCATTCACTCGACCAAAAATCCAACATGCCATGAAAAAGATGGCAAGGGTCCGGCCAAGTCAAGGATCTACTAGCGCAAGTGCTCGATTTGATATTATCCTTTAATTGTACACGTGGAGCGCATGCACAGTTGAAGGAAGCGAAAGTGAACAAACACGGACAGAAAGTGGAGGCGATCGATTTGCAAGAAGATAGGAGTGGCTGCCGAGAAGAAAGTGCACTAGTGGAATTTATCAGCAACAATAACGGCGGCTCTTATGGCAAAGATCGTGGGTTGATTTTTCTTAAACAGAATCCTCGACTTTAATAAGTCTGATCTCAATTATGATTCGAATTTATTTTTATAAAAAAAATAAAAATTAATAAACTTTCGTTCCTATCTCAAATCCATTCCCGCCTCAATAAATCGTAATTGGTTTCTTCAAGATTATTAATATCAGATTGTTGTTGTTTGATATAATAGTGAGAGCATTAATGAAGACATAGACTAACCCCCTAGCTTGTCTTGATGTTGATGTTGATAATCTTGAATAAACTTGTGACAAATTTTGGACTAAAATGACAAATTTTGAAATTTTTTTAGATAAAAATAAACATTGGAATAGAATATAAATTAGACTTAAAAATTTGAGATTTTTTAGAAAATTAGACCCTTTTATCATAAAAGAGAGCTCGACACTTGAAAAAGAGAGCACACACGTGTGAACACTCTTTCTAAGAGCTTTCTATTTTGAAAAATTTCCTTACATTTTTCAACTCCTTGCCCTTTACATTTCTATGTACTTTTCCTTTTCATGCACTTCTTTTTCTTCTTTTTGGCCAAATCGTTTTCATGTAATTCAACTCCATACATTTTGACTCAATTTAAATGTTGTTTTCACTGTAATTACTTTCCACCGCACTCTAAGACTCAGCCTCCATCCAAATTTCGTGCATTTGTCAAAAGTCTGGATTGATCACCGCACATCAAATTTTCGTCAACATTTCTTTTGGTACTCTTGCAAAACGATATCTTCTGTTAGTCTTAAAAACAAACGGTGGGTTCTCCATCACAATTCTAACATTTTAATCTACTTTAAATTGGTCAGTGCAACCTCTCGTGGACCGGACCAAGCACAAATTGGAGACTATTTCTGGTCTTTCTTTTGCTCACTGTAGTAGAAATTTAATCGGGTTGGCATAGACGGGTTCAAAAGTTCGGCATTTTGATTTTCTTCCTATCAACTGGGTGACTAGTCCCCCTTCTACTCTTCTAGATTTACTTTGTACTGATGCTCATGCTGTATTAGCTTCGCTTATTATCTAATATTATCAGTTTTGGTTCTCATCAAAAAAAAAAAAAACCCTTTTAATTGGAAAAATGATGAGCTGACAGACTGTCAGTCTTCAAAAATAAATGGTAGGTTCTCCACCACAACTCTTTCCAATAAATTAGCCGTTTTTCTTGAAAAAAATTGAATTAGAAAGTCTTACTTGGTGCGATCACCTCAAATCCCACACCCACTAAGTAAGATTCCTTAAAAAGATGAAGAAAGAAAAGACAATATAACGAAACATTTAATAACAAAGCAAATCAAATACCGAAATATTGATAACCACAAGCAACAAAATGTCATCACTAGCAAAAAGAAAAAAAAAATTGATAATGTCATTAGAGAGATCCATTAAATTTCAAGGATATCTACTTTACCTGTTCCATTAATCATTTTTTTTTTTATGAATGACTAGCAACTATTTATAAATCATCATCCTTTGACTCAAAATTATATTTTCAGAAAAGAAAAATGGATATTATCCTTAGATATACACTCTGATTATAGAATATAATAGGCAAAACATTTGTAAAGCAATAAAGATGGCCAAATGCAAAATGAAACGGGTGGCTTCTTTTGCACAGTTATTGAATGAGAGTAACGGAACAGTTATGCTAGCAAAACTCCTTTTTTTTATTATCCTCGAAAGAGCACGTAAAATATTATAACATATTGTGGTTAGGTGTGCACCTTATATGTCCTCCGACAGCAAGATATCGTTACACCCCATTGAATAACTAGCAGTCCTCTTTGTCTAAACATAAAAATGAAAGAAAATGGTAGTTGGGTGAGCATCTTTATAGATATTTTTTTAATAAGACATATGTGTAGACTTCCCAAGATACTTGAAAAGGCGCTTTGACCAATGTTAGGAAGAAACAGGGAGAAATTATCCAATCATTTCAAAACCTCGTACACGAATGCTAAACTTCTTGATTTTGCCAATTCAATTTTAAATATTTATAAAAAAATTTCCAGAATAGTCCTTCTTATCATTTTTTTGTCGGGAATCATTGATGTGCCGACGATGACTGGACCGCCACGTCAACAGTTTTCCGACAGAAATTGATTAGAAATGCTACATTAGAACTCGGTGCAAATGTTTAACACTAAAATTGGAAAGTTTAAGATTGAATCGACATCCGTACAATAGATCTAAGATTGATTAGGTAATTTTGCCAAGGGTAGTGAAGGCAATGTAGCTCCAAACTCACAAACGTTGTCACATAAATTAGAGAGATATACATGAACCAAATCCACAAGCACTTAACAAAAAGGTTGAATTGATATATATGGATAATGGTTCTTTGTGGCGTCCATTATTGGATGGACAGCTACTTGTCATCGGCCGTCGCGGAAGAATTTTCCACAGGTCAAGACGAATTAGCAGTGGATTGGAGGGGACGATTGAAAAGGATGTTCCCTTCAGTGGCGAAATTACCCAAAAAATTGAAAAAAAAAAATTAAGACCATGATGTTCATGTTTCGCAAGCAAACACCGAGCGAGGGCGGCTCCCTTCGTTCCTACTCGTTCGCAAGTGGTGGGTCAACAGGTGATGCAGCCATTGACATGCTGCTGGCCCCCGCCAATCGATCACGGCCATCGCCTTTTCTGATTCGTGATTATCGCGACGACAATAACACTAATATTAATAACGTTAGGATTAGCCTATATTTTATTGTTGTTGTTGTTCTCACTGTTTGTGCCCCGCAGATGGCTAAGGTATGCGTTGATCATTTCAAGAGAGGTGTTTGACTTTGCGAAGCGGCGATCATATCAAAGTCGATCGAATCATGATCAGTATAGAAGTATATAGAGAAACTGTTAGCATGACTTTCAAATTTATTACCAAAAAATCGATACCGTCTCACGGGGGAGGTGTCCAAAATTGCAAAACTTGCATGGAAGTAAGATCCTAAAAACTCATAAGTATTGGAAAGGACTACTTGTAAGGCAAGAAGGGCATGCACAATCGACCAAAGCTCAAGATTTTACTTGCTTCATCCAAGTTTTCAGGGATACACCCGCCAAGCTAAATCTGTCCAGTATCCGGGAACAACAGAATTCACAAATTGGGGATCGAATCTATCATCTTTTTTTTTTTTTTCCATAGTGTTCCCTTATTTATTGTTTGAATTATAAAACGTGATTTTT
This sequence comes from Eucalyptus cladocalyx, assembly GCA_017140615.1. Classification (NCBI taxonomy): domain Eukaryota; kingdom Viridiplantae; phylum Streptophyta; class Magnoliopsida; order Myrtales; family Myrtaceae; genus Eucalyptus; species Eucalyptus cladocalyx. Next base: position 39,634,421 of record CM029516.1, read on the forward strand.
CCGCAAGTCTTCTTTCTCAATTGACTTATCGATTTAGCGTATTGCTTGCTTTCGAATTTAGGGTAGCCCGTTAAACCCAAGGTCAGGGACGAGAATTCTCGTTGACCCCACAAGACATTACATCCATGCACATTGCCGGCAACAAAACGTGGTCCGAATAAACAAATGCATACAAAGGATGAAAGCAAAAAGTGGGGGAAAGGCATGGGGACGCATGCTTTAGCGTATTAGTCGTGTCGTATTTTCTGCGTCCACCGAAGAAGCCAATACGCACGGGGTTGTCGCATTAGGTCTCGCAGTCACGTGGTCAACTTTGCAGAAAACTAATCGCCCTCCTTTGCCCCCCGATGACCTTAAAATATATCGAAAGGGTATTCAACGGTCGATCTTTTGTCCACGGCGTTGTCCTGAATAATGGGGAAGGAAGGGGGGAGGGGGGAGAGCAGTAGCAACGGGGACCGCCGTTGAATCGTGTGGCCATTTAAGATTCGATGAATCTAGAGCTGTTTTAGTTCCTAATCTCTGTTCCTTTCAGGTTTAATTTACTTCAAGACCCTCAACTTTAGATTTAATCTCAATTTTATCCCAAAATTATTTTTCTATTTAAGAAAAAGTCACAAATTTTCAACATAGCCACACATTAGGCTCTATGCCCAAAAATCGCCGCTAGTTGCTTCAGAGCTATTAGTATCGAGGTCAATTAGAAGTTTATTATCAGCTTGCTTCTTCACCAAAATACTCACCTGTAGCCTCTTAATATTGATAATTTTGATAAAACCAATAGAAATCTTTGGACATGGGGCAGATTTAGGACTAGAAAGTAAAATAGGGTTAAACATTAAAATTTGGGATTTTTTTTAGGGAATCAGGCCCTTCTTTTTATGGATATTAGAAGTCTAAAATCAGAATATAATACGGTTCAGAAGCAGCTGTCATTCCTCTAATCCCACTCAATTCGCGTCCTAATCACACCGCGCACGCCGACCGGGCGACCATTCCAAGTGTCGCACTTCCCCAATTTCGCCAAAATTGACCAAGAGCCCTCACGAAAGCTGACCCGTCTGCAATGCCCCGCACCCAAAATGCTCACGATCAGAACAGCAACTCAGGCGCTCCCCAATCATGTCTACTGACTCCAATTACGTGGCACTGGGGGGTGGACGTTTGGTGCGGAAGAACCATCTCCTTTGCCCTCATCCCATCCCCTCCTCAATTCGAACCCTAAAATATAAAAGAGAGAAAGGGGAAAAAGAAACTTCCGTCTGGCTCCGGACACCATCATGGGGTCGCTCTCAGCGCACAATTCAAAACTTCTGGTTGGAGTAATGGTCAAGCAAGAAGCAGTGCCTGGTCTTCCCACAGTCTCTCTCGCACGAGATCTAATAATTATAATTTTATCTACGCCAAATCAATGCGACCGCAAGGGAGAAAAAGCAGATTGCCCTTTTGCTGGGAAAAAATTTTAAAAAGAAAAGGACATTCTCGAATCTCGACCGTCGCCCGGATGCTTGCTTTAGACATAAAGGGCGTCGGTTTAATCAAATACTTAAATGGCTAGCGAAAGTAGAGTCTGTCTTAACACCCCCATGCAAAGTCAAAAGCCCCCTTTGTCCCCAAGGACGGAAAGCGTACCGTTTCGATTCATCGGCATGTTGCTGTTGTTGCATCTTGCTGGTGAGAAACAATGGACCCCTGGGGATATTTGGTAGGTTGAGGTTTCAATGGAGATCCAATCATCACCCCCTTTAATTGCATCTGCCGGAACAGGTTGAAAGTTGGGATCCTTAAGGGGCGTCATTAGTGAGTTCTCGATGATGGGCAGACTTATAATCACCTCAATCATCATCATCGCATTCCGGTTAATGCATAGTTAAAACTCTAATGACAAAAGCTGTTGCTTTTTGATCTCGTGGGGGGGAAATTCGAAAGAAATGAAGAGATGGGCATACGGTCAAAAGGGTCGACGGACTCGTCCAAGATACTGAGAATGGGGGCTGGCAGATACGAGTGTGGAGAATGATTCCTGGGATGGTGTTTTATTTGACTTGCCCAGCCTAGTGGGTGGAGATAACGATGTGTTGTTCCCAACCAATCCGGCAAAGAGTGGATGTTCTCCCTCTATTGAAAATTCTTCGGGGCAAAAAAAAAAAAAAAGGACCCATAATTGAAAACAGAAGTAGCTATCGCCGAGCGATAACTATATCAATAGTCCAATTATTCGTCACCCGTCAAACAAGCAATCGTCAAGTGGGCTTGTCGCCTTTTCAATTCCGATTACCCCGTTTGGGAACTATTCATTGTTTTGTTCGAGCTTTTCGATTCTTTCTGAGGACTAATGTGGAACGGTCTTTAGATTGGGGGGTAGAAAAGTTTTGAAATCGAATCGAGTGGCTAGAAGAAGGACTCGGGGAGAGCGTTGACAGAGTCAACGATGATGCGCAACAACGATTTCCCCTCATCAGCTTTGTGGTTCAAACACAATTTCGGATGCCGTGTGACTTTTTTTTCGCCTCGGCGGCAGCAGGAGTCTTCGCAACAGCGCCCCCCACAGACGGCGAAAAGGGTGGGGGCCAAACGAAGCCTTGCTGTCATCCACTCTCCTCCACCACCCACCCAAGGAAGAGATGATTTCTCGCTTGCAGGATATAGCAGAGCGTCCACGCATGAGCACCACCACGACGAATTCGAGTCGAGTGGAATCGAGGTCAAGTTTTTCGATCGTCTTTAACGCCCAGCAACGGCGGTAATCATGCCTATTCAGTGTTAAATTTATTATGCGGCGGCTATTTAAGTTTTAAATTTTTCAATTGTATCGATTTAGGCTTGAATCTATTCCACGACAATCAATTTAGTCTGAGCTTTTTGTAGGATTTTGTAGGGGCACTACTAACGATTCTTTTAATTATTCTAATACCTTTCAACGATTGGGTAATGCAGTTCTTGTGGGTAATTTTGGTTGAAATTGTCGAAAGGCTACTTTAACAAATCATTAAAAAGTTTTAATTTAAATTGACCATTAATCAAAGGGTTTTAGAACTGAATTGGTACAATTAAAAAAAAATCATGACTAAATTGACAATTGTACAGTAAACTTAAGACTGAATCGACACAATTAAAAAATTTATGATAAAATTAACTGTCGTACAACAAATATATGACTCTTTGGACAATTTCCCATTGAGCAATATTCAATGGAGCCCAAGTCAAGCTTTGGACACGAGTCGGTCGGTTGAGTCGAGCCTAGTGGTCCATGGGGTCGACGTGACTCTATCGACCGGTTGAGTTGAGGGGGGAAATAGCAAGTATGGACTATGGGAAAGATGTGGAGAAAAAAAGGGGGATCTTTTTGAGAAAACGAAAACGGGACGCCGTTTCATACGAAGTCGCACCGACTTGACCCGATCAAAAAGCTCGGCTCCAACCGCTAATCGCGCCTGCTCGTTTGGTGCGCCTCCTGAAGAAAAGGCTAAAAAAATAATAAAAGCGGGGGAGGAAGGAAAGGAATGCCACTGTGTACGCGATTGAACGTAGACACGTAATGGACTTTCCATTCGCCACGAAGGTAATTACGCCGATTAAAAATAAATACATTAATAAAGCCGGAGCGCGCCACGTGTGAAAAGCCGGAACAAACGCCAAAGGAGAAATTACATATATTTTTGCGAAAACGCTGTCCCTCTTTTTTGCCATTGCTCCGTCGGCGTCAACGGTTGTACACTCTTCACAAGACAAAGGCCGCATTACACTTCGACTTTTTATTTTTATTATTATTCTCAGGCGAGAAAATAGTACATAAAATCAAAATCTCGGCAAATACAAAAACCAGCTCCACATCATTCTCACTCTCTTTCTCCTCCGTTAACTTTGACGGAGATCTTTCAAAAACAAATAAATAATTTTAAACAAACGCTAACGCTAATTTTACTGCTGGTGCTAATTACTAAGCGAGCCCCGCCGGGGACTTCTCCGCCGCCGGTACAAAATCTGCCGAAATCCGGCAAGTCAACGGCGGCTGTGCTCACTCTCCAAAACAGCAGCAACGCTGTTGTTGGTCGCGCTTCTCTCGCGCACTCAAAGGACGGCGAGAGGGTCCGACGAGAACCAGTCGCCGATCTCGTCGAAGTAGTTGTCGACCTGGCATATGTCCATCGGCAGCGACCCGAAGTCGTCCGACGAGGTGGCGTCGAGGAAGACGTCGCTCGTGAAGACGTCGCTCGGGTCGTCGCTCAGGCTCAGCATGCTGTTCTCCGGGAGGGCCGGGTTGCGGGTGTCCTCGAACAGCGACGGCTCCAGCGGGGAGTCGAAGTTGTTGTAGAAGTTGTCGAGGAACGGCAAGTCCAGCCGCAGGTACTCGCTCGAATCGGCCAAGCTCGTCTCGCCCTCGCACTCCGGGAAGTCGCGGGCTTCGTCGGCCGGCTCCTGAGGAGGCGGTCCGGCCGGGTCGGCATCAGCGCTGTTGTTGGAGTGAGTCCGGAAGTGGAAGACGGAAGTCGGGGACGAGAGGTTGTGAGACTCCTCTCCGGACTCGTACCCGGAGAGGGAGGAGGCCGCGAGGATCTCGTTCTCCGGGGTGGGCTCTTTGCTCGGCGACGGCGTGGCGAAGTTGGTCTGGGCGTCGGGGCCGCGGAGCTTGAGCGCGGCGTTGTCGTAGACCATGGCGGCCTCCTCCGCCGTGTCGTAGGTGCCCAGCCACAGCCGCACGCGGCGCGTGGGGTCGCGAATCTCCGCGGCCCACTTCCCCACGGCCGCTGCCGCACGCCGCGGAACTTCTTCCCGCCCGCCGCAGCCGCCGCGGGCGAGACCTTCAGCGAGGGCCGCGTCCTCAGATCGGCCGGGGCCGACTCGCCCCGGAGCAGCTCCTCCTGCGGCCGCCGCCGCCGCCGCTCGAGCCCCCGCCGCTCCTGGAGGCGGCTTCGAACTTGATCTCGCTGACGTAGCGCTTCACGCGCTGGCGGCGGAAGAACGACTCGGCGGCGTCGCCCTCGTCCTCGTCGTCGCTGGACGAGTCCGTGGCGTAAGGGTCGGTCACCGATATCCGTACGGTCCGGGGCGGGTTGGGGACGTCGTTCCTGAGCTGCTTGGACAGGAGTTTCCGGGTTAGGCTACGGTGCTCGGTGTACTTGATGGGGCATAGGATGCTCTGGTCCATTTTTGGCTATGGATTCCCTCTCCGCACTCGCATCAAACTAAGGCAAAAACCCCGAAAAGGAGAGAACAAGAAGAAAGGAGGAGTATAACGGCAAGCTTCGGAATAAAGAGCCCGAAGAGATGGGGTGGGGGCAACAAGCAGAGTAGAGAGAGCAGTGAAACGGAAGCTCTCGAGGAATATAAGAACGAGAGAGAAAACCCAGCAAAACCTTTGCCAAAACTGAAACGAGAGAAAAGAGGGGGGATAAAGAGGCCCTTTTATTAAGGAGGGGCGGGTAGCTTTTCTCGTGTGTGGAAAGTTCGCAAGGGGAAGGAGGTGGCCTCAAGATTTTTCCAAGATAGCAGCAGCGGCAGATGCTATTCACTATTGCACATGTATTAAAAACATTAATAATGCGAAAGCGTCTCGCAGCAGATGACTTTGACGCACCACTTGACGGGGTGGGAAGGGGAAGACGAGCCGTCCAAACTTTTCTTCTCGGTCGGCAAACTCTCGAGGGGAGGAGGAAGAGGAAAATGCTTTCCAGGTGCGACACACGCGACGCAACAGTAAGTACCGGGAGGGAGGAGACGAGGACGAGGACGAGGACGAGGACGATGATGACTCGAAAGGGGGACAAGGGCTTTGTGTTCGTGATGGGTTTAACGGTGATAGACTGAGAATGCACTGAATTCGCTGTTTTATAGCGTCCCTGCAGCCGAAACAAGGCGACAGCCCCCCCGCCCCATATTTATTATTAACTGAGTTTTTCTCTTTTCTTGGAAATTTTTTTTTTCCTCCCTCTATCGGTTTGGTGAGAAATTAGGGGGGGGTCACGTCGGGAGGACCGGCCCGGCCCGACCGGGCGGGTCGCGGCAACGACCACGATCGCGCCCCGGGTCTCCCCGCCGCATCCCGGCGACCGCTCGCGATCTCGACACGTGGCGACCCGAATGGGGCCCGGGGCGAACGGGTCAAGTGGGCGGTGAGTCAGCATAGGGGGAGTGCTTGTCTCGGACACCGTGATGGCAGTCACGTGAGGCCCAAGATACCCGGCCCTGCCCACTGCCCACCACCCGGCAAAAATTTAAAAATAAAAACCGAAATAAAAAAAAAAAAAGGAAGAATTAGTCGGTCAAATCGTTTTTGGTTACTGCCACATCACTGCTTTGACCGGAACAGTGCTCAGAGGGGGAGTTCACTTCCTTAATTACTCCTTTTATTACCCATTTCAGACCCTTGACAGTGGCCAAATGCAGTCCAGTCGCGAGGTCATACCGGTAATTTCAGCGAGCCTAACACTTCAGCTTGAGCTGGCGAGAGCGTGGGGTTTACAAGTCGCTTGGTTTTTCACCAGTTTAAAGCGTCGAGCAGCAGACTTTTTTTTAAAATTTTACTTTATTGCGATTAAACTCCCCTGATTGAAAATTTAAAATCTTATTTTAACATTTAATATTTTTTCTTTTTTTACTTTTTTACAGCTCGGGAGTAACATGGGGAGCAACCTAGAATTTGCCGCCAATATAACTATTCGGCTTTGTACTTCGTCTGGGTTGTTTCTGCTCCAGTGGTTTGTAACACCGAGATATGCGAATATCACGCGCCGATTACCGCCTCCTGCCCCCCACGCGCCGTAAATTTAGCGAGGAACGGGATTTTCACAAATCGTAAAAAATTTATATTATATTGCTTCGTGCTTTGCTGAGGAGAGGACATATTGTTGTATCGGGATGTTATCTATGGCGCTGAAAACCCCAAAAACCGTTTTTTCTCAAAGTTTGAAAAAAATAATAATAATAATTAGTCATCAGACGTCCGTTAGAGAGGATTATCAAGGTGCTAATGAAGACATAATCTTTACCGGTGACACGTGATTAGCGACCCCAGAAGTGTACGAAAAAAAAGCGTGGTGAACCGGCCAAGGTAATGGAAGGTAAACAGTAACGCCGAGTTAATTATTCAATTTGCGATGTCTTGTAGTTTCATGGGATCTGACTAGCGCATCATTTGTCCACGGATTGAGACTTGTCCGTGAAGGTTTTACCCTTCAACGCCAGTTATGTTCATCATTTCGCAACGTAAAGGTGAATTTTGCATTTTATTTTATTTGGGGGGTTGTTGGTCCAAGATGGCTGTAGAAATTATTCTGGGCTATCGTTCATGAATTTGAAAACGCATATAGCGAATGTAGGTTTTTGGACCCCGTATCATTTTAAAATTTTACCTATCTTAATCGTACGAAGTTAGAAAAGAGTGTGAGTAATGATATAATAGGTGTGGCTACCTTGTTAATAATAGATGTTGAGGAATTGGGGGATTGAGAAGAGCCCAAACATTCCCCACTATTTACGAAGTATAATCAAATTTTAAACTTTTCAAGTTGAAGGCAATCATTTGGCTAACTCGAATCAAGCCGAGTCCCAAGCTAGGCCTAACTTATTGCTTGCGCTAACCCCTCAACAAATGATACAATATCATTTTTCCTTTTTTTGAACCACATGAGACTTTGTGAAATTATAGTCGATTCTTTTAAAAACTTAAACTACTAGATGAAGGTGTTCTTTAATATTTAATTATTTTAACACTTCCTCTTACGCTTAGTATGGTATTTTTATCTAATACTAAACATAGACATATTTAATTGGGGAGCCAAATGTGTTCTGGAAAAATTTGAACTCATGACTTCCAATTCTAATACTATGTAAGATTTTGTGAAATCACATTCGATTATTCAAAAAGCTTAATTTATTAGATAAATGCGTGATTTAATATTTAATTACTTTAACAAATCGAGTGAGCCTAGGTTAAGCGCAGTGAGAGTGGGCTAATCTTTTATCATAAGATGCACGATTGTTCATTTGCCAGGATCGACGACTCATAATCGAGACTACTTTTCAATATATCAAGTGCTAAAATTTTAGTCAAAGATATAGCCGAGTCTTAAACCTTTACTCGAAGTTGTAAATTATTTGCAATCGAATGAGTAATCTAAGATTGCCGCGCGGGTAGTGGCAATTTCCTGCAGAAAATGATAGACACAAATCATTGATTTGTGCTTATATATATAGGAAAAAGGAAGAAGAAAAAGAAGATTTGAGGTTCAATTGCATCGATTAGAAAAAGACCCATGGCCTAATTGTAAGGGATTGTACATGAATAGGCGAATGTGTCGGTTTTTAACCCCTTTTTTTTACCTTCGTAATAAGTCCAAACGTGTTTGCCTCGCGCCTATCACGTTGATTCACATGGCTGCCGCCCATCCATTCCACGCAAGATTTTCACAAACGAGATGTGCCAATCAGTGGCTGAAAGCGAAAGCGCCATCGCCCATTTCCTGATCTTCCCGTTTCCACATCACCTGGTTAAAGAGCGCGTCGCCTGTCCACTGCTGCCCCACCACCACCACCACCGTCGCAGTTTCTTTCTTTATTTTTTCAATGTCCGTTCAAATTTGTATTTTCCTATCTGTAGCTACGTAAATTTCACCGAAGAAAAAAGATAAATAAATAGAAAGAGGGAAAAATAAAAAATTTAATAAAAGGGGGAAATTGAAATAATTGGAATCACCCACCGACTCGCGAGAGCCAGCCCAGTCGCATTTGCTAGTAACACGACGCCGCCCCTGAGTGGACGTCGCAGAGGCGGCCTGGGGCTGCGCTCCGGTGCGGTCGCGCCCCGCGCTCGCCCGCTGCGCCCGCGCCAGTTGCTCGCCGACATCTAACGGTCAACGACGACGCCGCCGCCCCCGGGGAATCCCTCCCGTACTCCCTCGCTGCTTTCGCCAGAATCGTGCGGCCCGATGCGCCCCTGCATTGCCCCCCGGTCTGCCGATTTGATTTCAGCCAATGCTGTATCTCGGACCGCAACTCCCGAAAAGGAGAAACGTGGCTGAGGAGAGGACGGTACGATCAAATCTGGAAGTCCACTGGGGCTGTACCGCCCTCGCCTTACAACCAAAACATGTATCAGTACCCAAAAAAAAAAAAAAAAAAAAAAAAAAAAAACATCAAAGATCAAAGAGGAGGAGAGAATTTACCCACAAAAATAATAATCTAAAAATAACCATAAACAAAGAGCAACTGGTTGCACGTCGACGTAATATTAATAATTTATTTTCCCTTATAAAGGGTTTGAACGAGATGGCAACCTACTTCACTCGACATATTCTCGGTGGTTTGTCGTTAAATTTGCTACTTTAATAAGTGCTTTACTAGGTAATTGTTTGTCCGTTGCTTGGACTGTAATTATAGGCTTGTCAATCTAGAACCTTTGCGATTCTAATAGATGATAGTTATGACCCAAATTGGACGTTATTGGTTGGTGAGAGAGATAATCACCACGATGGATAGTTGTGCCTCGTCCTTGTTCCCATCTTTTTAATCCATAAAAACAAAACAAGTATCTTTTCGAGAAGCACGTTATTTCGATGAGCACATTTCGTTGGGTTCAAATTATTTAACATTTCCAATTACGCGAGGTCTAAACAGAGGAAAATGAAGAAGGACGGATAAAAAAAATTGGAATGCATTTAAATCTGTCATTCAAATGAGGGATTCCGAAGATGAAATTATGTGTAGCATAGGGAAGGGAACATGGCCAGAAATTTTGTTATAGCAGCCCCTTATGTAGAGCTTGGTCTTTTACATGTCCTTGTCTTGTATTAAATAGTTCTCTGATAGGTTTTGGTAGCTCAAAATTTAGCTGTGATTGCCAAATTCCATGGATTGGAATGTGCAGTTGGGAGTTCTCCGTTATTCCCCAATGAAAAGGGTGATAAAGACCATTATGCTAACATCCCTACAAGAAAATCTTATGGGCGAAGTGAAAGTTATATGCGACGAAACATCTCTAGTGGTGAATAATACAACACGGCGGAGTTGTCGGAATTCTCGAGGCGACAAAGCATGTCCATTTCGTCAATTTGGTTGGTTCTCGACGTCTTGACTATATAAGACCATAGTGTAGCTAGGGCTGCGTGTTTTACTACATCCTTTGACTCCGTTGTTGGCATCGACCAACATGCCTCTGCGACCGGAGGTCTCCAAAGTCCGTGGAAGTAAACACGTAATATAGCGGCAACAACTGGATTTTTCCTTGGATTACACTCCTGTCCGGCATGTCGAGCGCAGTGCTAAGAAATTCATAACTTTTGAAGCAAACCCATCAGGGGAATTTAATCTCCACGTTAAATTAATTGAGGCGATGAAGAGTAAAACGCAAGGAAGCGCTGGAAATTAACGCGACGTGTGAATGTCTGAACGGTCAATTCCCTTATCTTTGGACACTTGCTTCGAGCTTTTTGCAGGATGATTGTGTATGAAGATACCTCTTATTCCTGCGAACGAATCAATGTACGAGAGCAAATATACTTCGGCAATAATGCCTTATACCGAATCGATCCAGTAAGATACGTGTCAGTCAACGGAAACGTAGGAAATTCTTGGATGCTTCTAGGCCGGACAAATCGGCAAATCGAATGGTTTGGCTCTAACTTGGAAAAAGTATCCAAAAAATTATAAATTTATTATACTTTTACCAATTCAATCCCAAATCTTTTAATTTTGCCAATTGAATTTTGGTACTTTTCACTTGTTCTCAATTAAAAACGAAAAAGAAAAATAAAAAAATAAAAAATTATTATAAATTTTGAAAAAAAAATGAAAATATTATTTAAAGTATCAATATTAGTGATAACAGCCGTGCCATGTAAGATGGCTGATATTTGCATCAATAATTCATTGCCAAAATTGGCCAAGTGAACCCAATTAGCAAAAAAAAAAAATGTTTATAACTCAATTGATAAAATTAAAATATTTAGAATTGAATTGACAAAAATGTAATAGATTCAAGGCTTTTTGAACAATTTTCCCACTCTAACTTGATCGTGTTACTATGGAAATCAGGCAATGATCAAACATTCTCCACGCCTCGATTCCGGAGCAGCCTCTCCGCAAGATAATATGCGAACGTGAAAGTCGAAGTGAGAGGACGTTTGGGATTTGATGACATACCACACGTCGCACGAGCATCTAAAGTGCGTCAATTCTCTGTTGGGATTCATTTTCAGAAGAAATCGAGAGTACTATTATGGTTAAAGATCGATTAGTACAGAACATGAAGAATTCCTAATGATTTGGTCGATGGGTCTTTCTATGGACATAAAATTCATGGAAAAGAAAAGGGGTCAAATGGATCGCATCGACCCAATAAGGGAAGAACGCTTTTGTCGCGCACCGAGAAAGGAAGAAGAAAGAAAAACCAATGCGATCCACGAAAAAATCTAAGTAAATGCAGCATGTACGTACGCTCGTAGAAGCCTAGCTGATTCAATTCATGTCGGAGCTTATAGCTTTACCTTGGACTCCGCCCCCATCGAGCCAAGCGAAACCAACAACAAGGACGGACGGACGACAGGCTACAAAATAAACTAGACACAACGCCAAGTTCGACGACGACGGATCGCCAGTTGTCTCTCTCGTTTCACCATTTCCCGGTCGCGATCACTGAGCACGCTAAGATCAAGAAGCGCCGAGTCCGAAGAGATCCTCCTCGCTAATCATCTGATCAATCATATACGAGAAGATCTACCGCCGTATCCTAGAGAGAAAGCCCCTCGATCCGAGGGCGAACCGGGAAACCCGCGCCCGTCGGACTGTTTAGCTGCGTACAAATTTCCAAATCACGGACGGGGGGGGGGGGGGCCGACGCCCGGCAGCGACACGAGTCAAGCGGGACAAGCCAAGTAGCTAACCCAAGTTGACAATAATGGAGCTCCTGTCTTTTTCCTTTTCCCTTTTTTTTTTTTTTGGGGGTGGGGCGCTAAAAGGCAATAATGAAGCTCGAAATATGGACTTATTAGTGACGAAATTTGGAAATTTGCGAAGAGAGATTAAAATGTGAAAAAGGAAGGAACGGGCCAAGTCTAACACGACATTGAAGCTTTTTCCGTTGCTGGGGAGGGCAAGATGGGGACCTTGGGGTCTGCAAGTCTTGCAGCAAAACAAGCGCCTCAGCTCGAACTTTGATGGACGGGGGTGGGGAGGCAGATTTATCGAAGTGGGTGAGGGGGGCGGAGGGTGGGATTAGAAAAATTCATCCCCCCCGAAGCGTCCGTACGCCAAGATAATTTTTTTCTTCTCCTCGCGCGGGCCGGTCTGTCACCGCCAGCGTCTTTTCGAAGCGAGAGATGCGCTCTCTCTCTCCCTCTCTCTCGCACGCTCGCTCACACGCGTACGCATGCGTTGATGCTAATCATCGTCGTTGCATCTATAATAAAGATAAAGCGATTTCAGATTCCATGTAAATTTCACCTGAAATCTGGAATCTACTCATCAATATAGACTCTTTAATTTTCAAAACTTGAAACCTAACCTGTCGCATAGATTCTAAAATTGATTCAAATGTCTATCCAAATTCCTCTCATTCTTAATTAAATTATTGTAGTAAATAATTACTTTTTATACAACGAATATTATCAAATATTACTAAAATAAAAGTCTCGATTATTGATATTGTTGGAAATGGAAACTCAACCTAATGGTTTCAAATTATGTATGTATCATTAGATGCCGTCGAATAATGCTAGATTACATAGAGACATAAATGAAGATAAAAAAAAAAAAAAAAACTTATTTTAGGTTTCAGGTTTCCACATGTCGAAATAGATTTTTTAATTTTTGAAATCTAAAACCTGTCTTGCATATCCTAGAACCTAAAATCGGATCAATTCTTATCGGTCCGATACCCTAAAAACATACTCACCCCTAATCTCTAGAAGCACAGGTCATGCCTATATTTTACTAAGCGTGGATCGACCTTGTTGCCCTTTTTGATCATTTGAGCATTCAAAAGTGTCAATTCAAAAATGTTCTTTGGTTCGAAGTAAGCATTCCATGGATTAGCACATTGATTTATAGTTTACATAGTGAATGGTCAAGATAAATAATTTTGCACAGGCGTTAATTCAAAAATATCCCCAAACAACTACATAACTCTAGAGAAATCCTCTCTCGCATTGTGGCTTTGAGGCCATCCCTAGACAATCCTGATACGACCGGCACTGATGCGTGGTTTGCTGCCATGCATCGCTACGTTAGAGTGCATGCTCGGTAGCTAGATAATTTGCAAACTTCCTATTTCCGGTCTATGTCATTGTCGTCGTATATGCATTTTGAAGAAGGCAAAACATTAAGTAGCATATCTCTATTTAATTAAATAGAGTCCTCGTGAATCATAGCAGGAGTCAAAGACCCCGAAGTCGTGCCGAAATGACTCTAATCGTGTCTGCTCGTGTACTCCGTTCAATGGACAGACACTATAGTGCGTGACTTATATTTATTAAAACGTCACTGAGATTATGTTTAGGTTTGAATTTTAAAATGAACCTGGTTTTTAGGGTCCTGTCCATACCGCCTCCCCCTAGTGGGCACGACCCCATTTAATATATGATTTATTGACTATGCTTATATATCTAGTCTCGAATAAGAAAATAGTTTGGACTGAGATTTGGAAAGAGGTGGAGGATTCGACCACTCGTAAAATACTTGGACGTGGGTACAGCTGACATGGGTCTCGCTATGTTCCTCATCAATTCGCTTTCAGCTTTAGCTAAGGCAGTCCAATGGCGTTGGATTGGATCGAGTTGAAAATGATCGGACTCAAACCGATCAATTTAACTCATTTTCATTGATTTATATGTAATACAAATTTAGTAACTTATACTCAACTAGGTCAAACCCATATGAACCCATTCGGCAATGTTTAGATAACCTATATTTGATCCATCTCATCATTCACGTTTTCAACCCATTTCGATACCTCTCGCTTTAGCAAGAGAGAATTCAGTCGACTAGACTTCAAAACTCTTAAGTTGCTTGTTTTGATAATCAAATTGCCGAGGAAATGTTATCCATAACAGCAAATATGAAAAGTCCTCTTCTGAATCTGTAGATTTGAGTGATCTCGTCATTCGAATTTTTATTTATTCATTTATAGTCAACGAAACGACACGAAGTCGATACGCAAACGATCTTTTTTCATTTTAATGAATATGGACGAAGTTATGGTCAGTGGTCACCATTTAAGATGCATGCCACGTGTCGAGAAGGAGGCCGCTAGTTTATCTATTCTTGATGGGCGGCGAGAAATTATTACATATAAAAAAAAAGAAACTCAGGCGACCACATGTGAATTTGGCATCAGCTTGTCGGGAGTCAAACTGAGTCTCGAACGAAGAAGTTCTTATGGACTCAGTGGTGACATGATAGGCCCAGTTCTTTCTGAGCCCATCTTCAACACGGATCATAAAAAGACCAGACCATATTCAATCGGGCCATGCTATGTCCTTGGGAAATGTTATGTTTGTACTTTTGGCAGGCCTGCTCGAAAGTTCAAGGGAAGTAGAAATGAGATTGAAATGGAATGGAGCATATAGGATGCTTCAATTCCCGTGTTTTGTTTTTGATTGAGGTCGAGAAGTGAGAATGCAAGAGAAATGACATAAAATTATATGTCACCACCACCTTTACAAAATGTATCGAAAAGAAAATAGTCGGAACACCGAGAAATTATCATCTTCAGGTGCCTTATATACCAAGACAGGAATGTGCACACTCGTTCTCTATGAGCACTTGAGCCGGCTTTTACGCACCTAGACAAATCCACCCCTCAAGCAATCTCAGGCATTCTTCCTCTTTTCGATTAAGATGAGCTGTCGTCCCCTCCACAACATTTCCAATCTTAATGCCATACATAGAATGAGCGAAAGGATCTTAATTTTGTTCGCATCGCATATATATAAATTTATGCGAATATTATTTTCTATATAAAAAATATGTATATATATATATAAGCCTCGAAAGTTGCTTAGAAATTAAAATTCTTGTATAGCATCGCCTCATTGGTTTATATTAATTGGTGTCTCATGCCTCATAAAAATAACTAAATAAAGAAAATTTAATTTGACTCTTTTTCTAAGTGTCATTAACAAAAAACTGTGGAAGATTATCCAAAACTTTAACAACTATGACATATTTACTACAAACTTGCTTATGTAACACATTTACTTCAAATTTATATATTATGGCATATTTATTTCAATTTTTTTTTTTTGTGATATTAAAAATCTCAAACTCGTGTCTGTATAACACATTTATCCTAAAAATTTGATATCATAGAAAAATTTTGGGATTAAAATTTAGGATAGATGTGTCATGATTGATAAAATTGGAGTTTTCAAAAGTAGCTTTTTCCCTATTCTATATGTTTCGTCGAATTAATACGTTCCGCTCACTCGTTGCCAGCTCAGCTGTAGCCTGTCGGTAAGAGAAACAGGGGAGCGCCAGCTCAGCGAACGTGCGCCGGAGAGCACCATCCATCCGTCCATCCAACCGGGAGGAGCCGCCACCGGGCAAAGCAAGGCAAAGCAATCATTTTCGCTTCTCACCTCCGCCATCTCTCACCCGACGAAATCCCGAACTCACTGAGTCGAATCCCTCCGCGTCGCCCGACTCAACTCGCTCCCTTCCCTTCCCTTCCCTCCCTCCTCAATCCCATGGCTAACCGGTACAAATCGGAGCTGCGTGTCCGGATCGACGAGCCCCCGCCCCCGAAATTCGACGTCGCCGCCGACGACGACTCCCCGGGATCGCGCGGGATCGACGGGGACGACGGCGGCGGCGGCGGCGAGGGGGAGCACAGCGTGCGGTTCAAGCCGTCGGCGAACAACGTGACGGAGGACCAGGAGCCGTTCATGGGGTTCAAGGTCCGGCGGAAGGCCTCGCTCCACCGGGACTACAAGGGCGACTACCTCGACGTGCTGTCGCACCCGTTCCTGATGAAGATTCTGCAGAAGCAAGGTCAGCTCTTCCCCGTCGCCGTCGCCGCGGTCGTTCGATTGTTTTGCGTCCTCTTCATTTTTTGGAATCGATTGGCTGTGGCGGCTGGATATCATTTTTAGATTCGCGGATTGGAGTTTGGTGCGTGATTTGAGTTTGGAGGTGAATTGATGAGGTCGATGTTGTCGAATCGCGGCTCGCTGAAAGTCGGGGGGTGGTGTCGTTGGTCTATGGTTCTGGCGTGTTATTGTGCTGCTCTCGGGATGTCGGTAGTGAGGTCGGATAGGCGAGTTTGCGCATTAATCATTGCTATCGACTGATCGAAATTTTTCTGGCGAAACAAGTGAGAAGTGGCTCTTGGAGGAGTTTGTCGAATGCAGAATTGAGTGCTTGAGAGAGCGACCATAGCTGTGTTCATGTTTCATGCGAATTTACAAAACTGTATTTGAAATGGTGAGGTTTCTCTCAGGATGTCGGTAGTGTGGGTTTGGATAGGCGATTTTTTGCCTTAATCGTTGCTATCCGGTGGTCAAGTTTTTCTGGCAGAACAAGTGAGAAGTGGCTCTTGAGGGAGTATGTCAAATGTGAAATGGAGTTTTTGAGAGAGGGATGTTAGCTGTGTTCGTGTTCGTGCAAATTACAAGCCTGTAGTCTGAAATGGCGAGGTTTCTCATTAAAACCACACCTAAACTCAAAAGTTCGTTCGACATTGACTGAAATTTTTTGATGGTTTGCGCTGAAAACGGTCCATGCGATAATTCACAGCACATCACCTATTCCTGTAGTTGATTAGTAATGGCATTTATTAAAATTGTTACTTTAGCAAGCATACGTAGTATTGGGGACCATATGAAGAAAACAAAGATGAAAATCATTTTAATGTCCTGCCCTGGACTGAAAAATTAAAACGTACTTGTAGCAATCACCTGAGTCTGTAAAAACTCGAGCCACTGTTCTTCCTTCTGCTGCTTAATGACTTCCTTTGATGTTAATCTTCGAAGAGATCTTCAAAGATTATTGCCTTTTCTGCACAACCTGGAATAGCTCTTTCTCATTCTTTGTTTTCCTATCCAAAACAGGAATGTTAACTACATATAAGACCCAATTGGTTAGGAAACTTGCTCTTTCCTTATTTTTCTCTTGCAGGATTAACATCCATGAAGTCTCATGTTGGCTAGAAATCAAGACATACTTAACATCTAGGAATGTAGCATGAAAATCACATTTATGATGCTACTGTGTACTATTCATTTGTTTTCTTTGCCTTTTGTTGTTAGTGTGCCTAATGATTTTTTGTTACAATAATCGATAAGCTGAGTGAACAGGCTTAGAAGTAATTTTTCTAATTTAACTTCCAGGAAGATACTAAACCAGGCTGTTTGTGTGACATTGTTAAAGTAGAGCTTAGTTGATCCATGGTGTTTCATATGTTTTCATCCTCTGGGGGGCCAATGGACAGTTTGCTTTTGTGTTAATTTTGTAGTGTTCACAGATTTCTCAGTTCATTTCTTTGTTAATCTTCTCTTTTTCCAGGTGATAAGCAAGTGCTATTTGCTGATAAAGTTTTGAAGTTCACTGGCTCGGGGAAAATGAAACGACGTATTCTTTTGATCACCGACTTTGCCTTATACATAGTTGACCCTGAAACTGATGCCCTCAAACGGCGGATCGCCCTGGCAGCTGTGGAGAAAATGTGCTTGAGTGAACTGAGTGATAACTTCTTTGCGGTTATAGTTCCCACAGAATATGATTTACTCATGGCTAGTACACGGAAAACAGAAATTGTTACTGTGTTAGTTGAAGCCACAAAGAGCGCATCTGACTATGAACTTGAAGTGAATTTTTCCAATAGGTCAGCATTACTCTCTCTCTCTCTCTCTGCACACATTCTTGAGTTATACTGGACAGGTAGAATTTTAATTGGAATACTAGCTATTTGTTGCACCACTTCCACAAAGAATTATATCAGACAGGCATTCAGCCTTGGGACATGGCGTGCCTCAAGTCCTGATGGTTCAGCTGGATTAGGAATCTGATGGGCTCAAATCTTGCTATGCTTTTAAGTACTGTCTAGTTTATATATTCAGACATTTTATCCTATTCAATCTGAATATATAAAATAATCAGCTCAACACGTTTTGCAATCATGAATGGTTCTTAGGTCAATGTCCCCTTGCTTCAGCTACTTAGGCCTAAGCCATTAACTTAATGTACTTCTGTTTCTGTAAATTTTTCATATGGTGAACAGTCGCTTCTTTACGTTTCAAAAGCATATAGCAAAGAGTTTTAGTGAAGATAGAATGTTGGATGGTCTTTCTACTTGTAATATGCATATTAATGTAAAGTTTGTGGAAGCAAAGGAACTGTTGGCTGAGTGGGTCATAATATTAGTAGCAGTTTGGAATGAACTCAACACAGGGTGTTTAATTTTGTCCAGGTTTGAGTACAATGCAGCTGCCGAACTGGTGAAAGAAATTCAATTTGCGAAAGTTGAAGGTATGTGGTTAAGTTATTGAGCACTTGGCTGGTCCCAGTGTCTTAACTTTTCTTTTATCTGTTCTGTTTTTTGCGTGCTCAAAAGTCCTGGTGTGTGATTTTCAGGTGGCGTTAAGACAAAAATCACGAGGAAGTAGACTGCATTTGATTCTTTGCACCTATTTACCCACATCCTGCGAATGATCGATGATTTTTGGGCCTAGGCAATAGTTCGCACGTCACCAAACTGTCTGCATATGATTTTGGTTTGATGTGAGTGGTGGCTTTCGCTGGAGAGCGGGAAATGGGTAGATAACAACGTTGTTTTCAAATTGTAAACCAGCAAATCATCCATGTATACATGTAACTTTGTCGATTAGCTGAGGATGTCGAAAGGAGAGTCAGGCATTGTACAATACGTACTTTTGAGCTCTTAGGTTTTTGCGGAAGTGGTCTCGAGTGGGAAACGACTAGGGTCCACAAGGCCCTGATATTCTTGTGCTTCTATTTGTGTAAGTTCTGCTCCCCAACATTGCTTTTTAGGACTAGAGTGTGATTTGAAATGGAGGGGATCGGTCGTTTATAACTTTCACCAACAATTGACAAAATTCTTGAATTCTGCCCTAGAACTACAAGTGTGACAGGATCCTGTAAACACGAGTCGTTTTTTTCCGGGCGAAAGTCGGAAACGTAATGACTTTCATGTCTACAAGAGTCGTAAGTTTTTGAAGAGCTTGTGGCGTACTCTTCTTCAATGACAGTTGTATGAAAGTAACGAGAAGTCTTCGCTAGTTACCTCCCAATCCACGGCAAAGGCCGAAACGTCAAACGTCTCCATCCAATATGACAGCTCTCAAACGGCAGCGATTTAGCTAATCCTAGTTGTCTCTTATGCACAAAATGGTAAAATTGTCTAAAAAATCCTAAATTTATTATATTTTTATCAATTCAATTTTAAATATATTGCACTTTTACTTGACTACGCTGGGTGAGGCTACCTTGACTTGGTGAGGGTGGTCTCGCCAAATCTAGTCTGGGCAAGGTCAACCTTGGCTGGGCAGCACCTAGGCGAGGGAGAACCTTGGCTGGGCAGCACCTAGGCGAGGGCTCCCTCGTTGGGAGTCGCCCTTGCCTGAGTAGGCCTCGTCTTAGGTGGGCAAGGCTAGCTGTCTAGTTGCAGCCGGTGACTTGCTGTCGCCTGTGGTTGGTAGTTGGCCTCCAACAAAAGGAATAGAAAAAAGCCAAAATGAAAAGAAAGAAATAAAAAAGAAAAAAATCAATAAAATAAAATGAAATTCAAAAAAGTATGAAAATATTATTAAAATTATCTATGTCGGTCTTTAGGCGGTTTTATGCAAGACCACCTCAAGTGTCCGTGTCAAAAGATTTTCCAATTAAAATTAGTCGAATGAACTCAATTGGTAAGAAGTAAAAAAGACTTAAGATTGAATGACAAAATTAAAAAAGGTTTATTGACAAAATTAAAAATGTTTGTGATTGAATTGATAAAAATATAATGAAGTTTAAGAGTTTTTAGATAATTTTTCTTTCACAAAACGAATATCTCAATAGCCACTCGTTCTCATTGCAGATTCAAGCAACCCCATCGAGTCCAATTGCACGGGAACCATATTCTAACAGATGAACACAATTGCGAGGATCAGATCCTATCTTACAAAATAAACTACTGTGCAAAATGAAGCATGTAAGTGGAATGTCACAAAAATGGGGAAACGAAAGCTACAACGACAACCTGTGGAAAAAGCTAATAAATGTCACTGTGAGGCAGCAGCAGGAGCTCCTGCTTGAGACTGTGAAGCCGAGGAATCTGCTTGGGACTGCATAGCCGAAGACATCGCAATTTCAGATAGCTGCAGCATAGAAGATTGTCCCATTTCAGCTACTGCGGCCGTCGCGGCAGGTGAAGTGGACCCCTCCGATCTATTCTCCGAGGACGGCCGGTTTGCGGAACTTCCATGCCGTATGTCCTCCAGCAGCTTTACTACCTCAGGCATCTTGGGTCTCTGCTCAGGCCTCTTGACCACACAGGCCATACCCACCTTCAACATCTCCACCATCTCTTCCTCTATGTTGGGAAACCTCAAAAGCTGCACGTCAAAGACTTCGGCGGTCCACTCCTCCCGAACCACGGATTGCACCCACCGAACCAAGTGGATCGACTCGTTTCCGTTGGTCGAATGGAGTGGCGACTTCCCTGTGAGGAGCTCGAGCAACAGAACCCCGAAACTATAGACATCGGATGCTTGAAACACCTTCCTCGTGTCTATTACTTCGGGAGCACGGTAGCCTGCAGCCCTTGTGGATGTAGGTGGGATGGGGTTTATTATTGTTGCTAGACCGATGTCCGAAATACAACCGTAACCTTTCTCATTAAGGAAAACATTCGATGCCTTCAAGTTTCCATGGATAAATTTCCCACTGTTTTGCGTGTGGACATAAGCGAGACCTCTGGCCGCGCCGATTGCAATCTGCATTCTGATGTCCCAGCCCATAAGGATTCTCTTTTCCCCTCCCCTACCTGCATAACGATTCGATACAGTGGAAATGAGGGGACATAGAACTAATCCTCTCTAAGCACCTCAAAATAAAATGTAGACAGGATTGGCGATTCAGTATTCAGTTGCCATTGTAAGAATTCATTTCAGATACTTGACATTTAATAAGAAAGCATCTTGTATTGGTCCAAAGATAATATTGCAGATTACGACCTATAAAATCCACAAAATACCAAGTGTTTAAGTTAATCTTTGCACCTGAGGAAACCCCTTTTTCCTTTAAATAGGAAAGTTGAAAACAAACGCTTAGTATTGCACTTGACATGCGAGTAATGTTTTAGCAAAAACCATCTGGAGTCTATTACAGATTGGAGACACTTCGACAACAGAGTGATAGAAGTAAACAAGATACAGCATTATTCAAGGACACGGAAAGTAGTGATGACATTACCGTGTAATACAGAGGACACGCTCCCTTCAGTGTAGTAATCATATATCAGCAGCTTCTCTTCCTTTGAACAGTAATAACCCCTGAGAGGAGCGATGTTCTCGTGCCTCATTTGGCTAACCGCCTGCATCTGCTGCTCGAACTCCCTTCGAGCCACATTAATATCCTTCAATCTCTTGACTACTACGATAGTCGCATCCTCTAAAGCTGCCTTATACGTTGTCCCAAACGTGCCTTTCCCGAGCACCTCAGCAGATGCCCTTAACAGGTCATCCAGGTCAAATGCATAATTACAACCCTTGGTAAAAGCAATCTTGTTATCCTTCTCTCCGCTTTCAGCTGCAGCCCCATTCTTTTTCAATGAGCCTTCTTTCTTTTGGGACTTTTTGGAGGACGTCTCCTTGTCTTTGTCAGGATTAGAGTAGCAAAAAATGATTACAAGAGCAGATAGTACGAAACCGAGCACACAACTGCCGAGTACAATACCTAGTAAAGCTGATTCGCTTAGTTTAGAGGATTTTTTTGTTGGCTGAGGATTGGGTGGCTCAACTGGGGAAATTGAAGTAGGAGCAATCTCTGATGAAAGATTATTTCCCGCGAATGCCGCACTTGAAAATCTTTGAAGTGACGGAGGCACCATTCCAGTGAGATGATTGTTGGCTAAATTTAGCCCTTGCAAACTAGGAATGTTGAGGTCAGGAATTTCACCTGAAAGCGAATTGTTGGCCAGATTCAAATCTGAAAGATGTGTAAGATTGGACATAGAAGATGGGATACCCCCGCTGAATCCATTATTCGATAAATCAAGTATCGCTAGGTTCTTCCAAGCAGAGAAATCCTGTGGCAGCGGACCTGAGAGGCTGTTGAACTGTAGATGCAGCTCTGTCAAATTACTGAGATTCGAAAAATCAGAAGGTAAAGGACCTGAGATATTGTTTAGTCTGAGACTAATAATCTGAATTGCAGATAGGCGACTCAAAGTGTTGGGTGGTATAGGACCTCGGAATCCAACTCCAGGCAATCGAAGGGAAATCACTCTTGAAGAATCGGCATTACACCCCGCTCCAGTCCATGATTGGCAAACCGAGGAGTCCTTGTTCCAATTGAGCTTGTGTGCATGAGGAATATTTTGAAGAAAATCCAGCAGAGCTTGCTTGTCTTCAACCAAGTCAGCAACAACACAACCGATAATTGCTTCTAACAAGAGAATTCCCACAAGTATGAACAATTGCCGACCCATGATTCCCCTCCGAAGCTGAAATGCAACTTCCAGAAACTAATTTACAATCAACGATTGAACCTTTCCTGTCAAGTTTAGACCACGTTCTCGTAAATTTTCAGCATATACAAATTGCAATCACAATCACAAAGGCAGAAGTGAATGACCTGTGAACGAGTAGCAGAATTCGTGCTTATCTCTCCAGACTTTTCTTTTTCAAGAAATGCATAGTTAATCATCTAGAAATGCTATAGCAGTCAATGACTTCTAAGACCAAAAAAGTTTCCATTCAAAAGTCAGAAAAACTACAAGCGTGTAGAATCTGACTTTTTTGTCCGGTCATTAGTTTGAATCTTCTTCTAGATGCCAAGAATAAAGTAACGACTGAAAGCTACAATTGACATGACGAAAAGCTAGACCTGAACCGATCCCTTCCTTTGGGTTTATCAAATTCTACAATTATAGCTTAAAGTAAAGCTTTAATTCTGACGTACTTTCTAGCAGTATCATCAATAACAGAAAGCATAGTTCCTTGTATGTCATCGTACTACTGTGGAATGGGGTTGCCTAATGTAGCTTATCCAATCCAACAGTCGAAAACAAGAATTGGAAAACATTTATTTTCACATCAGAACAGGAGCAGAATTGCCAGAACAACAAACAGAGACAAACAACCAAAAATGAACTCAACCCAGAAACGAGTCAACAGGGATTTCGCAGAAAAGCAAGAGCTTCAGAAGAATTAACTCGTTCACTGAATCATCAAATCAAATTCCCATACCTAACATGAGGCTCTTCTCTCTCCCTCGTCTGTACTTTCTTTCTTTTTTATTTTGGCAAGAAGCAGAGAGAGAGAGAGAGAGAGAGAGAGAGAGAGAGGAGGAGGAGGAGAAGAAGATGAAGCAAACGAAGAGTGAGCTGTTTGCTCCCTCCAAATGAAGCATCACATGCGAGCCCGAACCATCGGGTCATTATAAAAGAGGCTCAACCCGATAAAATATTGCGTATCTTCGTGCGCACGAACAGGGGCTACATGTGGAGACAAGGAGAGGAGGGACGCCGGGCTTGGGGGGAAGAGAAAATGACGCATCTGCTCTTGGATTCGTGCGATTGCGTGCTCTCGAAAGGCCAAAAATTTATTGCTCGGAAGCAATCTCCCGGCATCCATTCGAAAAAAAGAAGCGATTTTGAATGTTGGGTATTCAACTTTCCCCGATCCCGATCGCTTTCCTAGAGGTTTCCCAGTAAAACTCAACTACTCCCGAGCCTCCCACGTTTGAATAATCTATCAAGGTCGTGCAGCGGTGCGGGCGGCGAAGCTATCGTCATGGAATTTCATTATTAAGTGCTTTGGTGGACGGATCTACCATCATCAGCGATGGAGACTTTCGAAAATGCTTCGGTGGGATAAAACAATTGCGGATCGACTCGGTGGTGGCGTTATCTTTTACGGGGCGCTGAAATTCAAAGCACTGCTCTGCTCTGCTCTTCTCCTCTTGGGAATTAGGTGGGGTTAGTTGTGTGGCTTGAATTAGTTGGTCCGCCTCCACGCTGTTTCGGTTGGCCGTTCATGTGACCCGACCCCATTCGACAGCACGACCCTCGGTATCTCTTCCTCGGATGCGCACGGTGTCCGATTCAAATCGATCCGGGGGCGATCCGTTGAGGATTTGTTTTGCCGAAGTAGATTACTATCGTTGACTTTGTGTCCCATAAGAACAGAGAGTTTTGAAGTCAAATTTCAAAACCCAATTGCTGCAAGAAAAAACAGATAGGTTTGGGAGTCGTATTTCAAACCCCAATTACTGCAAAAGTAGACACAACAACGATGCGATGCAATTCCGAGCAACACCCTTGCAGACCCCACAATTTTTTTTGCTCGAGATCGACATATCTTAGGTGGTTGCTATTGCCGTTGTTATCAGCAATAGCTTTTATTATATACAACAATCAACTTGCACATCTCTTGCTTGGAAAATAAGCACTCAACTCCATTTTTCTTGAAATATTAAGTCATGTATAGGGTTGTCAAAATGGGCGACAACCCATCTTTTAGCTCGTATTTATAGAAGTGGGTCATAAATTGATTATTTTAAACTTAAGATATGGCCATGATGAGTTTTGCAGGAGGAAAAAAAAAAAAAAAACCAAGCTAGATGTGGGTCTTGGAGGGAAAAAAAAGCCCATTTTCAACCTATTTTCCATAGTAAAATAGCCCTCTCTTCTTTGATAAAAGGAGAAAAGTGCCCCTCCATCATAAATGGCGGTGCCATCTTCCACTTTAGCAAGTCCGCCCTAGACAGGCTCATCGAAAGTCTTTGTTAGTTTTGGAGTCATATTTCAAACCCCAATTACTGCAAAAAGTAGAAACAACCTTAATGTGATGCAATTCCAAGCAATGCCCTCGTGGACCCTACAATCTTCTGCTTGAGATCGACATATCTTAGCTAGTCACTATTGCCGTTGTTATCGACAACGGCTTTTGAGGTGTAAAACGAACAACTTGTGCATCTCTTATTTGGAGAATAAGCACTTGATTTCAACCCTAGGGTTGTCAAAATGGGTCACAAAACCCATCCTTCAGCTCGTAGTTGTAAAATGTGGATCATAAATGGATTATTTCTAACTTAAGATACGACTATAATGAGTTTCATAGGGGAAAAAAATCCCAAGTAGATGTGGGTCTTGGATAGAAAAAAAAAACCCATTTTCAATCCAATTCCCACGGTAAAATAGCTCTCTCTTCTTTGACAAAGGAGAAAGGGCGAAGACCATGACCAATAGTGCCCCTCTACCGTTGGTGGCGGCACCACCTTTCCACCTTAGCCAGTCGGACCTCGATAGGCTCATCGAAAGTCTGTCCATATTCTCTAGCAAGGTCTGCCTAAAGGTCTCCACAAGCCAATGGGGGACAACTGTGGCATCAGCTTTGAGAGATTGCCCGAGAAGGTCTCGATGCCTTTGGACCTCGCTAGGACAGAGTCTAGGGCTTGTACATTCCACAAAGGGAGGATCGATGTCAACAAGGAGATGAAGGGGTCTTCATCGGCTCAGTTCCAATTGAATGTGAATGCGGACCTCGACTCTCGGCTTGTGTTCCAAATCAATCGAGAGCCTGAGCGCAGCCCTTAGACGTTCTAAATGTTGGGTAACGTTAGAAACCCTTCTTCACATGTAACCTTAGTGTTTGAGATTAGTCTCTGATTCTTTCTGTTAGGGGGTGAAGGGATTTCATTTCGCACTTGGTGGAGGAAGGACGGATGGCATCTCTATTTTTTCTTAATTTTCATGTCCCCACTATTCATATTGACTGACCCATAGATATAATAGCACATCCCATTTTCGAAATAATGATAATGCAAAATCATATAATACCATACAAACTCCATGAATCGGTTAAGTTTAAGATTTTAGAATTAGAAAGTGACTCTAATTTAGAGCAATTTGCACCCATTTGATGAGATTTGAACAAACATACGACCTTTAGTTCTTGACTTTTAATTTTTTCACATCAATAATCCAGATTCTTATACAAAAAATTTCAGGTTTACAGTCCTTCCGGAGCGTCGTCATCAAATATAAATAATCCCCCCATACAGAAGTAGGCGAAGGGGAGAGAAGAGTAGTATTTGCCAATAAATAAAAAAACATGTAGAAATAGTATCAACAAAATCAGAGTGGCGCAGCGGAAGCGTGGTGGGCCCATAACCCACAGGTCCCAGGATCGAAACCTGGCTCTGATATTAATACTAGAGAGTAACTTCCCAAAAGTCGTCACCACTTTTTTTCTCTCCGTCCTTCTATGCTCTCCACGACGCCGTTTTCCCCTAGGAAAGTATTCCGATCGGTCCACCAATGAAGCCGCGAAACGTGTCGGTCCCCGCGATATATCGCCTCGACAGCGGGGGGTGAGAAAAAAAAGAAAGAAAGAAAGAAGCATTAAAAACGAAAAATACAAAGTCCGTCGTCGATAATTAATCCCCTTCTTCTCCATCTCGTTTATTCGAAGGAGAAAACAAGAAAAAAAGAAAAAGAAAGAATGATAAGTTCGTGCGCGAAGAAGCGCAAAAAGCACAGAAAACCCTAACCCCCAAAATCTCGCGATAAATTACACGAACACCCGGAATCCCCGCGCGCCTTCCCCCTCTTCCTCTCCATCTTCTCTCTGGCGAGCTCGAGAAACTCCTCCGTAAGCTCCTTCTCCCCCCTCTTTAATTTCTCGCTCTGCCTTCCTTCTTCCTTTTTCTCAATTTTTCGTTCCCCCCAATTTTCCCTCCAAGCTGCTTCCGCCATGTCCGTTCGGAGAGCTCGCTCGCCGTTTGAACTTCGTTTCGTCTTCGACCGTCTCGGTCCGATCTCGCCGTCCGGCCCGAACTCGATCGACGAGCTTCCTCGGAGGGACTGCCGTCGCTCGCTCCGCCGCCGCGGAAGTCGCCGGCGGCCGGAATGGACCTCAATTCGAGGGAGGGAGCGATCGGTTCGGAGAAATGGAGGCGTCTTGGCGATTTGCGTCGTGAGGATATGCAGGAAGCTCTGAGCTGCGCGTGACTTGGAAGTTGGAGGGATTTTCGTTTCTTGTTAGCTTCGTGTTTTTCTTGAGAGTTGGTCGCTCGATATGTTTGAATTCGGTTCGTCGTGTTTATTCGCCGCGGGCTTGAAATCGCATTGCTTCTTCCTCGAGGTGTCCGGTCACTGCGATTGCGGTGTGAAGAACGAGCTGATTTCCTTGTAACATTTCGTCTAAGTTTATCAAAATTGAGCATTTCTTATTAGCTGCTCATTGAAAGATCACCGTTTCACCTCTTATCCAGGTTAAATCGCGGACCCGAAGGAAGAAGTTCTCTGCATCATAAGTAAGTTGGAATTTTTTTATTTATTTTTAATCTGCCTAACGTCTTCCAATGGTTAAGTTGCTCAGCTCTTCTTTGTTGATTTCTTAATGTGGATCGGGAATTAGTTCAATGAGAATGTTTCGTGTTCATTTACTGACAGTGGTGCGGGAGAAAGATGTTTGCTGGGAGTATGCCGAGAAGTTGGATGGAAACAAGGTAAGATGCAAATTTTGCCTCAGGGTCTTGAACGGGGGCATCAGTAGGTTGAAACATCATCTTTCTCGACTTCCAAGTAAGGGCGTGAACCCGTGTAGCAAAGTGAGGGATGATGTCAGTGACAGAGTGAGATCGATAATTGCGTTGAAAGAGGATGTCAAGGAACCGTCTAACTCTAAAAAGCCAAAGTTGGCGGTACCTGAAACTAAGCCTCCAGGGAGTATTTCGGCGAATAAAGTTTTTACGTCAGTGGATGTTTCGCCTCCAATGACGAAGGTCTTCTCTCCAGTCTCACCTATGGGTTCTTCTTGTTTAAGCAACCAAGAAAATGCAGAGAGAAGTATTGCGCTGTTCTTCTTTGAAAATAAGCTGGACTTCGGCGTGGCTCGATCTTCATCCTATCAGTTAATGATTGATGCAGTTGGAAAATGTGGTTCTGGATTTATCCCTCCGTCTGCAGACATGTTGAGAACGACTTGGTTGGGAAAGATCAAGTCTGAAATAAGTCTACAGTCCAAAGATACTGAGAAAGAGTGGTCAACCACAGGTTGCACTATCATTGCAGATACATGGACCGACAATAAGTCAAGAGCATTTATCAACTTTTTAGTTTCATCACCGTCCAGAACCTTTTTCCACAAATCTGTGGACGCGTCCTCTTATTTTAGGAACATCAAATGCCTCACGGACCTGTTTGATTCTGTGATCCAAGATTTTGGCCCAGAAAATGTCGTGCAAATAATCATGGACAGTAGTTTAAATTACACCGGCGTGGCCAACCACATCATGCAGAACTATGGGACAATTTTTGTATCTCCCTGTGCTTCTCAATGTATGAATTTAATCCTGGAGGAATTTTCCAGGGTAGATTGGGTGAACAGATGCATCTTACAAGCACAGACTATCTCAAAGTTCGTATACAACAGTGCGATGATGCTAGATCTCTTGAAGAGGTTCACGGGGGGACATGAACTTATTAGGACGGGTATCACAAAGTCCATATCAAACTTCCTTTCATTGCAATCTATACAGAAGCAAAAGACAAAACTGAAGCATATGTTCAACAGTCCTGAGTATTCTATGAACTCATCATACTCAAATAAACCCCAAAGCATCTCTTGTATTGCCATAGTTGAGGATAATGAATTCTGGAGAGCTGTGGAAGAGAGCGTTGCCATTTCTGAGCCATTCCTTAAAGTGCTGAGAGAAGTTTCTGGAGGAAAACCAGCTGTGGGTTCAATATATGAGCTAATGACCAGGGCTAAGGAATCTATCCGGACGTACTTTATCATGGATGAAAACAAGTGCAAAGTTTTTCTAGATATAGTTGATAGAAAATGGAGGGATCAGCTACATTCACCTCTGCATTCTGCTGCTGCATTTTTAAACCCTAGCATCCAATACAATCCAGAAATCAAGTTTCTTGGATCTATAAAGGAAGACTTCTTTAAGGTTCTAGAGAAGTTGCTTCCAGCGCCTGACATGAGACGCGATATCACCAATCAGATCTTTACCTTCACAAGGGCAAAAGGAATGTTTGGCTGTAGCCTAGCCATGGAGGCACGAGAGACAGTTGCACCTGGTGAGTATATTTTTCCCCCATTAGACAATACATTCTGTGCATTTAAGTGACTGAGAGAGACGTCATGCCCAGTTATGTTATTCGACTCAGCCATGGGTCCTGTATATGTTGTCCCTGAAGATGACGACACATTTTCTGAGAAATTCAAGCCCATTATTTTTCAAAAGAGCGTCTTGAAGTGATCACTACCTTACTTAGCGTGAAGCTGTTATATTATAATGTAGTTCTTTATTGTCAAACCTATGCATTAGCTGTGTACACTGCTTTTATATTAGTAGAGATCTCTCCAATTATGCTTGCTGCCACATATTACTAACCCTGTCCCGAGAGATTGCAAGGGCAGCCTCTTTCTCACTACAGTATCCACCAGAACAACCTCACAAGAAATGTCGAGCAATTGAGTGTGAAAATCTGATGCAATAGATAAAATAATCATTCAGGAATCGATGTTCCACATATGGTAGCTTCTTTATTTTTTTCCTTAACGTTAAATTGGCAAGCTGTTTTCCTTTGTGCTTTCTCCTGGGTTTTGCATTAATAACTGGTGTAGTGACTTTTGCCTTCTTTATGGATATGGAATCAATCAAACTCAAACAAATACGGGACTCAACATTATGGGCTTGATTTGCAGGACTTTGGTGGGAACAATATGGAGACTCTGCACCGGCACTACAGCGAGTCGCCATAAGGATCCTGAGCCAAGTCTGCAGCACTTTCACATTCGAGAGGAACTGGAGCGCGTTTCAGCAGATCCACTCAGAGAAGCGCAACAAGATTGACAAGGAAACAATGAACGACCTCATCTACATCAACTCCAATCTCAAATTAGCGAGGCAGATGAGATCTCCGGAGGCCGACCCGATTCAATTCGACGACATCGACATGACTTCAGAGTGGGTAGAAGAGAGCGAGAACCCGAGTCCGACTCAGTGGCTCGATCGGTTGAGTTCTGCTCTGGACGGAAACGATTTGAACACTAGACAGTTCAACACGTCGATCTTTAGTGCAAACGACCATATATTTGGATTGTGATATTGTAGCTGTCGTCAGTTTATTGTACATGTAATGTTCGTATGGTAGCTCTGGCTCTGTATCTTGTTATAGATGGAGGACTTTAGTTGACTTTGGCATTACTGCTCATAACTCAAGCTCAAACTAAAGCTCAAACGTTAGCGCTCATAACTCAAGCTCAAACTAAAGCTCAAACGTTAGCGCTCATAACTCAAGCTAAAACTGAAGCTCAAACTAAAATTAAATTTATCTCACTCTCAAAAGGATATTTGGAAAGACAAGCTCTGAATTTTTTAACTTGGGAGCTAATACAAATGAGGGAGGAGGGCTATGCTCAATGGTGGTTATAAATCTCTCCTCGATCATGAGGTAAATATTGCATTACCTAACCACTCGCATTTATTACAAAAGTATATATTTAGAGTGTCTGCCTGCCTGTGAGAGTATCCTAAAACACATACGAAAATTATAGGATTAGTAGCTTTGAGGTCTACCTGTTTATGAATTAGTGATGGTCCTTTATTCAGAAAAATTCTATGCGGAGTGTTTTTTGGGGCTGTGATATGCTCCTCTCGGGAAAAAAAAAGAACGAATCTAGGAATAGGAAATTTTAAGAAAAAAATGATAAAATTAGCTGATCTCGAATGAATGCGAAATGTTAAAAATGTTTTCTTTCTTTTCTTTCTTTGGGCCTCGTCCATGGTCGATGAGCTTTAACCCTTGCTAGATTCAACTTCAGTGAGTCTTGGTAGCCTAGTGGGCGGCTTGGGTGAGGTCGCCCAACCAGGATCGGAAAGGTCCTTTGTCAGTCCTGTTTTTGGTTGGAGGAAGGAGAAAGAAGTGAAGAAAGAAAGAAAGAGAGATAAAAAAATTAATAAAAAATTCAAATAAAATAAAATAATTAAAAATTTATCCACATTAGTATTTTGGCTAGTTGGCAGGCATTCTCGTTAGCGTCGGCCGGCCAAAAATGATCGGATGGATTGAGTTGATATATTTCTAAGAGAACTGAATTGATTGAAAAAATATTAAGGATCGAATCGAAAAAATTATAATAGATTTAGGATTATTTTGATAATTGTCCCGTCCCCATTTGAGAGGACTGGCCCACATTGGCGGTCCTGGGCCGGGCCCAGCTAGCTGCCCCGTTGGCCTTTTATACCATCTCCTTCCGGCACGCTTCTCAGAAACTCCTCCATTCCTTCCTCTCCTCCCTCTCGCGCCAAGTCGTCGTCGTCGTCGTCGTCGTCGTCGTCGCCGCCCTCCTCGCCGCCGCCGTGAAGCCAGATCTCCGATGTACCCGAGGATCGGGAGCCACCACGGCAATCCCGCCGTAACGGCGGGCCGTGCTTCCTCTTTCCACCACGCCGCCCCTCCCGCTTCCGCCGCCGGTAAGTTTTTCGAGCTGCTCCTGAGGCGAATTCGTGGTCTTTGGAGCTTGACGTCTGTCGGTTCGCTCTTGATTGGTGCTAGATTCGATCCGGAATATTGATGCAATTTTTTCCTTTTTCTTCTGATTGGCGATGATATTGCAGCAGGATTGGGCATCAGGGTTGCTGTGAAGCCGGAGTATCGGATAACGCCTCCGGTAAGATCGGTTGTATGAGAATTGGTTTTGTAGTTCATTCCAGCGGCTTCACACGCGAAACGATAGTGGTTTTGATGAATCAATTTAGGCTTGTGCTTGTGGTGCTTCTGATCGTTGAGTTGTCTAGGGCTGGATCATTGAATTCGATTCAATTCGGTGTCTGTGCCACTTAAATTGATGTTTTTCTGGTACCCAATGAGGAACGTATTGACAGTGGAAGCGGAATCTCGTCAGATTTTCACCTTCTGGCTTGTGTCTTTTGTCATTGTCTTGATCAAGGCTTCTAGCTACATATTTTCATTGACGAATCATTTCTAAATATGTAATTTTTGTATCTTGAGAGATGTATCGGATGCAATCACTTTTGAAGCTAGCTTTAGAGTGGATCATGTGATACTTTTTGCCTTTCAGTTTCTGAATGGCCCTTCTAATTCAGCTTGGCGATCATTGAGTTGTCTTCAACACTGATCGGTTTCAAAATGTCTTCACAGGCCGCTAAGTTTCACTGAAACTATAGTGAAAAATAATGATCAAGAAGACTCCACTTAAACAATCTTTTAGTATAAACATCTCTGTCCCCCACTTTTTGCTGATAAATTACATTTATGTAACTCAATTATGTATTGTTGCTAAGTTATAGAGTCAAGGAAGATTCAACTTGCATTTTATAAGAGAAACAAGATTAGTTTATACTTTTCCTGTTGCCCGACAGTTCTTGTATATGCAGAAGTTTCATAATTTCATCACGGGAATCATGCAATATGTTGCTGACACAACTTTGATCATTCAAATTGTAGCCTCAATTGTTACCACAGATGGGAGATATACCGCGAAGCAACTTTCAGTTTGACTTTGATTTTGAGAGGAAAGTTCTAGCTGAATTAGAGAAGGAAAGCCCTGATTGGAGCAGGCTTGGGCTAGAAAATCTTCCATCGAGGAGTTCAGAGGCACCACCTCCATCAGTATGTTGCTCATTCCAGGAGTCTGCTCCTCTTTTCAGCTTCATTGACTATCAATTTGGTTGTATTCCATTAAATGCTCAGAGGGGTGCATGTTTAGGGTGACATTGCCTTCTATATAATTGATTTTTGTAGCCTTTACAGTAAGAATTAAATGATTAGGGGTAAAATTAGTCTTCTTTGCAAAATAAGATAAACAATTTGTGACTTTGTGCCACAAGATCAAGAGTTGCATGTCCATTCACAAAGTTGTGCCACTCCGTCATGATAGTTCATAACAAGTTATCCGTAGCATGGAGAAGTGAGAGGTTGTTGAGTCTATTGAACCTAAAATCCCCATAAATACACCATGTTTAGGCTCCCATTGTCTGATTTTGTCCTTTTCTTTACTTTCAATTTCCCCATATCTGCTGCTGGCTGTGACCAAAATAATTCATATTTGGTTCCTAATTCCAGTCCTGTCTGCAGGTTTAGAATTTTGATTAGCCTTATAGGTGAAACTACTCTCCATACCTGTTGCCAGTACCATGTGATGCTTTGTTATCCATGTAAATAAGTTAATACAATGGATGTAACATAGAAAGTGTCATCTAGCAGTCAGTATTTTTTAACTTAAGATCAATTAAAATGATGTGGATGTGCTTGTCTGTACAGGGTCCTGCAGGAGATCCCATAATCAACAAGTACATCTCATCTGGATTAAGCCGAGAAGCTGTTCCTCTTGCAGTGGCAAACTATGGGGATAATCCAACCAAGGTATGTCTGAGTTTTTATTTGTGTTAATTGACCCTCACGAACTTCTTACCGTAGTATCCATTTAGAAGCATCTCCTTATTTTCTTTATTATGTGCACATCCTTGATTCCCTAGAGCACACCAGTATGTTTCCACCAGTGAGTGCAATCCCATCTCACCGCTTTTTTATTTTTGCCGTTACCTGTTGAACACTTTGTAATGAAGGAGTGACTAAGTATTAGATGAATTTAGACCTTCCAGAACCTGAAGCATCGGTATCATGGCCTTGCTCTCCAGGCTAAATGTAGTCTAGTTTGATTGCAGCAGGTGTCAGTGGTCATTATTGTTAAAATTTAAGTAATTAAGGAATAATCTGTAGTCATCCTCTCCTTGCATTGGCAAAAGGGTTGTGTTTACTGTAAACTTGATTGGGACTGCATGGTCAGATTCCTTGCGTTCTACTTTTTCCTTACAAATTCAACAGTCGGTGGCAGTCAATGATTGGTAATTTGGGCAATAGTCTGTACCCTCTCCTTACATTGGCAAAAGGGATGTCTTTACCATGAACTTGATTGGGACTGCATGGCCGGATTCCTTGTGCATTCAAGTTCTTTCTTACAAATTCAACGGCTCATGGCAGTCAATGACTCTGATCCTTCCTGTAAGAAAAAACTACAAAACAATTGGATTTGGTTTAAAATGAAACTAGGGGACTGCGTGTGGTGTTTTAACATCTCCGCACATGTCCATGTCCACCTGGGGAATATCTTATGTTGGTTGACGAGTAACTACATACGATCACATTGTTTCCCCGGCACAATCCACTGTGTACTGCTGTCTGTTTACCATTCAAGGGGATGCTTGTTTCTCAAGTATAGGGCGATGGTGTGCTTTTTTACTGGCCTTTAAATGGAACCTCTCTCCTTTTTCAGTTTGGAATGAACCGTCTCTTGTTTCTCTTAACCAGGTTAGGGAATTTGTCAATGGTTATACTCGCCTGCGCGAGATGGGATTTTCTTCAAGCAGTATTGCCGAGGCCTTGGTCAAGAACAACAACAATATGGATGAAGCATTGGCTTACTTTCTAAATAGTTCATCATGAGTACTCGATAGTGGATGTCTTCATGTAATATAAAATCTGTAATTGTGGGGACACGCTTCTCTGGAAATAGTTGTGTGACTTTTGTTTGGCTTCTAGTTGGTTCATGTAAATACTGTTTAATACATAGAGGACGACGACGACGGACAATTTTTTTCTGTAGCGAATGGTGACGTGATATTTCTTCCAGGATCCAAAGCAAGTTACTTTGACGACTTCGTAATTTACTTAAAAATTACTAAGCTTTCTAAAGTAGATGAGATTGGATGAGTAGTCTTTGATCTTATCGTTTTGTCAAATGCATCGAATGCTAGATTGAATTGAAGATAATAACATAAAAAACCGAATTGCAAAAGTTCTCGCACATCATTTTCTGAACTTTTACGTTTCTGGAAATTTTTTGGCGCGCCACTGGCATGTACGGACACGACTCCATATACACAGTAAGATGGCGTACTTTACTGTTTGATGTTTACTGTTTGATGTAACATTTGGGCCCAAAGAGTAAAAATTAAAGAACCTAGCGTTGGGCCAGCGACTAGAGGCTGAACTCAGCCCCTCCTCAGCCCAAATATACTTCACAAGGTTTTCTTCTTCTCCCTGTTTCCGAAGCCTTCTGCGATTCAAGAGGGAAGAGGGGGGGAATATAGCATGGATAAATCGAGAGAGAAATCGCGGTGGTTGGTTGGAAAAGGTCGATTGATGTCGGATTTGCGCTTGGTTGGTAAAGTGTTTTTCCCTCTTGCTAGTTAGTTTTTGTTTTAGCAGTCAAAATCGTTGCCCTCGCTATGTTTGCTTTGCTAGTGATGCTCCGGTCGAGATTGAGCTGATCAATGGTGATTATTAGTCCCTCACATTTCTCGGAACTAGTAGGATTTTACAGATTGCGATTTGTACCTCGTGTTTGAGAGAGATTTATTTATTTATTCTTTTGTTGAAATCCTTGGGAAATGCTGCACAGGAACTCAACCAGCGGCATTTTGTGTCCAGTTGTGTCCGTTGCCAACTAGATTTTTGGGCCGGCAAAGCTTGAGGTCTTTTTTGGTACTTCAGAAGAGCTTTCTCGTGAGAAATAGACGAGGGTGCTATCAGAGGATCTTTCTGTGGTGGGATTATTGAGAATGAGCTTTTATATATACACATATATAGATGATATTTGTTGGGTTTAGA
The DNA here is from genome assembly GCA_017140615.1 of Eucalyptus cladocalyx. Lineage (NCBI taxonomy): Eukaryota > Viridiplantae > Streptophyta > Magnoliopsida > Myrtales > Myrtaceae > Eucalyptus > Eucalyptus cladocalyx. The sequence continues at coordinate 39,670,233 of CM029516.1, forward strand.
TAAATTATGAGATGTATATATTCTTTTTGCAAGTTGCAAAAACTCTGCTACTGTAATTAATTCGCTGATTTATCATCTGTATATACATATACGTGGAGATATATGTTTCGATATCAAGTCGATATTAGTTTGTGTTTGAGACTGCAACCTTAGGATGGAGGGACAACCGAATCATTCCTCCATTTTGTTGGAGCCGGGATGTGATATTTGACAACTATAGGCAGCTAGAGAATGGGGATTGTCCGCTTTAAGCGGCGACACAAGGTGATCAACATGATGGATATGGATATGAGACCGAACGTAATGTAGAAAATTAAGTCTCGAAGTTGAAGCATTCGGAGCAAGCGGAGCGCACGAACAGTCCGTTTTGGGTCCCGACGAGTGCCGACAACATTGGATCGAGCTGCCGTCCATATAAACAAGTGCCCGTCTTAAGTGCCAGATTTGACGCTTAACGACATGATTACCGGCGACCAACTGCCGGCCGATTCAATCTCACGCGACACGACGCCTGTCTCAGAAATAGCGGAGAGGTGGTAATGCGCGAGCAGCATCTGTGTTGGGCCGAGGTCGGAGTTTCCAACATTAACCCGGGGCCCGTCCGCATCTGCATGAACGAGACGGTTCTGTCTCGGAATGCACGTGTGTACATGCAATGGACGGCCGAGTTTGCATCCGCGGTCAAAAGTTGGAAAACCATCGGTTCAGACGGAGACTGTATTTCGTGATGCAAAAGTGTCTACAGCCCTTACAATCTGTCTCTTTCTACATTATCTTTTTGGGAATTGAGGTCGAAGTTGAGGCACCGGTTTCGTGGCCCGACTCATCGTCCCTGTCTTATTGTTGCGTATCGTTTTCTACATCATCTTTCAACCACTACTACCTCGTTCCTTCTTTCATTTTCTTTGTCCCGTAGTAAGTTGTCGTGAACCAGATTGTGGTCTTCTTTTCTTCCTTTCATTTCTTTTCTAAGCCGTGAATTTCATGGAAGCTGCTCTGCTCGAACCCTTGGTTACTACCAATATGAAGACAATCGTATTCTCTGTCGATAAAATCGGAGTATTCTCTGTCCATAAAATCAGAAATGACACGATGAACCGTGGGGCTAATTTGCCCGGCATCAAAATGGGTATATTTGCTTTCGCGTTTATCTAAAGGAACGAAAAAGAGTAACTTTGCCGGCATCAAAAGGATTACTTGGGTGATGCCTTTTTTTTTTTTTTTTGGGGGGGGGGGGGGGTGTTATTTTCATTACATGTTTTACATGGTTATTAATAGGTGATAACCATGAGATCGCCAGATTTGACTGATATAGAATCAGTGTCTTCTCACGGCCGACTTGAATTGTTGTTTAGATCCACGAGTTATTTGGGTACGGTCCAGGTGTTCACTTAACCTGTGGTTGGCTGTAAAAGCTAGCTGATTAAGGTCAAATCTGTCGCCTGAGCGTGATATCTAGCATTAATTCGTCTCTTGTTGTAGTGTAAAAGGGAAGAGCCACGGGGTCGAGTCCAATAGCGACGGCCAACGATGGCACTCGAAGGCTGTTTCGCTTAATTGAGAGGATCCACACGGGGAGTGCGCTTACATCAATGCATCATTGCCCTCTTTTACACTTATATCATATATTAAATTATTAATCCGAACCAAAGTGTCCTGCCCAACAACTCCCAAGGACATGTTTGTAACAGTTGGAAATAATCGCTTAGAGAAGATATTTTGTCTCATGGTATCCTGCTTTAGAAATAGCATGAAATAACTTCAAAATAAATATCTTCGATCCAATTCAATGCATGTGAACTCGATTCTAATCATGTGTTTGCGGCTAGACTTGGTTAAGTAGGAAAGTTCGACCTAACTTTAATATGAAATTTTTCAACGGCATGTTGATTTTAATTTGTTCGAAGTCTCTCTATTTTTTTGTTATTAAGGCCTCTTCTCAAAGCTCGTCAATTTGGCCTTTTGTTGTGGTAGGTATGGAGATCTTGACTAAGCAAGGAATTGTTTGCCTGCCATGCTCAAGGTTAGCAAGGGTTAGCAGTCAGTATTAAGGAAATTAATTTTCCTAAAAGTTTAACCTATTAAGAAACAAATTAACATTATTTTAACGACATGTGTTTTAATAATCCTCTTGGTGTATAAGATGATGTTCTCATGCAAAGCGCATGACATAAAATTAATCAAATCGATAGAATTGTATAATAGGGCGTTTTGTAAGATTCAAACTTGTGATATGTGATTTGATACCATGTTAGATAATTATTTTCCTCTAAATTGTTAGGAAACAAGTGAGCAATGTGCTTGTGGCATATATCTTAACAGCTAGGATGGAATTATTGTTCTAATTTACACTTCAGTTTCTACTATTAGTGCGAACTTTTAAGCATTCCATTACATTGATGCAGAATAATGAGCACTTCTTTCATGCTTCGAGAGCATGTGAGTCCATTCGATCTTGACTGTCGAACGATGTTAGTCTTACTCTTTTCGTAGTGCGCCATAACTCTATATCTCTCTCAGTTCTAGTTTTTTTTTTTTTTTTTTGGTCAGTCTTACTCGTCTACTCTACACTCACTCCGGACTTTTGCCCCGCCTATTATGGAGGGCACGATTTTTTTTTTTTTGCCCGCTCTATGCCTACTCTACACTCACTCTCAGACTTTTGCCCCGCCTATTGGAGGGCATGGGAGTCGAAACCCACTCCTGAAACTTACGCGTCCCCACCCCATCCCCCCTTGAGAATGTGGGGATTTGAACCCCTCACCTCCCCCTTCCATGTTGGAAGGGTAGCCACTGGGGCGAATCCCAGTGGTTTCTCTCAGTTCTAGTTTGAAGGGATGTTTTTGGACATGTTGTCACTCTTTCTTTTTAATTTCTTGTTCGTCATGAAATAATATAAATTAGTGTCGCCATGAAGGATGTTAATTACAATTTCGGTTTTTGTCGTATGCTCCTCTATTTCTTTCGTTTCATGGCGGGGAAGAGAAGTATACAAGAGCAATCTTGGGTGTACAAAGAAAATACACAACTCATACATTGAGTTTACATACACAAAAAAAGCCCAATAAAAAAAAAAACAAATGAAGACAATAATGAATTCTATATTGTTAGAATAACATTAAAACAAGATTAAGCTGATAGGTGGAATATTACTAATGTGGATGGATGCTCATGCGAAAGTAACGGAGTATGGTTTTGATATCATATTAGAAAATCTAATCCAAAATCTTAAACTGATAAATGAAGAAAGAACATTTTTGTATAAAGAGCATATAAACTCTATCGTCAAGTGACATGAGTTGTTTCAACATGTACGAAAGTTCATATAATGAAATTTTAAATATTACCGACGCATTTTAAAAATTACCACCATCACTTAAAATTACCAACCATATTTGAATTTTTGCTCCTGGTATTTTAGGATATTCGATTAGAGAGTGGATTTTATTGGTCGACTATGCTTAGTCAATCAAGAGCTAGTCGACTATACTTAGTCAATCAAGAGCTATCTTACTGGAATGATATTCGATTAGAGAGTGGTTTTTATTGGTCGACTATGCTTAGTCAATCAAGAGCTAGTCGACTATGCTTAGTCAATCAAGAGCTATCTTACTGGAATGCAAATTCAATTAGCTTTCTCACGAAAGAGATGTCAAGGGGCCCGCGTGTTTTGTACGTTAAATTACAAGGCCTCGTGGCAACGAAGAAAACCTAATTAAAGTCTTAGTTTGTGTGGCGGCTTTTTATAAATGTTGCTTTGTGTCCTTCGCAATTGACTTAATAATATAAGCGATGCATGGCCGTTGAACTTATGTTTTAATAATTAGAAGTTATAATAATTCAACGATAAAAAAAAAAAAAAAATGATTGACACGAGAAGCAGAGAGATATTCATATACAAGACTGCAAGATCCATTCAAAAGCTTTATGCACGTTGATTGCTTGATGATGATAGTTAATACATGTAAATAATCACGGAAAGAGGGGAGAGACATATAAAAATCCAACGTGTGGGTTCGTGTTGAATATTGAGTTCAACGAGAAATCGACAACCAGTTTACAAGCTTAATCGTTAATACAATCATCTCTATTTATATAATCTATAATTAACACAAAAATGTGTTTCCTTGACCATCAACTCGGATTGGATAGGACCGAGCAAGACATGATTAAGGTAAAATTTGCTAGGTCCTTTTGGTTGGTAACTATGGGTAATTGACGTAGGCGATGAGGAGTTGCCGATAGATGATAGAAGAGAAATTATTAAGCGTTGAGCAACGAAGTGTCGATAAGTGAAACTTGCTTCAATCAATACGAGAATTGAAGTTAAAGTGAAGATCAATGAATTGAGAGAGAGATGAGTGTTCAAGTCTGGAAGCATACAATTCTGGCTGCAGTCATAATGACCCATTCAATCGCCACGATCACCAATTAGTAAGAGTCGTGAATCTTGAAAGCCACGAATAATAATGGCCGAGAAACATAGGCTGTTAGCCTGTTATACCTATTAGAAAGAGGGATTGCAAGCTACCAAAGAAACCGTTGACATGGGGCAAGTGATAAGGCCATCATCGTCAAGTAGTGGATTTTTTTGGTAACCATTTGTTGCTGGACTCTAGGAGTCACATGCAATGTTATTTGCTTTCTTTGTAATCGTTGTCAACCGTTTCTAGTAGGTATAAGTATTAGGATTGTAAATCGAGCAAGGATCCGCCAATCAATCACCAAACACCAATTGTTTAATTTTATCCTCTCCTTTACATTTTAGTATCCTTTTACATGGCTGGTCATGATTGTCTCCGATCTTCATACCTTTAATTTTCTCGTTAATCCACATTTCCTGTCCAAGAATTAACAAATGACCTTTTACATCCTTTGTTAATATCTAAATCAATCAACATTTCGAAATGTACTTTGTCGACACTTTTTGGCGAAATATCTTGGTGGCGCACCCGATGACGCTTATTTGTTGATTTGAGGAAGTTACTGCGGCGATGGACACTAACAAGAGCTGGACAGTGATGGTGCTCCTGGTAATAACAACCCAGTACCATGAATAGGGAATGAAGTTGCCACGTACTTTGGATCTTCAATCGTTAACTGTACAGCTAATGAAGGCTAATGCGAAGGGGCGAATCTTCTCTGACGTCTCACCGAAGAGCAGTTAAGGGAAGTTGCATCGAACCCTCATATAGCGGTCACCATGAGAAGGTTACTTGAGGAGCAGTAGAATAACTCGACTAATCACATCATCAGTTACATGCCTGATGTGATTTAGTTGGTTACGATGCTGTGAATGATGCCTTGTCCAAATTGGGAGCACCCAATCTACTAATGTGCGGAAGGGTATGTTCCCAACCTTTGTTCTTATCCTAATGTAGGTTGCACTAATCAACCCCCCATAAGAATTATGGCAAAGACATGAGTTCTCAATCAAGGTCCAACAAATGGGAACGATATTGTTCAAGAGAATCATGCTGATAACAAAGGGATCGCAAATCAAATTGGTTGACGGGACAGCTTGGGTCCAATGGGTGATGTTGAAGATGCTAGGCCAACAGTTAGTATAGTAGCATCGAATGCTACTGTCCCTGGTAGGTCTAATCTGTGGATCGATATAAATATAGAAAATCCAGTATGACCAACAACACCCCTAGGTCGCAAGATGGCCAATTAAGGGTGCGTTTAGGAAGACTTTGGGAAAAAGCCATTGAGAAAATGTAAAGGCCCTTGAGTTAAAAGAGTTTTTCAAAATGCAAAGTGTGTTTGATAAATCGTATTTGTGAAAGTCTATTGTGAGGTATCTTTGGGCAAAATAGGGTTTGGGTAAATTAAATTTGCAAAAGACTATTGTTATTAAAAAAAAACGGAAAAAAAATGAAAGTTGGCTATTACCGCCGTTCAAGGGCTTTGCCAGTTACCGCTAGTGAAGGGTAGGCGGTCCGGTGAGGGGGAGGTGGTGCATCGAAGGGCAACGTCCGACGACCTTCGCGGCATGGGGGATCGAGGGTCGCGGTGACCCGGATCAACGCGACCAGATTTGAGCACGATCTGGATTGCCGGCATCCTCTGCATGGCGACCCTCGTTAGAGGGTCGTGGGACCCTAGCTGGACCACTTGCCTTTCGCCGCACTGCCTGCCTTTCACCGGAGCACCTACACTTCGCCGGCGACCATGCGTAGATGCTGGTCGTGCTCAGAAGAGAGAAGGGGAAGATAAAGATGATGAACAGTTGTCAGGGTAAAGTCGGAAAAACAAAAAATTAATGAGGATAATTTCGGAAAAAAAATTCTATGTAACTCCAAAGCCAGCATGCCAAAAAAGCTTAAGGCAGCCCCAACCTACCTTGGGCTTTCAGCCTTGGGAAGGCTTGCCTTTGGCAAAGGCAAGTCAAAAAAAAATTGTTAAACACTGAATAAATGCCCCGGTGGATATAGCATTAATGGCCGAGGACTTTTTTTTTTTTTTTTTTTGGTCAGTCCTACTCTATTCCTATGCTACACTCACTCGCAGACTTGTGCCCTGCCTCTTGCAGGGCGTGGGAGTCGCAACCCACGCTCGAAAGTGGGTATCATGAAGCCTATATACATCAACAACGAACCTCACCTTAGAGGATTCAAAATCCCCGATTTGGAGGCGAGAAAAAAAGTTAGGGCTGCATGGAAATGTTTCCGTTCTTTTTCTGTTCAGGAACAGTAAATAGAAAAAGTGTTTTGCTCCGGGAACAATTTTTGAATAAAAACGCATTTGATAAACTGTTCTAATAAAAATTGAACGTAAACACGTTTGATAAATTTTATTCTTTTTTTGTTTCTTTTAATTTTTTAATATTTTTATTTTATTTTTCATTTTTCCTTTATTTTTTATTTTTTCTTTTTTTGGCCGGTCGCCAGCCTTTCTTCGATCGGCTTCGGCGAGGCCGAGCCTCGCGTGGTTGGACGAGGCTCGGCCTCGCCCTTTGGGAGAGCTTGGCCTCGTCGGGGGTCGGCGACGCCGGGCGAGGTCGTCGACCCTCGACGCCGATCACCGCCATGGCCGAGGCCGACGACCGCGAAAAGAAAAAAAGAAGAAAAAAAGAAGAAGAAAAGAAGAAGAAAATAGAAGAGAGAGAAGAAGAAGCGTTCTTTAAAATTGTTTTTAACAATAAATAATTTTTTTTTTTCGTTTTATTCTTTTTGTTTAAAGAACAAAAAAATAAAAAAAAAAAAGAAACGCAACTAAATGCGTTTGCGTTTATTTTTTTTTGTCCCCGTGAACAAAATACAAAAAAAGTGTTCAGAAACAGAAATGATGAACAAAAACATGCAGAGCCTAAATGACCCGGTTTCCGTCAAGTAATATTGAATTTACTTGGGTTTTTTCTTTTTGAGCAAAATTGAATTTACTTGGTTAGCGAGCATGTTACATTATTTATATTAAAAAATCTATCACGTTTTTCTCGAAAGAGGCAGTCAATCGATGGCTTCTTCTGCACCGAAGTGAGGCGTGACTCCAAATGCCAAGAGGCATTTTACCCAGGAACCCTGTCGGAATGACGTAAGGCGTGACGACACGAAATGCAGACTCCGTGTGCTTTTGTGGGAAGAAAACGAGAGCAATGATGGAGACAAGATGGGGCTATGTCTTATTCCTTTTGCAGTACAATTATATATCAATCGTCAATGGCGCCCTGCCCGAGCACCATCCCAAAGCCACTTTAGCAATTATTGCAAAAATAGTTGCTCGTAGGAGTGTAGCATAGTACATGAACTACGTACATCGTGGAATGCGATAGGCATTTGCACGTGATTATAGCTAGACTTATTTGAGAAAAAAAAAACTTGACCTAACACATACTGAAATTATCACCGCATGCTGACATTTTGATCCGGTAAGTATTGACATCTCAACTCGAGTAATTGAGCCTTAAGCTTATAGTTGGTTGCTATTGCTAAGTAAATTATCTCATGAGCAATGTGAAACAGAGAATTTGCGTGGAAAGGAACGGCTATGATATGATAGGATCCGTGTGGGCTCAAGGTCTAGGTAGGCATTCACATGTAATAATAGCTAGGATTGCTTTAGTAGAAAAACCGGACCTGACTCGTACTAAAAGTATGGCCGTGTGTTGGCCTTTTGATCTAGTAGATATGGACATCTCAAATTGAGCACGTGGTCCTTCAGACACCGTGCTCCTAGTTCGTTGCTGGTGCTGAGCAAATTATTTCATGAGCATAATTGGGTGGGAACGACCGACTTTGATCTGAAACGATCCACAAGCGTCTACGTAGTTGTTCACACGTTATAATAGCTAGACTTAAATAAGTAGAAAAGCTTAACCTAATTATACTAAAATAACACCGCATGTTGGCTGTTCAATCTAATAAGTTTGGAAATATTGACTCGAGCACATAGTGCTTCAAGCTATTGCATTTCGTAGTTCGTACTACTAATTGCTAGTGTCGAGTAACTAATTTTTCGCAGGTGTCTAGACTATTATGAGTCATTTGTCATGAGATATCATGAATTAGTTGAGTGCATCATAGGTATTAATTATAATTTTCGTTCAATTGCCACTAGTCGTTCGCTTATAACGCAATTTGATCTACTAACACTAGATTGATATCTGCCTTATTTCAAGCTCTATAGTTGTATTCTATGATTGCACGTGACACAAAATGGTCTTTGAATTTTGGCCTAATGTGCAACAATGGTCCCTAAATTTTTAATTTGTTTAACGTGATCTCTCAATTTTAGCTTAATATGTAATAGGAAAAATTTCAAATAAGGAACCAAAGTGCCATCATTTTCTCAAAAGAGAACCTAGAGTGAATTTTGTTTCAAATAAGGACCTAAAGTGCCATCATTTTCTCAAAAGAGGACATGAAGTGAAGTTTGTTTCAAAGAATGACCCAAAGTAGTCATTTAATCTCAAAGAATGACCTCACTTGCTGGCCGATGAATAGATACGTCTTCAATGTATATTTTGGTGGCCTAATTACGGTATTTCATTCATATATATATATATCATTTTTGGTTGCCCTATTCATCGTCTTCTTCGTCCTCTGTTCACTTCTTCTTGCCCAAATCAAGAACACCAAACTTGGGGAAAGGCCAACGAGCGTCGGTATTTCATTCGGTATGCGATTTTGGGGGCGAGGGCTCGACGCCCATTGTTGGCAACGAGCGAGGGCTCCACGCCCATCGCTAATAGCGGGCAAGGGCCATCAAGCCCTCGCTGGCCATGGGGGAGGCGGGCCGTCCAAATCAAGGCCCTACAAGAAGGTCCTCGGGGGCAAAAAGGGTAGCTGAAGAAGTCATTACCTCGGGAATGTCGCGTTTGATCGATCATGATGGACACAAGTGCGTTCGTGGGAGTTAGGCGTGACATCCCTGGCCCCGTCGGCCATGGGGAGGGGCCGTCAAATCGAGGAAGAGGTCCTCGAGGGCAAAAGGGGTAGCCAATCTAGGAGCAGTGGTGGGAGGAAGGGATGAAGAAAGCGACACGGGCATCTCAGTTGTAGTCCTAGCAGAAGACGAGGTTGTTGGTGGAGCAGCGGGCGGAGGTGGGGGAGGTCGCCCCTCATGGCCATCAACGAGGTCACCCCTCGCTGGCCCTGGGCGAGGGCTCGCCCACCTCACCAACCACTGATAAGGGCCGACGAGGGCTTGCAAGCCCTCACCCGCGCCCCGCCGAGGGCTCGATGGCTCGATGGCCCTCGCCAGCTACAACCGAGGCCACTCTCGCCAAATCTGGCGAGGGTCGTCCTACAAGCCTCACCCACGGCCAGTGAGGGCTTAGTGGCCCTCGCCTACTGTCGACGATGGGCGTCCAACCCTCGCCGACCCTCACCAATAGCCAGTGCTCGCTAGCCTTTCCCAAGTTCGATGTTCTTGAGAAGAAGACGAATAGGGGACAAAGAAGATGATGAACAGTGCTACCATTGACCAATAATAATAATAATAATAATAATAATAATAATAATAATAATAATAATAATAAAGAACAAGATAATTGAAATTTTTTTTAAAAAAATTGAACAAAAATATCCCCGATCAGGCTACCGGAATATGCATCGGAGATGCATTTATTCACCGGCCAGCAAATGAGGTCCTTCTTTGAGATTAAATTATCACTTTGGGTCCTTATTTGAGACAAACTCCACTCTAGGTCATCTTTTGAGAAAATGAAGGCACTTTGGGTTATTATTGGACAAACTTCACATCAAGTTCTTTTTGAGAAAATGATGACTGTAGATCCTTATTTGAAATTTTCCCTATGTTATATTGGGCCATAGTTCAGAAACCATTTTCCTTTTTTTTTTCCTTGAAAGTTACAACTTAATTTCCATTAGATTCAACTATCAATCGGCATCTTGATTGTCTTCGGTTTCTTAACTAAATTTATTTTAGTGTCAATCGTGAACTAGTTATCATTACATGTTGAGAATTGCATTATGGTCATCGTTTGTTTCAGCCATCGACCAGTATTTCTGCTATAGACCACTCGTCGATGGTATAATCACTGAACACCGATTTCTATGTCTGGTCATCTTGGTTAAAAAGATTTTGTCATCTTCAGGTGTTGCCAGCGTAAGGTTCAAGTTGAATATTATGTTTGAACGATGAATTATCAACAAATTTAAAAGTTTAGTCATTGATCGAATCGGCTTTGTTTAAATTATCTAATCAAATGTATTAACCGATCTCGGACAACATTATTGTAGAGCAATCTATCAAGCTTGGCAAGAGGTGGTGGAACTCAAGATCAACACGAAATTGAAAATCTGAAATAAGATGCAGATTGATGAAGATTACGATAGTGTCAAAAAACATCAACGTAATCACTATATATTAGAAATCGATTGCGAGAAATAGGAACCGCACGTCTTATTAAATTTCAGCAGAGAAAAAGAAGAAATCGAGCCAGGCCGAACGCGAGAAACTGTCCACTTTCGAGCGACGTGAGCCATGACGTTGTCCGACAGGACCTCTGCTTTGTCCTGCATTCATGCGTTGAATTTAGCCATGCCACCATCACGTCCTCCTTCTTCGTTTCATAACGCTGCCGCGACACGCATGGAAAACACGAGAGCCTCCCCTAGTTTGTGATGGAACAAGCGAGAGAACCACAGACCGCGAAATGAGATTGCACCGACCTGAAATCCCTCGCTTACCACGGAACGCTTCTCGTTGCCGGTGATTTCGGGTCTCGTGTGGTTTTCCGGTCGGTGTTCACCCTTTTGAATATTCCTCTCCTTTTGGCATATCATCATTAAAAACAATGGATAAAATCTAATCTGATTAGGCTTTAAGGCAGGTGAATTCAAGTTGGTTTCGAAGTCTCCTCATCATTGGTGGCGCATCGACTCTGGAAAAACCGGGGGAGACTTAGAGAGAGAGAGAGAGAAACGTTTCGGGGGAACGCTATGAGCATTTCAACTTCTGCAGCAGCAGAAACGAAACGTTTTCTTTTTTCTCTGGACGAGCTCTTTCAGGGAACTCTTCTATGAAATAAAGGCTAGAAGAAAGGTGTCGCCTTTGGACCATTTAAGGTATGCCCAGTAAAATCGTGCATTGGGTTCTTTTTCTATTTCTGTGTCATTAGGAATGTTAAAGAACATCTGGGCAACATCTGTTCGCTAAACTTCTGATGGATCCGACAGATGTTGAGGGACTTTTCTTCTTCTTCTTCTTTTTTTCTTTAAGGATTTTATGAAACTACAAAGTGCAGACCGGCCACTTTGGTCTTTCCCTCTCTCTGTCTCTTCCATGTTATGACAAAGTTTCGCATGCATATATAACTAGCGATCCATATATGTACTTGTTTCCGCCAAGAAGAGTGCAATCTGGTATTTTTATGGCTCATTTGGATTAAGGAGTTTTTTATTAGTTTTGCTGTTGTGGCCTTTTTCTTTTTGTAATTTTTCAGATTTCAGTTCCATCAAGATATCGAAATGTTTGTCTCTAATTGCGTGGTCCTTTTTTGCGCATAACAGTGTCCAAAGGCAGGAAGAGAGGAAGTAGAAGATGATGGGCAATCTATGGGATGTGTTTTGCGGGGAATCTGACTGCACAGATGCAGGCGGAGGAGGTTGCACGCCCAGTTTTTTGTCAGTCGGTCATCCTTTCACCTGTATCAACCACATCCTCGTCATTTGCTACACCATTGTTCTATTGGTCTTGCTTTTGTTCAGTATGATCCAGAAGTCATCATCAAAGTCAGTCCATGCCGCACCTCGGTATCTAAGGCTACCACGATTGCAAATAGCATCGGCCATAGTGAATGGCTCTGTCGGACTAATATACCTAGGTTTGGGCATTTGGATTTTGGAAGAGAAGCTGAGACAAATGCAGACTGCTTTACCCCTCAACCGGTGGTTAGCGGCTGTTTTTCAAGGTTTCACGTGGTTGTTAATGGGCTTAATTGGTAGTCTTCAGATGAGACATCTCCCAAGAACACCATTGCGGCTATTGGCCATTCTCGCCTTCTTGTTTGCAGGTGTACTCTGCATTTTGTCCGTGTTCACCGCGATAACAAGGGAAGAAGTCTCTCTTAGGATAGCTTTGGATGTCCTTTCATTCTTTGGAGCATCTCTGTTGTTATTTTGTGCTTATAAGGGATATGAAGATCTTGATAAGGACAATGCTACAAATGGAGGCGATCTATATACTCCACTGACTGGAGAGGCCAATGGTAGCAACAAAGCCAATGCAATCCCACAAGTTACTCCATTTGCTAAAGCTGGATTCTTCAGCAGAATGTCATTTTGGTGGTGTAACTCTCTGATGAGAAGAGGGAGAGAGAAGACCCTCGAGGAAGAAGATATTCCAAAGTTGCGGGACGTTGATAGAGCAGAAAGTTGTTATGCGTCATTCTTGGAGCAACTGAACAAACAAAAGATAGCAGAACCTTCGTCGCAACCATCTATTTTGAGGACCATAATTCTATGCCAGTGGAGAGAGATCATCATATCTGGGTTCTTCGCACTTCTGAAAATTCTCACCGTTTCTGCCGGTCCCCTGCTTCTCAATGCCTTCATTGAGGTTGCCGAGGGAAAAGAAAGCTTTAAGCACGAAGGTTATGTGTTGGCGATCTCTCTCTTTTTTTCAAAGTCTTTGGAATCTTTAGCTCAAAGGCAATGGTACTTCAGGAGCAGACTTATCGGTCTGCAAGTGAGGTCCTTGCTATCAGCAACCATTTACAGGAAGCAGTTGAGATTGTCCAATGCCGCTCGGCTGATGCATTCGGGAGGTGAGATTATGAATTACGTGAGTGTTGATGCTTATAGAATTGGAGAATTTCCTTTTTGGTTTCATCAGACATGGACAACAAGCCTCCAGCTCTGCATTGCACTTGTAATTCTATTTCGTGCTGTGGGGTTGGCAACAATTGCCTCTTTGGTAGTTATAATTATTACAGTGTTTTGTAATACACCCCTTGCAAAGTTGCAGCATAAGTTCCAAACGAGACTTATGGCAGCACAAGATGAGAGGCTGAAGGCTTGTTCTGAGGCTTTAGTGAACATGAAAGTCCTGAAATTATATGCTTGGGAAGTTCATTTTAAGAATGTCATTGAAAGCTTGAGGATGGTGGAATACAAATGGTTATCAGCTGTGCAGCTACGGAAGGCATATAATGGTCTTCTTTTCTGGTCCTCACCTGTTTTGGTTTCAGCTGCCACATTTGGGGCTTGTTATTTCCTAAACATTCCTCTGCACGCTAGTAACGTTTTCACGTTTGTGGCTACTTTGCGCCTTGTTCAGGACCCAATCCGATCTATTCCTGATGTGATTGTTGTGGTAATTCAAGCAAAGGTCGCATTTACACGAATTGTGAATTTTCTTGAGGCTCCAGAGCTGCAGAATTCAAACGTCAGGCAGAAGAGAAACTTCAAGAAAGTAGACCACACAATCATCATAAAGTCGGCAAATTTCTCTTGGGAAGGGAATTCACCGAATCCCACTCTTAGGAACATCAACCTTGAGGTCAGGCCTGGTGAAAAAGTCGCTATATGTGGAGAAGTCGGTTCAGGAAAATCGACCCTTTTGGCAGCAATTCTAGGAGAAGTTCCAAATACTCAAGGAACTGTAAGTTTTAAATATTCTCCTTATTTTTGATGTGCTCTAAGAACATCCTTTGATGGGCCTTAAAAAGATTAATTCCAATGGCCCCAAGTAGAATTTTATCCCTCGGTAATGTTTCAATCCCAAACGTTCTTAATGCTACCAATTCCCATTTTTCAAGTTGAGTGTTTTCATTCGATGCTAATATACCTGTCCACTTAATTTTCAGATTCATGTTTATGGGAAGATCGCGTATGTTTCTCAGAACGCATGGATCCAGACCGGAAGCATACAAGAAAACATTTTATTTGGTTCTGTAATGGACAGTCGGCGTTACCAAGAGACGCTTGAGAGATGCTCATTAGTGAAAGATCTAGAGTTGCTTCCCTATGGTGACCTCACTGAAATTGGTGAAAGAGGAGTTAATCTCAGTGGTGGCCAGAAGCAGCGGATTCAACTTGCTCGTGCTCTCTACCAAGACGCGGATATATACCTGTTAGATGACCCTTTCAGTGCTGTAGATGCACATACAGCTACCAGCCTATTTAATGTAATTATTTTATATTCCGATTTGCTGCAATATTTGCAATGTCTCAACCATCTGATCAAATCTGTCCTGCATTTTTTTTTGCAGGAGTACATTATGAGAGCACTTTCTGGGAAGACAGTCCTACTAGTGACTCATCAAGTTGATTTCCTTCCCACATTTGATTGTGTCCTGGTTAGTATATTTTCATTGTCTCAATCTGAAGCTGTTGACTTCCACTCAAATTATCAGTTGTGATATTTTTCTTTGTTCTTTGTCATTTTTAGACAGTGACTTTTGCATTCTTTCTTGTGCAAAATCAAACTTACCTCTGTAAGTTTGTCACATACCCATGTGAAGAGACCTTACTAACAATTATCATAATGACAGTTGATGGCAGATGGAGAAATAAAGCGAGGAGCTCCTTACCATGAGTTGCTCTCCTCTAGCCAAGAGTGTCAAGACCTTGTCCATGCCCACAAAGAGACTGCTGGATCTGAAAGACTAGCTGAGGTTACTTCTTCCACAAAACAGGGAGCATCCTTGCAAGAGATTAAGAAGACATACTTAGGGAAACAACAGAAAGCACCAAAAGGCAGTCAATTGATCAAACAAGAGGAAAGGGAGATTGGAGACACGGGGTTTAAACCTTACCTACAATATCTGAATCAGAATAAAGGCTATATATACTTTGCTATGGCCAGTCTTTCTCATGTTATGTTTGTGGCTTGTCAAATATCTCAAAACTCTTGGATGGCGGTGAATGTGGACAATCCTCAAGTTAGCACATTGCGTTTGATTGTGGTTTACTTGGTGATTGGGTTTTCGTCCACACTGTTTTTGCTGTCTAGATCGCTCTCTGTTGTTGTTCTTGGCCTTCAGTCGTCAAAATCTCTCTTTTCTCAGCTGCTAAACTCCCTCTTCCGTGCACCAATGTCTTTCTATGACTCAACACCCCTGGGGAGGATACTTAGCAGGGTAAGCATCTTGAAAAGTTATTATGGAGAGCGAAAGGCATTTGCCAAACTCATGTGTATATAAATTCGTCCCCCTCGTGCAGGTCTCCTCTGATCTCAGTATTGTGGATATCGATGTGGCATTCAGTTTCGTTTTTGCTGTGGGAGCAACAACCAATACATATTCTAATCTTGGAGTACTTGCAGTTGTTACGTGGCAAGTCCTTTTTGTGTCGATACCAATGATATATTTTGCAATTCGGTTACAGGTAAACTTATGACTCGGTGGCAGTTAGTTGCTGCAGTTCTGCAATACTTCAGTTGGCAGTAAAGAATCACGATAAGAGCAATTAGTTTTGTTTTTCAACTAATGCGGATTGGATACATCTTTGTTGTTCCAGTGGCGTTGTTTGGTCCTAAATATAAGTAAATCCAAAAATAAATTAATGGTATGGTCAGTTAAAAGCCATTGTGGGCAAAGTCATCCGAGAAAGATTTGATTTTGAGAACACTTTCACATCAAGAAAAGAGGGAATCTTCAGTAAAATTTAATAGTTGCCTAAAATGTTCACATAGGAACCCGCATTCTTTTGCGAGCATTTGATTCTTCAACTGAACTCTACAAGATCACAAGTCTGAATACGAATTCTACAAAATAGAAGGATTTTTTTTATGGATTCAACATTTTATCACACTGAAGAGATGCGGACTCAGTTCCTAATGCAAGCCGAAGTTTGATTAGGAACTTTGACTCACCGAGTGAAGTTGTAAATTGATGCTCATCCGACAATGTTCTGCTTTCACATGGTGGCATGACTCCTTATATGACATTGTCATTTCATGTTGCATATGTTTTTCATTGGATATGTTAAGGTGTGTGCGTGCATTTTCTTCCGTCGGGAACCTAATCGAACTTGAACTTGGTCAACAGAGATACTATTTTTC
Organism: Eucalyptus cladocalyx; assembly: GCA_017140615.1. Classification (NCBI taxonomy): domain Eukaryota; kingdom Viridiplantae; phylum Streptophyta; class Magnoliopsida; order Myrtales; family Myrtaceae; genus Eucalyptus; species Eucalyptus cladocalyx. The sequence continues at coordinate 39,686,706 of CM029516.1, forward strand.
ATCTGCGAAGGAGTTGATGCGACTTGATGGCATAACCAAGTCTTATGTTGCAAATCATCTTGCTGAGTCAGTGGCAGGGGCAATGTCAATAAGAGCTTTTGAAGAGGAGGAAAGGTTCTTCAGAAAGAACCTGAAACTCATTGATGAGAATGCTAGTCCCTTTTTCCACAGTTTTGCAGCCAAAGAATGGTTGATACAGCGTCTAGAAACACTTAGTGCTACCGTTCTGTCCTCTGCCGCACTATGCATGGTTTTGCTTCCTCCAGGAACATTTAGCCCTGGTCAGTAAAAGTCTTTGATCTTTCTTGATTATGAACGAGCATTTATATTTTATGGTTAGTCAATTGGAATTTGACGGAAGATAGATCAATTGACTAAAATTTTGTTGTGGTTGCCCCTATGTTGTAACAGGTTTCATCGGAATGGCATTGTCTTATGGTCTTTCCCTGAACATGTCCCTCGTCTACTCGATTCAAAACCAATGCACTCTAGCGAATCATATAATATCAGTGGAGAGGCTTAACCAGTACATGCACATACCAAGCGAAGCCCCTCTCCTGATAGAAGAAAACCGACCTCCTGCCAACTGGCCATCTTTGGGGAAAGTCGAGATTGTCGATCTGCAGGTAGACTTTTGCTCCCACTGTTTAGATTATTGAATGAAAACAGTCAGATCACTGAATCTTAATGCAAAACAGATAAGGTATAGGCCCGATACGCCCCTTGTTCTTCGAGGGATCAGTTGCACTTTCGAAGGAGGGCATAAAATCGGCATTGTGGGTCGAACTGGCAGTGGGAAGACGACCTTGATTGGTGCTCTATTCCGTCTAGTGGAGCCTGCAGGAGGGAAAGTTCTTGTAGATGGTGTTGATATCACTAAGATTGGACTTCACGATCTCAGGTCACGGTTCGGGATTATACCTCAAGAGCCCACTCTTTTCAATGGGACAGTGAGATATAACTTGGACCCCTTATCTCAACACACTGACCAAGAAATTTGGGAGGTAAACCCTGTTTCTCTTCGTCCTGGAATACATGTGTTAGAAACTATTGATGTTTCCAACTCGAGGTAATGCACATAAACAGGTTCTTGGGAAGTGTCAGCTCCGAGAATCGGTTCAGGAGAAACAAGAGGGACTGGACTCCGTGGGTAAGGCTCTATGTTGAAGCCAAGAACTTGCCTTCTTGATAGTGCCTCGAGTGAAAAACTTATCACAGCCACGCTTCATTTTTCAGTTGTGGAAGATGGGTCGAATTGGAGCATGGGGCAACGGCAATTGTTCTGCTTGGGCCGCGCACTTCTGAGGAGAAGCCGGATACTGGTGCTCGACGAAGCCACTGCATCGATAGACAATGCAACTGACATGATTTTGCAGAGAACCATTCGTGCCGAATTTGCTGATTGCACTGTGATCACCGTGGCTCACAGAATACCGACCGTAATGGACTGCACAAAGGTCCTTGCCATTAGTGATGGTGAGTTCCTCTACCTAAGCTTAGTCTTCAAAATTTTATATTTCTGCATTTCATCGTGGCGGTTTCTGGCATTGCAGGCAAGCTAGTGGAGTACGATGAGCCGATGAAGCTAATGAAAAGAGAGGACTCGCTGTTTGGGCAGCTAGTCAGGGAATACTGGTCGCACTCGAACGCTGCGGAGACCCTTTGAAGCAAAATTCGGGTTCCTCGTGAAGCATTCTCTGGTTCCCCTTCTGGGGTGTTTTAGCAATCAGGAGGGGGAACTTTTGACTAGATTGTTCAATTGTACAATAATGCGGGGGTGGAGTAGAAGAGGAGAAACGTTAGGTGGATTGATAGTTATGTCTTGTCTTTTGTGTATGGGGTATCAAGCAACTATGCTCTCTATGAATGAGCAATAGGCAATGGGTAAAGAGTACGCTGCAGAAAGTAGCTCTGCGGTGTCCCTAGCCCTCTCTCCTTCTCAGCCAAGAGAAGACACAGATAATCCTCTCGTCCGCCAACGCACACGTCCCATCTTCTGAGTCTCCACCATCAAGTCGCTGGTGGTGTCCGGGGTTTTCAAGGCGCAATGTACCGAGAAATAATCCAAGGTAATGGAATTGAACTACTAAAGCTTAGGGTTCCTTGAAAAATGTACATCTGTATGCAAGCTATTTTTTGTTTTTAATGGGGTAGATTTTACTCTTATGTTTAGGAAGGTAGGCAGTAGGTGAGTGAATTTCCACCGTTTGATCAAGAGATGAACATTGGTAGTAATTAGAAGATACCGCACTTTTATATCTAAACACTTTCTCTTTCTTTGGTCTCGAGTGAGTTAATAAGCGGCCCAATGAACTAATACAAAACCGAATCGCAAAAGTTATAGCACATCATTTTCTCAACATTTCTGCTCCCTTTCCGGAAATTTGTTGGCTCCACGCTGGAACGTACGTATGACTCCATTGACATGGCAAGAAACCGCACTCTAAGAATGTGATGTAACATTTGGGCCCAAAGAGTAAAATTAAAGAACCTAGTGGCTGGGCCAGTGACTAGAGGCCCAACCCAGCTCCTCCTCAGGCCCAATAAACTTCAAGAGGTCTCCTTTTTCTTCCTATTTCTGAAGCCTTCATGTGATTCAAGAATATAAGGAAAAAAAAAACATTGATTGATGCCACAGCACGTCCTTTGCGTGTGATTGGTAAAGTGTTTCTTTGTTGTTTTTGTTAGGGCTAGATAGATCACTTAGAGGGGGAGGTGAACAGGTGAATAAGTAGAATAAAATAAATTCAAACAATTTTGCAACACAATTTCTTACCATGGGCCGAAAAACTGTCAAATCTTACCAATGTGCAAGTAACCTTAATAAAAATAAAATTTAGAGAGTAAAGTAAAGAAAATTGCACATAAACAATTATAGTGATTCGGCTTTGGGAAGCTTACGTCTACTCTCTCACGTTTGTGCTGATACCTTGGATTTCACTAGATCAATTTATTATAGGTTACAAGATCTAAGTAATGAATACTCAAGTTCATGGGGAAAATTGTCCAAAAAGTCCTAAACCTATTACACTCTTACCAATTCAGTTCTAAACCTTTTAACTTTGCCAATTAAATCTTAAACATTTTCACTTCTTGCCAATTCAGTCCATCCGGCCAATTTTGGTCGGAAAATGTTGACGTGGACGCCGGCATAGGTGCCACGTAGGACTGCCGGAGTTGACGTGGACAATTTTAAATAATTTTTTAAATAATTTTTTTTATTTTTTCTATTTTTTGGCTTTCTTGGCCTTTTCCGGTGGCCGGCCATCGGTCACGGCCAGCTGGCTGGCCTCGCCAGCCATAGGCGAGGCCTGGCAGAGTGAGGAGGAGCCCTCGCCAAGGTGTGGCCCGGCGAGGGTCGCCTGGGTGAGGCCGACCCTCGCCCAGGCCAGGGTGGCCTTGCCGAGCGTCAGCTGGGCAATGGCGACGCCGGGAGAGGCCGCCCTGGCCTGGGCAAGGGCCGGCCTCGCCGAGCTGTTGGCGAGGGAGCCCTCGCCGGGCTCGCCCTCACCGTGCAAGCGTTGGCCTTGCCCAGACTAGATTTGGCAAGGTCGGCCCTTGCCTCTGGCTAGGCAATGAGCAAGATGTCGCTGTTTGCTCAATGCAAAATCGTTGCCGTCACCATTGCTCATCGACGATTCCTGCTCTCGCTCATCGCCCGGCCAGGGGTGAGGGCTGGCCTTGCCAAATCTAGTTTGGGCAAGGCCGCTTGCCCGGGCGAGGGCTCGCTTGGGCGAGGGCTCCCCTCGCTAGATTTGGCGCTCGCCAGGCCGCGCCTGAGCGAGGGCTCCCCTCGCTCGGTCGGGCCTCGCCTTGCCCAGCTAGGCCAACTAGTTGGCCATTGCTTGTGGCTTGTGGCCGGCCACCGAAAAGGCCAAGAAAGCCAAAAAAAAAAAAAAAAAAGGAAAAAACAGAAAAAAAAAAAATTCAAAAAATTATTAAAAAATTATCCATGTTAGCTTCGGCAGTCTTACGTGGCATCGCTGACGTCCACGTTAGCATTTTTCAGCCAAAATTGACCGGATGAACTAAATTGGCAAAAATTGAAAATGTTTAGGACTTAATTGGCAAAATTAAAAGGTTTATGCCTAAATTGACAAAATTATAATAGGTTTAAGACTTTTTGGACAATTTTCCCCAAGTTCATGTGACGAATTCCTCACACACTCTCAACCTCTAAAAGATTATAGAGTATAGCTCTCAGAGATGAATGTTTATGATTGAAGATCACTAAAAACTTAGGAATTATAAACTTCAAAATTTCAGCTATATCTTCCTCTCAGCATCTCGACCTTCTTATATAATCATTTGTATCCAAATTGACTGTTGGACATTTCCTTAGAGGATTGCTCAGCCAATCTACCCGTTGAACTTGAACATTGTCAGAAGATCTTATTACTTCAAGGTTGCGAGATTAAAATCTATTGTTGATTCTGCTGCCCATAAAGCAGACAAAGTTTCCTTAAGATGAGTGCTTCAATTGGAAATAGGATTTTGCCTTTGTGGATTGATTTATCCAAGACTTGCTAAATTCCATCTTGAGAGATCATATTTGATATTCTTTCCTCTTTGGATAGATCTTCTTAATTATAACAAGAAATACACCAATTTTCTGGCCTTTGCATGAGGATTGTCTTCTTTAGAATAATATCCTGATAACCGAATAAAAAATATATGAATTACTCCAAAGATTTAGAGTCTGATTCTCTAAGTTTGATGAGTAACATCTGATTGTGCTCATCAAAGTTTTCATCTGGAAAAACTTATCTTTAGAGTTAAAGAACAATTAAAAGAAAGTTTAGTTAATCATCAAAACTGACAAGGGAATTTTCCCCAACAGTTTTTCCTTGCGCTAGTTAGTTATTGTTCTAGGAATCAAAACCGTTGCCCTAGCTGTGTTGGCTTCGCCAATGATGCTCCGAACTGAGATTAAGCTGTTCAATGGTGATAATTAGTCCCTCACATAGGGTTTTACAGATTGTGATTGAACCTCCTGTTTAAGAGAGATCGATTTTTTTGAAATTACTCATGCTGTACAGTAACCCAACTAAGAGCATTTCGTGCAAAATTTCATCTGTTGTAGATTGGATTTTGGCCTGGTAAAACTTAGTCCTTTTAATATTTAAAAAAGCTCTCTTTTTTTTACAATGAATTTTTTTGAATCGAAATTCAATAGAGAGAGATACAATATGATAAGTTCATTGGGCAAGTGACTGTTTGTCGCGTGAGTAATTGTACTTGAGATCTTTTGTCAACCTATAATTAACATTTTGACATCAAAATAGCATTGCTTGTTCGAGTTTTGATATTGCTGTTTGTTGATAAGATTTCAATCGGCTTGAGATAACTTTCGTCGTTTGGTGAAGACTTTTTCAGGTGAGTGGCGCTTATCTATTCTATAAATTTGCAAACTTATATCTTGAAAGTGGTAGAGTTTGATATAGTATGAGTTATGAAAGATCATATTTCTTTCATAAGTTGGATCGAATTTTTACTACCATTTTAGTGAGTCGAAAAGGCATTGTGAAGCATTATTTGAAATAATTGAAATAATCATATTTGCGAATGTCTTGACTAAATGCATTGTGAAAGGAATTGCCAAAGGTTACGATATTGATTTGTGAAATGCCTTAAATTTGATTGTCAGAGTTCATATAATTCAATTTATGAAACCAGTGCATGAGATGGATCACGGATTTGATTTGTGAGTTATTCGAAGATGAGTTTGGGTTTGACACTTATTATTGTTGTATTATGAACCCATCGAGGGGTTTTGTGGGTATGCAAACTATCAACAATATAAGTGGAGACCGAGCCAACAAGAATCTTGGTAGCCTTTGTCATGGGACATTAAGCGTGATGATGGTTTGATATTGAACACTAGATTGATCAATGAAATGGATCATTAATGTATAATTTGATAGAGATTAATCAATGAAATTTATCATTGATGTCTTTTTAATTTAATTTTATTGTTGATTGATCTAATACGTATATACCTTTATCGAAATGATATAACTCGTTTTTTTTATATTGTTCCTGTATTGGGATTTGGGATATTGAGTCATGGTATTGACTTTTTAAATGTGTATAGTGGATATTTGATTTGCTCAAAGAGATATGTATTACCTAATAAGTTGTGGTTGCTCATCCTTTTCATCTTAAATGTTTCTAAAATTTCTTCTGCTAGTCACAAGTAGAATGAAAACGCTATAAATGGGGAACTTTTGATAGTGGGGTTTCTGGATTGTGTTTGAAGTTACCTTTTTCGGATGGAAAGACGGTCGTGTGATTCCTTGATGTAATATTTGTTTAGTACAAGCAGCTAGTGAATGGTGAGCCTCCTTTTTTAGGAAATGACCATAATGGACATGAGACCGAACCCAACGTGGAAATTTTAAGTCTTGAAGTGAAAGCATTTAGAGCATGCCGAGCGCATGAACAGTCCATTTCGAGTCCCCACGAGTGCCGACAATATTGGATCGAGCTGTCATCCGCATAAACAAAATAAGTGCTCGTCTTAAGTGCCAGATTTGACGCTTAATGACATGATTATCAGCGAATAATTGTCGGGATCTTCAGCTCGCCAGGTGGCGGATTCAGTCTCCCGTGTCACGACGTCTGTCTCAGAAATGGCGGAGAGTGGGGAACGCACGAGCAGCTCTGTTGGGCCGTGGTTGGAGTTGCTTTCCCATCATTTACAGGGTCGTCCGCATCCGAATGAACGAGACGTCTTTGTCTCGGAATGCATGAGTGCATCTACGGGAATGGGGAATCTGGAGATGCGCATAGAAAATATTCCGCCGGCTCGCTCCGTTCCAATCGCATCCGCGGTCGAGAGTCGGAAAAACCATCGGATCAAACACAATGGGTGTGTTTGGTAACGCTTCTGTTCAAAAATTATTCCAGGAAACAAAGATAAAAAAAAACGTTTTATTCCGCGAACAATTTTTGATCGAAAAGATGATTTGGTAAAAACTTATTCTAATAAAAAAATAAATAGAAATACGTTTGATAAATTTATATTATTTTTTTATTTCTTTTAATTTTTAATATTTTTATTTCATTTTTCATTTTTCCTTTCTTTTTTATTTTTTCTTCTTTTAGCCGGTCGCCGGCCTCCAGCGACTGGCCGACGGGGCCGGCAGCCTCGCCCAGATCCAGCGAGGCCAAGCCTCGCCGTGGTCGGGCGAGCTCGGCCTCGTCGGGGCCGGCGACAACCTCGGCGAGGTCGTCGCGCCGGCCAAAGAAGAAAAAAGAAGAAGAAAAAGAGGAGAGAAAAGAAAAGAAGAAAAAAGTGTTTCGGAATAAAACAATTTTTTTTTTTTTTTATTTTTGTTTTTTTTGTGTTAACAAAAAATCGATTTTCAACAAAAACGCAAACAAATATGTTTCGTTTCTTTTTTTTTTTTTTAAAACAAAAAAAAACAAAATTTCTGTTCATAAAAAAAAAAAAAAAAAAAAAAGAACGAAAACATGCAGGCCCAATAATTCTCGTGATGGCGAAGTCTCCACAGCCCTTCAGATCTGTCTCTTTCTACATTATTTTTTCAACCTCCCACTTTCTTCTGGAGTTGAGGTCTAGATTGAGCCATCGGTTTCCCGGCCCGACTCATCGCCCGCGTCTTTTGTTGCGTCTCGGTTGGACTGGTATCTTGTTCCTCCTTTCATTTTCTTTGTCCTGCATTAAGCTGTCGTGAATTTTCCATCAAACCTGCTCTCTAAATTTGAAAAATATCTTCTGAAAACGAATTCTTGTATTGCTCACAGAAATGACAAAATATTTTCATCGTCCACATAGATGTTTAAGCATAAACTGTTAACGATAATGAAAATGTATTTTATTCTCAGCGATTATTTTAAGAGATTTAAAAAAAAACATTTTAAATTATTTATTTTTCGTAAAATCTTCTCCTAGGTTAACGGGGAAGGAGAAAGTACAGAGCGACGGGCTCGAGAGTCAAATACCGACGGCCTATGGTGGCCAATGTCGCATGCAACTTTTTGCTTGTTTCTAATTATTAGCACTCGAGATTGTTTCACCTAATTGAGCGGATCCTCACGTGCGCTTACATCAGTGCACCATTGCACTCTTTTACACGTATATTATCATATATTATATTATTAATCCGAACAAAAGTGCCCCGCCCAACAACTCCCATGGACATGTTTGTAATAATTGGAAATGATTGCATTAGAGATACTTGCAGAATTACTTGAAAAAAAAAACGTTTTTGACGCGATTCGATGCATGTGGACTCGATTCCAAGCATGTGTTTGCGGCTAGACTTGATTGAGTAAAAAAGTTTGACCTAACTTTAATATCAAAATTTTCATCGGCGTGTTGATTTTAACTTGATTGATGTTTTGGAGGAATCAAACTCGTATATGTGTCCATTTAATCTAGTAGGTATGGAGATCTTGACTTGAGTAAGTGATTGTTTACCTACCACGCTCATAGTTAGTAAAGTTTAGCTATCAGTATTAGGGAAATCATTTTTCTTAGAATTTTAACCTGTTAAGAAACGAATTAACATTATATTCGCAACACGTGTACCTATAAGATGATAGCATTCCGTACAACACATGACATATAATTAATCACATCAATGGGATAATTGTAAAATAGGAAAACATGCAAAAATAACAAATAGGAGAAAATTTGAGAGGCTGTTTCGCAAGATGTGAGCATCTGTTTGGACATGTTGGCACTATTTCTTACAAATTTCTTGTTAGTCCTTCGTCATGAATAAATATGAATTATTGTCGCCATAATAGATATTAATTACAATTTCCCGTTTTGTTGTATGCTCCTCCATTTCTTTTGTTTCGTAGTGAGATAGAGAAGTATACAAGAGTAATCTTGGATGTACAAAGAAAATACGGAACTTTTACAAAGAGCTTACATACAAAAAAGCTCTATAAAAACAATATTGACATCAAGACAATAATGAATTCTGTTAGAACAAATTATAACCATAACATAAAATTAAGCTGATAGGTGGAATTTGATTAATGTGAATGGACGCACGGGTCAAAGGGACAAAATCTGGCTTTGTTACCATATTTAAAAAATTCAATTCAAAATTTTAAGTTGATAGGTTTAGAGAGACTATATATAAAAAGAGTATATAAACTCCATTGTCATATGACGTGAGATGTTTTAACATAAATGAAAGTTCGCAAAATGAAATTTTAAATTACTGATGCATTTTAAAAATTACCATCATCACTTAAAATTACCGTACATATTTGAATTTTGCTTATGGATTTTTAGGATATTCGATTAAGGAGTAATTTTCATTGGACAACTATATGCTTAGTCAATGAAGAGCTATCTTAATGAAAGATAAGTCAAGGGAACTACGTGTTTCGTATGTAAAAAATTATAGGGCTTATGACAACCAAGAAAACATAACTGGAGTCTTAGGCCGTGCGCCTCTTTTCCATTTTAGAATGTTAATCTGTATCCTCCGCAATTGACAAACCTAGATGCAAGGCCATCGAACCTATGTTTTAAGGAACATAATTGCGATAATTCATCAGTATATAAAAATGTGATTGACAAGAGAAGCAGAGAGATATTCATATACAAGACTGCAACGAAACTCTGTATGAAGTGTCGTTCAAAAGCTTCATGCGCATTAGTTGCTTAATGATGATACCTAATACATGTAAATAATCACCGAAAGAGGAGAGAGACATAAAAAAACCAACGCGTGAAGTTTGTATTGAATATTGTGTAGAAACGAGAAACTGACAACGGTCTAAAACTTTAATCGTTAATACAATTGTCTATATATAAATTATTTATTACTAACACAAAAAAGTGCCTAAGTCCTTGACCGTCAACTTGGACTGGATAACACCAAGCAAAACATGATTATGGTATTTGTTAAGTCCTTTTGGGAAGTAACTATAGGTAATGGACGAAGGCGATGAGGAACTACCGACATATGATGTAAGAGAAATTTACTAAGTGTCAAGTTACACGGCATTGGTAAGTGAAACTTGGTTTAGTTGAATAAAGAACGAGAGTTAAAGTGAAGATCAATGAATCAAGAACGAGACAAGCGTTCAAGTCTTAAAGCCAACAATTGCGGCTGCAATCATAATGACCCATTCAATCGTGAAGCCAGCACGATCACCGATTAGTAAGAGTCATGAATCTTGAAAGCCAACAATAATAATGACCGAGAAACGTAGGCCGTTATAGCCGTCGTAAAGAGGGATTGCAAGCTATGGAAGAAATCATTGACATAGGATAAGTGATAAGGCCATGATCATCAAATACCTGGGTCTTTTGGTAACCATTTATAATTACATGTTGCCGAATTCTAGGAATCGTGTGTAATGTTATTTGTTGTAACTGTTGTTAAACGTCACTGGTATTTATAAATGTTAGGATTATAAATTGAGTAAGTAATCATCAATCAATCACCGAACATCAATTGTTCAATTTTTTTTATCTTCCCATTATCTTTATATTTCAATATCATTTTACTTGATTGGCCATGATTGCCTTTGATATTTATACCTTTAATTTTCTCGTCAATTGGCGCTTCTTGTCCAAAAATCAACAAAGGACCTTTTGCATTAATCCACATTTTGAAAGGTGCTTTGTTGACGTAATAACAATCCAGTACCACGAATTGGGAATGAAGTTGCAACACACTCTGAATCCTCAACCATTAACCATACGGCAAAAGAAGGCTGATGCGAAGGGGTGGATCTTCTCCGACATCTCACTGAAGAGCAGTTGAGAAAAGTTGCACCGAATGCTCATATGATGATCACCATTGTTTGAGGGATTCGGCTGATCATATTGTCGATCAAATATCCGAGTGATTAAGTCGATGGTCATGATGCTGTAAATGACGCCTTGTCCAAGTTGGAAGCATTCAATTTACCAATCGAAGGAAGTTCTGTACTAGTCAACACTCCTCATAATAAGGTATGTTCTCAGCTCTTCTTTTTATCGTAGTGTAGGCTGTACTAGTCAACACTCCTCATAATAAGTAGGCAAAGACTTAGGTTCTCGAGCCAAAGTCCAACAAATGGAGTAGCCCTGGTCAAGAGAATCAAACCTGAGTAAGTTCTTAAAAGCTCAAAAGGAAGAAATGGGTGGGAAATTCCCTACAATGTCACTCCCGTGTTGGGAAGATAAAAATAGATAAGAAATTTAGGGGTCTAGTGATGAAGGTAGATATCACGTCAAAACTTTGGTTTTGACTACCGCCTAATAGATAGGTCCAGGTAGATAGGTATAATAACTCTATGTGCTTGGGATAAGTGAGTGTGGGTGAAAAACTCACTACAAAGTCAGCATGCCTAACGGCATCGTCACTAAACCAACAGGTTGGCACTATACCCCTGGTTTAGTGATAGTGGCGTTAAGCCGGGTTGGTAGACATCCTAATCCAATGCCTGAAGCTAAAGATACTAGGCTAGCGATCAATATAGCACCATTAAATGCTACCACCCCTACTAGACCAAACTCATTGATCATTATAAATATAGGAAATCCAATAACACCAACATTATTACCTAGAGAGAAAGACAGCCAACCAAATACCCTATTAGAATAGCACTAATGACCAAAATATTCTAGCACCATTTAAGACTGAAAGGGTATTGTGAGGCCTGTATACAAGAAACTTTGTCTTGAATGAATGAATCGACAACAAACCTACTCTAGAGGATTCAAAATCCTTGATTAGGGCAAACATGATTTAGATGACGTTGTTTAGGTCAAATAATATTGAGTTTACTTTGTTGGCGAGTCACATTAGACTATTTAAATTTTAAAAATTACCATGTTAGATTTTTTGGTAATTTTTTTATAAAAGTGGTGCTTAATTGATCTATCGGAAATTTTTAATATTGAAATAAACCAGCACTCGTAGTGTTATCTTTTTCAAAAAATTTCCTTAATTAGAAGAACGATTGTGAAGAAAAGGGTGATAGCCTCAACAAATACCACGTGAGATTTGATCCAACAACCTGTCGGAATTGACATAAGGCGTGATGTCACTAAATTAGGCCGGCCGGCCACCTAGGGATTTCTCCCTGGCCTCCTTCATTTGCTGCGCTACGCGCCCCTGTGTTTCAAGGGGGAAGCCCGCTTGGATCCAGGGTGCTAGCCATACCCTTTCCTTGTTTCCAAGGTAGGGACTGTGGCCAGTCTAGCAGTGGGGAGGGCTTATTTTTCTAGCCCCCTCCCAAGCTATACCCAGGAGCAGACAAGGGACTCCCATCCATGGGAGGTTATCCCTCCGGTATCCTGGGACCCGTCTTTCCGGGCTGTCATGGCCTTTTAAGGACCTGCCTAGGTCCAATTAGTCTCCTCTTGTAGGAAGAAAAAAAGAGTGGAGAGCGCCACGTATGATGTAGACAAGACGGCCAGTGTCGTAAATGAGATTTTGTTTGTTTCTATTGATTGGAACTCAGCGACTGTCTCCCCTAAATTTTTTTTATTTTTTTTAGGTCTTAGACTCTCTCCCCTTATTGAGAGGACGGACGCAGTTGCATTGATATCAGTCCTTCATTGCACTCGTTTACGGTGCAACCATATATTGATAGTCAAAGCACCCTTCTCAACCACATCTTTAGGACATCTTTGTCGTTATTGAAAAAATTAATATTACAAATTTTTTTAATTAATATATCTATAATAAATTTATCTAAAACTTTATGTTTATAATATCCATTAATTCTCATCAAATTAAATTAATACCATAAAAAACTAAAAACCTAAATATTAAATTATGTTTTTATCTAACAGTTTAGGTTTTTAGAGTAGTCAGCAATTGTTATATTAAATCTTATATGATATTAGAGTAAGAGGTTCTTAGTTCAAATTTTATAAACCCTTGCTTTATGCTTTTAGAACAATTGATAGTGACCCTATTAAATCTCACAAAATGGATGATAAAACCTCAAATTTGATTGTCACCTATTATCCAATTCAGCAATTTGATGATAAAATTTAATGTAAATTAATGAAATGTAAATTTATCACAAGTATATTGGTTTGAAGTTTTTTATGATAAAAAATTAATATGAAGTAAATTTATCATAAATTGATATATTCAGAGATTTTGTGACATTAGCTCTTATTGAAAATAATTGCTCTAGGCATGGTGCGTGAATTGTCTACCATGATATGAGGTGGGAACGAAGGGCTCCTAACCGATGCGATCCATGTAGGCTCAGCTTTTGCACATAATAATAGCTAAAATTATTCGAGTAGAAAAGCTTGGCCTAACTTCAATACTAGAATTATCGCCACGTGTGGGGCTTTTGATGTAGTGGTCATGGACATCTCAACCCGAGCATGTGATCCTTTAGTTACCATGCTCCAATGTTAAGTAAATTATTTCATGAGCTATGTGTGCCATAGAATTAGGTGAAAACAAATGACTTTGATCCGGTACGATCTATGTGGGCTTAAGGTCTTGGCAGACGTTGGCCTATAATAATAACTAGACTTAATCGAGTAGAAAAGCTTGACCTAAGTTATACTAAAGGTACTGCCTGTTGGTCACCATGAGAAAGTTGTTTGAGGAGCGGCGAAATGATTTGGCTAATCATATTGTCAATCAGATGTCCGAGTGATTAAGTCGATGGTCATGATGCTGTAAATGATGCCTTGTCCAAGTTGGAAGCATTCGATTTACCAATCGAAGGAAGTTCTCGGGTGCGAAGGTATGTTCTCAGCTCTTCTTTTTATCGTAATGTAGGCTATACTAGTCATCACTCCCCCATACTAAGTAGGCAAAGACTTAGGTTCTCGAGCCAAAGTCCAACAAATGGAGTAGCCCTGGTCAAGAGAATCAAACTAGAGTAAGTCTTTAAAAGGCTTAAAGGAAAGAAACAGGCACGAAATCCCCTGCAATGTCACCCCGTATTCTCTCTCTGTCGGGAAGATAAAAATAGACAGGAAATTTGGTGGTCTTACGATGATGAAGGTAGACACTATGTCAGTATTTCGATTCTAACTACCGTCGGATAGACAGATATAGTAACCCTCTATGCTTGGGGTAAGTGAGTGTGGGTGAAAGGTTCATTGCAGAGTCAACATGCCTAACGGCACCGTCACTGAATCGACAGGTTGGCATTGTACCTAGGCCAGCAATCAATATAGCACCATTAAATGCTATCACCCATACTAGACCAAACTCTTCAATCATTATAAATATAGGAAAGTCAATAACACCAACATTATTACCTAGAGAGAAAGATGGCCAACCAAATATCTTAGTAGAATAGCACTAATGATTGAAGAATTCGAGCACCATTTAGGACGGAAAGGGTATTGTGAGGCTTGTATACAAGAAACCTTATCTTGAATGAATGAATTGACAACAAACCTACTATAGAGGATTCAAAATCCTTGATTAGGGCAAACATGATTTAGATGACGTTGTTTAGGTCAAATAATATTGAGTTTACTCTATTAGCGAGTCACGTTAGACTATTTAAATTAGAATAATTACCATGTTAGATTTTTTGGTAATTTTTTTTATAAAAGTGGTGCTTAATTGATTTATCGGAAATTTTTAATATTGAAATAAACCTGCACTCGTGGTGTTATCTTTTTCAAAAAATTTCCTTAATTAAAAGAACGATTGTGAAGAAAAGGGTGATAGCCTCAACAAATACCACGTGAGATTTGATCCAACAACCTGTCAGAATTGACGTAAGGCGTGATGTCATGAAATCAGGATTAGTCTCCTCTTGTAGGAAGAAAAAAAGAGTGGAGAGGGCCCGGCGCTTGATGCAGACAAGACGGCCAGCGTCGTAAATGAGAGTTTCTTTCTTTCTTTCAATTGATTGGAACTCAGCAACTGTCTCCCCTAAATTTTTATTTTTTTTGGTCTTAGATTCTCTCCCCTTATTGAGAAGACGGACGCGGTAGCATTGATATCTGTCCTTCACTGCACTCGTTTACGGGACAATCATATCTCGATAGTCAAAGCACCCTTCCCAACCACATCTTGAGGACATCTTTGTCGTTATTGAAAATATTAATATTACAAAAAGATTTTTATATATTTATAATAAATTTATCTAACTTTAAACTGATATATTTATAATATCCATTAATTCTCATCAAATTAAATTAATACCATAAGAAACTAAAAAATTATGCTTTCTTCTAATAGTTTAGATTTTTAGAGTAGTCGACAATTGTTTGGTTAAATCCTATATGATATCAGAGTAAGAGTATTTTGAGTTTAAATTTTCTTGACCCTTACTTTAAGCTTAGGCTAAAAACCTACGTACACATGAGGGAGATTATTAGAATATATTTATCTAATAATTTTAGATTTTATAAGCTTTTAAAACAATTGGCAGTAACCCTATTAAATCTCACAAAATAGATGATAAAACCTCAAATTCGATTGTCACCTATTATCCAACTCGGCAGTTTGAGATAAAATTTAATGTAAATTAACGAAAGGTAAATTTATCGGCAGTATATCAATTTAAATTTTTTATGATAAAAAATTAATATGAGGCAAATTTATCATAAATGGATAGATTCAGAGATTTTGTGACATTAGCTCTTATTGAAAATAATTGCTCTAGGCATGGTGGATGAACTGTCTACCATGATATGAGGTGGGAACAAATGGCTCCTAACCGATGCGATCCATGTAGGCTCAGCTTTTGCACATAATAATAGCTAAAATTATTCGAGTAGAAAAGCTTGGCCTAACTTCAATACTAAAATTATCGCCACATGTGGGGCTTTTGATGTAGTGGTCATGGACATCTCAACCCGAGCACGTGATTCTTTAGTTACCATGCTCCAATGTTAAGTAAATTATTTCATGAGCTATGTGTGCCATAGAATTAGGTGAAAACAAATGACTTTGATCCGGTACGATCTATGTTGGCTTAAGGTCTTGGCAGACGTTGGCCTATAATAACAGCTAGACTTACTCGAGTATAAAAGCTTGACCTAAGTTATACTAAAGGTACCGCCTGTTAGTCGACGTGCGGACCCTTGGAGTGCCTTAATTTTGCACAAATGGACATTTAAGTGCCATAACTTACTAAATGTATACTTAAATGCCAAAATCGGAGTAAAATAGATCACTTGAGTGCCAATCCGCCAAAGTCGGCCAAAATGTCGACGTGGCAATTTTCCGCAAACCAAGCCCAAAATGACACTATTTTACATGCTTACGTGGACAAATAATGCAAAAACGGCGTTGTTTTGGGCTGACGTGGTAAAAAAAAATAAAATATTAAATTAATTAAATTAAAAATTAAATTTAGTTAAAATATTTTAAAAAATAATATTTTAGTTGAAATATTAAAAATTTAATAATTAAAACTTTAAAAAAAAAAAATTTAAAAAAAGGAAAGGGGGAGGCGACTAAGGGATCGGCCATCGCCGCTACCGCCCGGGAAGGGGTCGGCGACGGCGGGGAGAGGGTCGGTCGGGGTCGTCGAGCCCGGCTAGGGATCGGACCGAGGGCGGCCAACCGGCCACAGATCTAGGGAGGGCTTGCGAGCCCTCACCTAGATCCGGCGAGGGTCGGTGGCCCTCGCTGGCCGGGCCAAGGGCCGCCGCCGCCGGGCGACCCTCGCCACGGCCACGCCCGGGAGGGTTGGCCCTCGCCCGCATCCGGCGAGGGTTGGCGGCGGAGGGCGAGGGATCCTCCCCCCTTTCTTTTTTTTTTATTTTTTTTTTAAATTATTAAATTTGTAATATTTCAATTAAATTATTATTTTAAAATATTTTTAAATTTAATTTTAAAATTATTTTTTAAATATTTTAACTAATTTTAATTTATTATTTTTTAATATTTTTTTACCACGTCAGCCCAAAACAATGCCATTTTTGCATTATTTGGCCACACGCAGCATGCAAAAACAGCATTGTTTTGGGCTCGGTTCGCCGAAAAAATGCCACGTCGGCATTTTGGTCGGACTTTGGTCGGAGTGGCACTTAAGTGATCTGTTTTTCTTCGAATGTGGCACTTAAGTGTACATTTTGTAAGTTATGGTACTTAAGTGTCCCTTTGGGCAAATTTATGGCACTTGAAACGTTCTTTTGCCCATGTTGGTCTTTCGATCTACTAGGTAAGGATGACTTGAGCATGTTGTCCTTAAGCTACCGTGTTCTAGGTTAGTTGCTAGTGTTGATTAAATTATTTCACGAGATGTATATACCATAGAATTAGGTGAAACAAATGGCTTTGATCTAATACGATCAATGTGGACCTACGTCTAAGTAGGTGTCTTGCATGTAATAATAGTAAGTAGAAAAGCCTGACCTCACTGGTACTAAAATTAACAACCCTTGTCAGCCTTTCGATTTAATAGGTAGGGACATACCGACTCAAGCCTGTGGTCCTTCAGGCTACCGTGCTCATTGTTAGTAATAGCTAGTTGCCAGTGTTTAAGTCAATAATTTTTCCTAGACATTTAGACTGTTAGGAGTCATTCGTCTTTAAATAAAATGAATTATTTTTGCACATAATAGATATTAATTAGAATTTTTCATTCATGTTGCATGCTAAGAAGTATCGACACTCTTCAAAAGTTTTCATATCATGTCTGCCACTCTAACACTCTTCAACACGTTCTGACATGTGGTCAACAAGTATCGAAAAATTCGACACGTGGTCAACTCTTCTTGACACATGAGTTTGAAATTCCAACAAGCATGGGGTTAATTTTAAAATATTTCAATACTTGAGGGGTCAAAAGATATATGTATGAAAAAAGCGAAAAAAAAAAGGGGGTAGGCCAGGGCCGTTGCCACTATTGCCATGGGAGGGGGACCGACAAGCTGGTAGAGGGATGCGACCCTTGTTGGCCTGAGTGAGGCCCTCACCCGCCAAGCAAGAGCCTACGAGGTTTTCCAGCCTCGCTCAAATTTTAGCGATGCCTCAATTGAGGCCGAGGTGAGGCTCACCAAATCTAGGTGACATCGTGCCCTCACTTGGGCCTTACGAGTGTCACTAGCCCTTGCTTGGGGCCAACGAGGCCTCGCCTAGGGCTAGGAGGCTTATCAGCCACAAGTGAGTGCCAGCATCCCCATATCTAGGTGAGCCTCGCCGACCCTAGCCGAGGCATCACCTAGATCTGGGCGAGCCTCACCCGGACCGCAAGGGCACCCCCCCACCGCCGCTTAGGGCTGGCAATTCCGACAGTGGCAATGGCAACAACCTGTCTAGCCAAGCAACTAACCTTGCCATTTTTTTTAGAATTATTTTTGCTTTTTTTAAAAAAAAAATTACTAATCTTTAAATAAGATATAAAGAAAAAAGTAATAAAAATGCCACATAGGATAAATTAATTAATTTAAAAGTACTACTTCAAAATTTTTCATTAAACAAATTGATGGTGTTAATGGAAAGACTCGATTGTACCAATTTGATAAGTTTTAATATTCAATTATACTTTAATGATAAATTCTAGGACTTATAATGCACATATCCCTAAATTTAATAGTGGAATATGAATTACTTTTTGTTTATTTCCAAATTTTATGGATTATTGCAATGAAAAGTAGCTGAATTTGTCAAATTAAAATAATAAATGATATTAACAAATGTTGGATTAATGTTATTAGTGTAAATTAATTCTATAATCTTTTTATTATTATTTATTATTTGTACATTTATATTTATATATAAAAATATATTAAAGGTGTTGGAATGTATTAGAATTCTTTATTTTTTGAGAAATGAGATGTCGCTGTGTTATATTGTGTCGTGTTGCATGTTGCATATTCGTGTTAGTGCTACATAGTTCGTATGCTCCTACATTCTTTTTCCCTTTGTTTGGAAATAAGTATCCAAGAGTAATCTTATTTACAAAGACTTTTCACAGAAATTTTACAGAGAGCCTTCGTTCAAACGTGTTCAGTAATAATAATAATAATAATAATAATAATAATAATAATAATAATAATAAGCAACAACAACATCAACATCAAGACAATTATGAAAAATGCGAAAGATCATCAAATGAAATTTTAAATTACTGACCGAATTAAAAAAAATTACCATCAGCACTTAAAATTACCAATCATATTTAAATTTTGCTCGTGGCTTTTTAGGATATTCGAATAAAAGCTTAGGTTTCATTGATCGACCATATGCTTAGTCAATCAAGAGTTATCTTACTAGAATCCAAATTCAATTAGCTTTCTAATGAAAGATATGTCAAGGGGACCGCGTGTTTTGTATGTTAAATTGCAAGGGCCCACGACAACCAAGAAAACGTCATTGGAGTCTTTGTGTGCGGCTTTTTAATTTAAAATGTTGCTTCGTGTCCTTTTCAATCTACTAAATAATGTAAGTGATGTAAGGCAGTTGAATTTAGGTTGCGTTGGGTCATCTAAATTCAAATTGAGATAGAATGAGACAAGGGGATTAGAAATTCTCTGAATTGTAGAAAATCACATAATATATTTTACTAACCTAAAATAGGATTGAATTTTTTTGAAAATCCTTCCTTGTAGCCAGCGACAAGCGGTTCCTAGAAATGACCGCCATTTACACTTGAAATTGAATGTTTTGAGCGTTGCAGGCTGAAATGAAAAACAATATGGGATTTCTTTGAGATATTGTGGTATTGAAATTGGAGTGCGACGCTGGCCATTGTTTATCGATACAGAGAACTCCGGAAGCAAGAAAATTTATCTTCAAAATTATGAAGTGCGAGTTGCAATGGTCAGAGGTGATTGACGATTGATTAGCAATGGTCAGAGGTGATGATAGATAACCCTATCATTTAACATTATAAGAAAACATGGTTTAAAGTCTTTTTTTTTTTCAATTTTCTATATCCGATCTAGGTTTATCTCATCTTTGTCATGGATTTCTTATCTGGCATTTTATCTGGATATATGCGGATTTATCCATCAACTCCTATTTGAATTCAAATTCGAACTACCAAATGTGATTTACGCAAGCGAAAGTTATAATATAATTCATCAATGGATATAAATCAATATCCATTGTTCTGATTGCATTGCATCCATCCCACCAAAAGTTTTTATGGTTCATCAATAGATTGGTGAATTTTGTGACCTATCAAGTTATCTAAGGCTATGTTTGATCATTTATACTTCTAAATTGGATAAGATAAGATATGAAATCTTGAGATTTTGTTAACTTATCCACTATTTAATGAATTGTTGTAATAAAATTGAATATTTTCATATACCATCATGTCCATTATTTGGTATGAACGGCATATTAATGTAAATGAAACTGCACAAATGGAGATATCTTCACTCCAAAAGAAATCAAGAATGCACAAACCAAGATAACATCTTTTAATCAATCCATAATTATTGTATGATCTAAATCTTAAAGAGCAAATTGTAGCATTCCAAAGCCATAGGTTCAACTATGACAAGAAATGTAGACAGGAAATAGCAACATCAATGATGTAGATCAATCAACAAATACTAAATCTAATAAGAGAGAGAAATTATAATCATTCATCTTCGCAATTCCAAAAAAAGTATAGTATTTTGATTCTCTTGTCACTTTTGTGAAATTTCAACATAAACTACAAAACTATGGAGGATAAATAATTTCAACTCTCTTGCTGCCTTTTTGACCTTTTTACATGAACCAAAGGGATATGGAGAAAAAGAAGTTTAACTTTCTTGCTATTTTGTGAAGTTTTGACATGAACCAAAGAGCTACAGAGGAGTTGTGAAGTTTAAAATGAACTAAAGATATTACAGATAATGAGACGGAGAAGGTAGGATTTTTTTTTTAAAAAAAGAAATCTCATTGCCCCTCATTTTTCGAAAATTAGAAAGATCATTTTTATGTTTGAATTTGTTCATTTAAAATATGGATTCTTCTACTTCATTTTTTTTACTTATTTATATTATTACTTTCCATCATTCCTTGATAAAAAAATTATTAAATAATAAACTATGCTACTATACTTTAAAAATGTAATAAATATGATACTAAATACACATAATATATATTCTAGAATATAAATTAATTAAAGCATATAGATAAAGATAGGTATAAATAAAAAAAATGTTGTTATTTTGAGTTTAATTTTTTTTATTTGATTGCAACTTTATATTTAGATATTATTTTTATTTTATTAATTTAAGAAGTTTGTTATATGAGAAAATTAGTTTATACCATAAATATAAGAAATCCTATCATCCTTATCTTACTTTTTTTTCTCATGAAATATTTTTATTCGAGTTATATCCCTTTTATATCTGACATTATCTTGAGCAAGAACTAAATACTTGATATTATAAATTTATCCTACCCTGATTAATAAATGTAGCCTAAGGGTTAAAAAAGTAGCATGTGGCCCAGTAGAGATAGCATCTATCCTTTTGTTTCTCTCCTTTTGCTTAAGCATAGATTCGAATTTTACCTTAGACAAAACTATGATTGACATGAGAAGCATATCGACATTTACGAGACTGCACCTACAATTTGCTAGATTCAATTCAAAAGCTTTGTGCACACTAGTTGTTCCATGGTGATAATAAACGTAAACAATCACGGAAAGAGAGGAGACGAACAAATAAAAATCTTAAGTGTGCGCACTGCCGAGAATTAATCAACATAACGAAATACTGTTCATTAAAAGATGATCAATGTTTTTTTTTTTTATTGAATCGTGGCTTGGACAGGAAGTAGAACCCGTAGAAAAGAACTAAAACTCATTACTATAGAGGAAAGGAAACGCAGGAACCCGAAAGTTAAATTATTAAATTCGAAGACACATAATTTGTGTTAGAATACTTTTATAATGATGCGACATGGCCTTGTACAGCCCATCATAAGATGTGACCTCTTACAGGTGGTTAATATTTAAATTAGTAGTTGTAATCATATCTCCACGATTTTAGGCTCCATGATCGCATGTCAAATCTTATTTATAAATGGTTACCACTCCGTACCACCCGCCGTGGTGGCACCGATGGTAGATCCTAGTGCATTCCTCCGTGGAGGCCTGGGTTCAAAGCCCTGTAACGTTGCAGGAGTGCAGTTGGGTCATTTGTGCGCCTTGCCCGGTGCGTGGGGTGGTGGTTTCCCCACGTTGCCCCCAGGGTTTACTTGTCTGCCGACCGACCGGGGTTCTCTAGGTCAAAAAAAAAAAAAAAAAAAAATGGTTACCACTCCGTGGTTGTCATTATATTTAACCATTGATCAGTATCTCCATTATTTCAAGCTCCACGATTGTATTTGCTATGTTCTCTTTATTTTCGATCGGTTACAACTACTTAGCTACCTCCGGACTCAACCATCAATCGACATCCTCATTGCATTCGGTTTCCACGTTCAACACTTTACCTAAATATTAGGCATCATCGTATGTCAAGAACTATACTATGATCATCATTTGTTTTGGCCATCGACAAGTATTTCTGCTATCGATTCACTCATCGATTGTGTAATCACTTAACACATATTTCTATGTCAGATCATGTCGGTTAAAAGAATCCGGTCATCTTTGGGAGTCAGTAAATGTCAAGTGAAATCACCGATGGAATCAATCTCATGAAAACAATCTAAACACATTGGAGAGCACTCCATCAAGTTTGGCAAGAGGTGGTGGAACTCAAGATCAATACGGCATTGAAAATCGAATATAGACGGACTAAAAAGGTGTAAAATAAGATGCATATTGATATAGATTACAATAATGCCAGAATAGCTGGAAACATCACCCTCTTACTATATTTGAAAATCGAGCGTAAGACATAAGAGCCACGTCTTATTATATTTCGGCAGAGAGAGAAATGAAATAGAGCCCACACGAACGCGAAGAACCCGTTCACTTCAGAGCGACGTGAGCAGTGACGCTATCAAAAAGGGTGACTCTTCGCCTTCTCCTTCGCCTCGCAAGTCGCGATCACGCGACGCACGACGCTCTCACGCCCTCCTTCTCTCTTTATAACACCGCCGCGACGCGCAGAGAAAGCGACGGGGCACGAAACAAAGCTGCGCTGACCCGACTTCCTTTCGCTTGCCACGGAACGCTTCTCGTCGGCAGCGATTTCGGGTCTCGTGCGGTTTCCTGGTTGATGCTCAGCCCTTTTGATTTTTTTCCTGTGCTTCTGGCTTCACGATATAAAAAATGGATGGATAAATTCTGATGCTGTTTCTGGAGTTTCCTGCCAATATTGCTCTTCAAGCGTCGGCGACGTCGCCGTCATGGGGATTCTTTATTAGCACTTGTAGTTTTCTCGCGGAGACAATCCTTCTTTTCTCTGTATTTTAGGCCTTGCGGCGGTTGAATCCAAGTTGGTTTCGAAGACTTCTCATCATTGTTGGAGCATAGAGTGTGTTGAAAAAGAGGGGAAGACTGAGAGAGAGAGAGAGAGAGAGATACAGAGAGAGCGAGCGAGCGAAACGTTTCGGTGGAACTCACGAGCATTTCGACTTCTGAAGCAGCATAAGCAAAACCTTTTCTTTTTTCTCTGGACGAGCTCTTTCAGGGGAAGAAAGAAAACCCTTCTGTGAAATAAAGCCTAGAGGAGAGCTGTCGCCTCTGGACCATTCAAGGTATAACCAGTAAAATCGTGCATTTGGTTCTTTTTCATGTGTCAATGGGAGTGTTTGAGAAAATCTGGACGATATTTGTTTGCCAAACTTTTGATGGATCTCAGCAGATATTGATGGACTTTTTAAAAGAACTTATGACAAAGTTTCACGTGCATATTTATCTTGCGAGATATAAATAATATGTACTTGTTCCCTCAAGACGAGTGCGAGCTGGTATTTTTTATGGCTCATTTAGATTCAGGAGCTTCTTTTTAGTTTTGCTATTGTGGCCATTTTCCTTTTGCAATTTGTCAGATTTCAGTTTTATCAAAGACTCACATCGAAATGTTCCTCTCTAATTGAGTGATCCTTTTTGGCGCGTGACAGAGTCCAAAGGCAGGAAGAGAGCAAGTAGAAGATGATGGGCAATCTATGGGATGTGTTTTGCGGGGAATCCGACTGCACAGATGCAGACGGAGGAACTTGCACACCCAACATTTTGTCTTTCGGTCATCCTTCTGCCTGTATCAACCACATCCTCGTCATTTGCTTCACCGTTGTTCTGTTGGTCTTGCTTATGTTTAGTATGATTCAGAAGTCAGCATCAAAGTCAGTCCGCGCCCCATCTCGGTATTTAAGGCTCTCACAGTTGCAAATAGCATCGGCCATAGTGAATGGCTTTGTCGGGCTAATCTACTTAGGTTTGGGCATTTGGATTTTGGAAGAGAAGCTGAGACAAATGCAGACTGCTTTACCGCTCACCCGGTGGTTAGCAGCCGTTTTTCAAGGTTTTACGTGGTTGTTCATTGGCTTGATTGGTAGTCTTCGGATGAGAGATCTCCCAAGGATGCCTTTGCGGCTATTGGCCATTCTTGCCTTCTTGTTTGCAGGTGTGCTCTGCATTTTATCTATGTTCACTGCGATAACAAGCAGAGAAGTCTCTCTTAAGATAGCTTTGGACATTCTTTCATTCCTTGGAGCATCTCTTTTGTTATTTTGTGCTTGTAAGGGATATGAAGATCTTGATAAGGATAATGTTACAAATGGAGGCGATCTGTATATTCCACTGACCAGAGAGGCCAATGGTAGTGGCAAAGCCAATACAGTTGCTGAAGTTTCTCCATTTGCCAGAGCTGGATTCTTCAGCAGAATGTCATTTTGGTGGTTGAACTCTCTAATGAAAAGAGGGAGAGAAAAGACTCTCAAGGAAGAAGATGTACCGAAGTTGCGGGAGGCTGATAGAGCAGAAAATTGTTATGCATCATTCTTGGAGCAATTGAACAGACAAAAGATAGCAGACCCTTCATCACCACCATCTATTTTGAGGACAATGATCATTTGCCAGTGGAGAGAGATCATCATATCTGGGTTCTTTGCACTTCTGAAAATTCTCACTATTTCTGCCGGTCCCCTGCTTCTCAATGCCTTCATTGGGGTTGCCGAGGGAAAAGAAAGCTTTAAGCACGAAGGTTATGTGTTGGCAATCTCTCTCTTTTTTTCAAAGTCTTTGGAATCTTTAGCTCAAAGGCAATGGTACTTCAGGAGCAGACTTATCGGTCTGCAAGTGAGGTCCTTGCTATCAGCAGCCATTTATAGGAAACAGTTGAGATTGTCCAATGCTGCTCGGCTTATGCATTCGGGAGGTGAGATCATGAATTACGTGAGTGTTGATGCTTATAGAATTGGAGAATTTCCTTTTTGGTTTCATCAGACATGGACAACAAGCCTCCAGCTCTGCATTGCACTTGTGATTCTATTTCGTGCTGTGGGGTTGGCAACAATTGCATCTTTGGTAGTTATCATTATTACAGTGCTTTGTAATACACCGCTTGCAAAGTTGCAGCATAAGTTTCAGACTAGACTTATGGCAACACAAGATGAGAGGCTGAAGGCATGCACTGAGGCTCTAGTGAACATGAAAGTTTTGAAATTATATGCTTGGGAAGTTCATTTTAAGAGTGTCATTGAAAGCTTGAGGGCAGTGGAATACAAATGGTTATCAGCTGTGCAGCTACGGAAGGCATATAATAGTATTATTTTCTGGTCCTCGCCTGTTCTGGTTTCAGCTGCTACATTTGGGGCATGTTATTTCCTAAACATTCCTCTGCGCGCTAATAACGTCTTTACATTCGTGGCTACGTTGCGCCTTGTTCAGGACCCAATCCGCTCTATTCCTGATGTGATTGGTGTGGTAATCCAAGCGAATGTCGCATTGACACGGATTGTGAAGTTTCTTGAGGCTCCGGAGCTGCAGAATAAAAATGTCAGGCAGAAGAGAAATTTTGAGAGGGTAGACCATACAATTATCATAAAGTCAGCAAGTTTCTCATGGGAAGGGAAGTCACTGAATCCCACTCTTAGGAACATTAACCTTGAAGTCAGGCCTGGTGAAAAAGTCGCTATATGTGGAGAAGTTGGTTCTGGAAAATCGACCCTTTTGGCAGCAATTCTAGGAGAAGTTCCAAATACCGAAGGAACTGTAAGTTATGAATTTCCTCCTTGTTTTTGCTGTACTCTGAACTTGTTTGGATGGGCCTAGAAAAGAAATTATTCAAATGGCCCCAAGTAGAATTTGACCCCTGTTAATGTTTCAGTCCCAGACCTTCTTAATGGTAACAATTCCCAGATTTCAAGGTTATTCATTTGATGCTAATTCACTTGTCCACCCAATTTTCAGATTCAAGTCTATGGGAAGATCGCCTATGTTTCTCAGAATGCATGGATCCAGACCGGGAGCATCCAAGAAAACATTTTATTTGGTTCTGCAATGGATAGTCGGCGTTACCAAGAGACGCTTGAGAAATGTTCATTGGTGAAAGATCTAGAGTTGCTTCCCTATGGCGACCTCACTGAAATTGGCGAAAGAGGAGTTAATCTCAGTGGCGGCCAGAAGCAGCGGATTCAACTTGCTCGTGCTCTCTACCAGGACGCCGACATATACCTGTTAGATGACCCTTTCAGTGCTGTAGATGCACATACTGCTACCAGCCTATTTAATGTAATTATTTATATTTTGATATGCTGCAATACTTGCAATGTCTCAACCGTTTGATCAAGTCTGACCTGTCTTTTGCAGGAATACATTGTGGAAGCACTTTCTGGAAAGACAGTCCTACTGGTGACTCATCAAGTTGATTTCCTTCCCGCATTTGATTGTGTCCTGGTTAGTATATTTTCATTGTCTCAATGTGAAGCTGTTGACTTCCACTTAAATTATCGCGGGTGATATCTTTCTTTGTTTTCTGTCATTTGTAGTCAGCGACTTTTGCATGCTTTCTTGTGTGAACTCAAACATGCGTTTGTAAGTTTGTCACATATCCCTGTGAAGTGACCTTACTAACAATTTTATGACAGTTGATGGCGGATGGAGAAATCCTGCAAGCCGCTCCTTACCATCAGTTACTTGCCTCGAGCCAAGAGTTTCAAGACCTTGTCCATGCGCATAAAGAGACTGCCGGATCTGAAAGACTTGCAGAGGTCACTTCTTCCTCAAAACAGGGAACATCCTTGCAAGAGATTAAGAAGACATACTTAGGGAAACAAGAGAAAGCGCCAATAGGCAGTCAATTGATCAAACAAGAGGAGAGGGAGATTGGAGATACAGGGTTTAAACCATACATACAATATCTGAATCAGAATAAAGGCTATATATACTTTGCTATGGCCTGTCTTTCTCAAGTTATATTTGTAGCTTGTCAAATATCTCAAAACTCCTGGATGGCAGCAAATGTGGAGAATCCTCAAGTTAGCACATTGCTTTTGATCACAGTTTACTTGGTGATCGGGTTTTCCTCGCTGCTGTTTTTGCTGTCTAGATCGCTCTTTGTAGTTGTTCTTGGCCTTCAGTCGTCAAAATCTCTCTTTTCTCAGCTGCTAAACTCCCTCTTCCGCGCACCAATGTCTTTCTATGATTCAACACCCCTGGGGAGAATACTTAGTAGGGTAAGTGTCTCAAAAGTTATTATGGAGAATGAAAGGCATTTGCCAATATCACGTGTATATAAACTCGTCCTTCTCATGCAGGTCTCTGCTGATCTCAGCATTGTGGATATCGATGTCCCATTCAGTATGGTTTTTGCTGTTGGAGCCACAAGCAATACATATGCTAATCTTGGAGTACTGGCGGTTGTTACGTGGCAAGTCCTTTTTGTGTCGATACCGATGATATATTTCGCAATTCAGTTACAGGTAAACTTATGAGTTGGTGACAGTTAGTTGCTGCAGTTCTGCAATACTTCCAGTTAGCAGTAGAGAAACACGATAAGAGGAATTGGTTTTGTTTTTCACCTAATATGGATTGGCTACATCTTTGTTGTTCCTGTGGCATTATTTGGTCCAAAATATAAGTAAGTCTAAATATAAATTAACAGCATAATGAGTTACAAGCCATTGTGGGCAAAGTCATCCAAGAAAGATTTGCCTGTGAGGACACTTGGACGTCAACAAAAGAGGGAATCAGTAATATTTAATGGTTGCATAAAATATTCAGATTGGTACTTGCACTTTTTTTGCGAACATTTGATTCCACCATTGAACTCTACAATATCAAAAGTCTGAAACATTTATCACACTGAAGAGATGTGGACTCAGTTCCTAATTCCTAACACAAGCTGAAGTTTGATTAGGAACTTTGTCTCGCTAGTGAAGTTATAAACCGATACTGATTTGACAACAATGTTCTGCTTTCACATGGAAGCATGACTCCTTTATGAAATCCTCATTTTGTCTTGCATATGTTTTTCAGTGGATATGTTTGTGTGCTGTGTTAATTTATTTTCCGTTTAGAACCTAATCGAACTTGAACTTGGTCTACAGAGATACTATTTTTCATCTGCGAAGGAGTTGATGCGACTCAATGGCACGACCAAGTCTTATGTTGCAAATCATCTTGCTGAGTCAGTGGCAGGGGCAGTGTCCATAAGAGCTTTTGAAGAGGAGGAGAGGTTCTTTAGAAAGAACCTGGATCTTATTGATGAGAATGCTAGTCCCTTTTTCCACAGTTTCGCAGCCAATGAATGGTTGATACAGCGTCTAGAAATACTTAGTGCTGCTGTTCTGTCCTCCACGGCACTCTCTATGGTTTTGCTTCCTCAAGGAACATTTAGCCCTGGTCAGTATATGTCTTTTACCTTTCTTGATTATGAACGAGCATTTATATTTTATGGTTAGTCGATTGGAATCTGACGGAAGATAGATCAGCTAACTAAAGCCTTGTTGTGGTTGCCCCTAATTTTGTGACAGGATTCATCGGAATGGCATTATCTTATGGTCTCTCCCTGAATGTATCCCTTGTCTTCTCAATACAAAACCAATGCACTCTAGCGAATCATATTATATCAGTGGAGAGGCTTAACCAGTACATGCACATACCAAGTGAAGCCCCTCTCCTAATAGAAGAAAGCCGACCTCCTACCAACTGGCCATCTGTGGGGAAAGTCGAGATTGTTGATCTGCAGGTAAACGTTTGCTCCCACTGATTAGTTCATGGAATTAGCGCGGTCAGATCACTGAATCTTGATGCAAAACAGATAAGGTATAGGCCCGATACGCCCCTTGTTCTTCGAGGGATCAGTTGCACTTTCGAAGGAGGACACAAGATAGGCATCGTCGGTCGAACTGGCAGTGGGAAGACGACCTTGATTGGGGCTCTATTCCGTCTAGTGGAGCCTGCAGGAGGGAAAGTTCTTGTAGATGGTGTCGATATCACTAAGATTGGGCTTCACGATCTCAGGTCACGGGTCGGGATTATACCTCAAGAGCCCACTCTTTTCAATGGGACAGTGAGATATAACTTGGACCCCTTGTCTCAACACACTGACCAAGAAATTTGGGAGGTAAACCCTTTTTCTCTTTGTCCTGGAATATATGTGTTAGAAACTCTTGATGTTTGCAACTCGAGGTAATGCACATAAACAGGTTCTTGGGAAGTGCCAGCTCCAAGAGGCGGTTCAGGAGAAACAAGAGGGACTCGACTCCATGGGTAAGGATCTATGTTGAAGCCATGAACTTGCTTCTTGATAGTGTTTTAAGTGAAAACTTACGGCGGCCACACTTCATTTTTCAGTTGTGGAAGATGGGTCGAATTGGAGCATGGGGCAACGGCAATTGTTCTGCTTGGGCCGCGCACTTCTGAGGAGAAGCCGGATACTGGTGCTCGATGAAGCAACTGCATCGATAGACAATGCGACCGACTTGATTTTACAGAGAACCATTCGTGCTGAATTTGCTGATTGCACTGTGATCACTGTGGCTCACAGAATACCGACGGTAATGGACTGCACAAAGGTCCTTGCCATTAGTGACGGTGAGTTCCACTCCCTAAGCTCAGTCTTCACTTAGATTGATCACTTGAAAACAAGTACCCTGCCACAATATTACGGATCAAAATTTCAAATCTCCACGTCTTCATTGATGTCGTTTCTTGTATCGCAGGTAAGCTAGTGGAGTACGACGAGCCAATGAAGCTGGTGAAAAGAGAGGACTCGCTGTTCGGGCAGCTAGTTAAGGAATACTGGTCGCACTCGAATGCTGCGGAAACCCACTGAAGCAAAATCGGGTTCCTCGCGAAGCATTCTGTGGTTCCCCTTCTGGGGTGTTTTAGCAATCAGGAGGGGGGATTTGTGACTAGATTGTTCAATTGTACAATAATGCGGGGCGAAGTAGAAGGGGAGAAACATTAGGAGATTGATAGTTCTGCATTGTATCCTTAGGTGTGTCGGTAAGAAGAAACTATGCTCTTTTTGAATGAGCCATAGGCAGTGGGTAAAGAGTAATCAAGAGAAAGAAGGGAGAGAAATGGTGGTGGTTTCTCGGAAAACGTTGATTGATGCCGTAATACGTCTTTTGCATGTGATTGTCGAGTGTTCCTTGTTTTTCCTCTCGCCAGTTAGTTTTTGTTCTAGGAATCAAAACTATTGCCCTAGCTGTGTTGGCTGCGTCAGTGACACTCCGGTCGAGATTTGAGTTGTTCAATGGTGATGATTAGGATTTTACATATTGCAATCTGTACCTCCTGTTTGAGAGATACTGATTTTTTCGAAATCGGTCATGCTATACAGTAACTCAACTAGCAGCATTTTGTGCTGAGTTTCATCTGTTGTTGACTAGATTTTGGGCCGGCAAATTAACAGTCTTTTAAGTACTTCAAAAACGTTTTTTTTTTAACAGTAAACTCATATGAACCAAAGTTCGATGACAAAGATACTACGTGACACAGTTCGTAATGCGAGTGGTCATTGGTCGTGCGAGTGACTATTTATTGTGTGAGTAGCTTTTCCTAAGATTCTTTGTCAACCTATGACAAACATTTTGACATTGAAATAGCATTGCTTAGTTGAGTGTTGATATCTGTTATTATTTAATTGATAGGATTTCGAGTTCATTGGGTCGAGATAACTTTCATGGTTTGGTATAAACTTTATCGGGTAAGTGGTACTAATCTCTTTCTTGAATTTGCAATCTCATATCTGGAAAGTGATAAAGTTTGATATAACATGAGTTACGAAAGAGCATATTTATTTCATAAGTTAGAGTGAGCTTTTGTTTTTGTTTTTGTTTTGTTTTTTTTTTTTTTTTTTTGTAAAGACAGATTGAGCTTTTATTACCTTCTTAGTTAGTTGAAAAGGCATTGGAAAGCATTATTTGAAATAATTTGTAATGATCATTTGTGAATGTCATGATTAAATGCTTTATGAAAGGAATTGCCAAAGGTTATAAATATTGATTTGTGAAATACTTAATAAGTGCATTCTATTTGATAAATTGAATTGTTAGAGGTTATATGATTTGGTTTGTAAAATCAATTTATGAAATAGATCATGAATTTGATTTGTGAGTTATTGAGATGAGTTTTCGTTTTATTCTCATTCTCGCTATACTTTGAATCCATTAAGGGGATTTTCGGTATGCATACTATTTTCATAATATCCTTGTGAGCCAAGCCACCATCAATATTAGTGAAGACCTAGCTAACAAGAATCTTGATCGCTATTGTCACGGGAAATTAAGGATGATGATAATTAGATGTTGATTATTAGATTGATCAATGAAATGAACCATTAACATGTGATTTGATAGAGATTGATTAATGAAATTGGTCATTGATGCCTTTTTTTTATATTGTTGATTGATCAAATAAGTATAAACCTCTACTAAAATGATATAACTCGTTTTTTTATATTGTGTGTGTATTAAGATTTGGGATATCGAGTTATGGTATTCTTTATATATATGTATAATAGATGTTCTATCTGTTTAAAAGAGATTTGTATTATTTATTAAAATGTGGTCGCTCCCCTTGTTCATCTTAGATGTTTTTAGGTTCTCCAGCTTGTTACAAGTAAAACGAGAGCGCTGCCATTATAGAATTTTTGGTAGTAGGATCTTTTGATACATATTATTTTTGTAAATTATTAAAATCCTAATATTGTAATCAACTTGTTGACTTATTTTATATTGTTATTATTACTATTATATATCGATAACATGTTGCTGTTGATTTGTATTTGAAGCTACGTCTTTTGGACGAAGGGATGACCGCGTATTTCCTTAATCTTGTTAGAGTCAAGGTGTGACATTTGATGAATAGAAGCAACTAGTGAATGGCAAGCCTCCCTTATAAAATGACAACATAAGGTGATGACCATAATGGACACGAGACCGAACCCAATGTAGAAATTTTAAAGTCTCGAAGTGAAAAGCATTTAGAGCAAGCCAAGCCCGGGAAGATTCCGTTTTGGACCCGACAAGTGCCGGCAGTGTCACTGTCGGATCAAACTGTTGTCCGTAAATGAGCGAATAAATGCTCACGTTAAGCGCCGGATTTGACCCCTGATGACAAGACTCTCAGCGTATAGTCGTCGGCATCTTCAGCTCGCGAGGTGGCGGATTCGAACGTGACAAGACGTCACTACTCTCGAGACGGCAGAGGGGGGAACGAGCGAGCACGTGCTTTGGGCCGTGATCGGATTTTCCAACGTTAACGGGGTCGTCCCCATCTGAAAGAACGAGAGGTTTTGTCTCGGAATGCACGTGTGGAATCAGGAGATGCGCGGAGAAATATTCGCAAGCTCGCTACGTTCAAATTTGCATGCGAGGTCAGAAGTTGAAAAACCATCAGTTCAGACAGGATAATTCTCGTGACGCAAAATCTCTTCAGCCCTCTGTCTCTTTTTACATTATCTCTCAACTACCCCCTTCCCGTCTGCGTCTTTTGTTGCGTCTCGGTTGGGCTGGTTTCTTCGTCCTCCTTTCATTTTCTGTCCTGTACTAAGCTGTCGTGAACAGATTCTCGTGTTCTTTTCTTCCGTTAATTTTTGGTCTTTGCCGCGTGCGTTTACATTAAAGCTGCTCTTCTCGAAACCTTGGTAGCTATGAATGAGAAGATAATCGTGCATCACGGCAGAAATTGTTGACATAGGGCGAGTGATGAGACCATAATAGTCAAGGAGTGGGTTTTTTTATAATCATTTGTAAATACATGTTGCTGAATTCTAGGGGTCATGTATAATGTTATTTACTTTCTTTGTATCTGTTATTAACTGTCACTAGTAGCTATAAAATTTGGGATTGTAAATTGAGTAAAAGACTGCCGATCGATTTCTAAACACCAATTGTTGAATTTTATCTTCCTGTTATCTTTACATTTTTGTATCCTTTTACATGACTAACCACATTTGCCTTTGGTCTTCGTACCTTTAGTTTCTCATCAATCGTCATTTCCTATCTAAAAATCAATAGGCAACTTTTACATCCTTGTTGATTTCTATATCAATCCACATTTTGAAAGGTGCTTTGTCGACACTCTTTGGTGTAATATTTTTTTGATGGTACAACTAGTTTGTTGATAAGAGAAAGTTGCCCGGGCAAGAACTAGAAACCAACAAGAGCCAAACAGTGACAGTGCTCCTAGTAATAACAACCTATGAATTGGGAATGAAGTTGCCACATACTCTGAATCCTTAACCATTAACTGTACGGCAGAAGGAAGCCCTATCTTCTCCAACGTCTCACTCAAGAGAAGTCGAAAGAAGTTGCACTAAACCCTCATATGGTGGCCACCATGAGAAGGTTTTTTGAAGAGCAAAACATTAATTTGGCTAATCACATCGCCGGTCACATGTCTAACATGATTAAGCCAATGGTTATGATGTTGAATTGTGCCAAGTCAGGAATATTTAATCTACCAATTATTGACACCTAAATTTTAGTGACCTAGTTAATTATTTATTGTATAAAAATTAGGGATTGATTTTTTGACCCCTGAACAAAACTATTAGAGTTAAATTTCATTGTGTATAGTTTTTATGAGCATTTTTCATAGCATATAGATGAGTTCATTCATTACATCAGAATGAATCGACAGTGGCTCGAAGTTTTGAGTTTAATTGATTTATCTAGCTAAACCTGCGGAAGCATGAAATTCAGTCAAGCCCATCAAGTCCACGTGGCCAAAATCGGTGATCTGAATTGAATCCTGGGGAAGATGCAGCAAATGTGGGATAAATATATACGTGTTTAATGAGCGAATTAAGGTTTGGCCATCGAGGAGCCCACTCACACGATGGGCTTAAGCAGAATTCAAGTGCTAGACCAATATTTTTGCTGATGGAAGAAAAGAATTAAAATCTTGAGCATATAGGGCAAATGACATTATAAGGAAAGGAAAAAAAAAAAAAATTTGGTTGAGCCGGTAAGTGCGCGCGTGCGGAAAAGGCAAGTGAACGAAGGGCAGAAGATTTTGGCATGACTCACGGATGGAATTTCAAACTCTGATCACAATACACCGTTTTTTTTTTTTTTTTTTTTTTTTTTTTTTTGTGACCTAGGAACCCCGTATAGCCGGCAGCCGGCAGCCGGTGAGGCAAACCCGGGGTGACGCTAGTGAAGGACTCACCACCTCGACGTCACACTTAAGACACCAAGCGTCTTCATTGGGTTTCGAACCCCTCACCTTTGAGAAAGGATCAACGGAACTCTTATCAAGCGGAGCCATCACAGCTAGTGGTGATCACAATAAACCGTTTGGTGACAAGGCGATCAAGATCCTCCATTGACAAGGTCTCCACTTATTATTAGCTAGTGACTCAATCTACAATGATATATTATACTAATATGCACATACCCACAAGCCTCTCACTGGGCTCATAGCAATATTGAGTATTAATACCAATCCACAACATCCTTCAATACTAGAAATCTGATCCATAAACAATCTCAGTTATCAAAATAGATTTTACAAATTAATAGCTTTCGCAACTCAACTCATCTGTCAGAAATAATTTTCATAAAACATTCTCAATCATTTCAAGACTTATCTCATAAACCGGTGCTCGAAGAGCTTTTCGTAAAAAGGTTTTCTAAACCTAAAATATATAATATTTCTCAACTTCATTTATCAAACAAAATATATACTTCCACCAAACAATTTTCACACCCTTCACAAATACTAAAATGCAGTAAATGTTCAATCCAAATTTTATGCAACAAATATACTTATTCATAGCTCATAATATATCAATCTTTATCATTTTGAAGACATGAGCTTACAAATTATTAGAAGAGATAGCAATAACATCACTCACTTAGGAATGCCTACGTTCAAATGACGAAGATTATTTGAACTTGCAATTCTATAACCACTGGGGGTTCGCCCCAGTGGCCACCATTCCGTTCAAATCCCCATCGGGGGGATGGGGGTAGAAACGCATAAGTTTCGAGAGTGGGTTGCGACTCCCAAGATTATTTGAACGAGTGAGTGTAGAGTAGGAATAGAGTTGAACTTGCAATTCCATCAAATAAGCAAGAAACATCATTACAATTAAGTAACACACAACCTCAATTATGAAATGGCTATATTACATCTAAATACTAACAAAACAACTCATATGAGCTAATAAATAGTGTATCCGAAGCGATTATTCAAGTCATTTGCAACACGAAACTTGAGCATGAAACTTAGTCATGTCATAACTTTCTTCACCGAATCTTGTTTCAAACATACTTATAGTCCATCGAAAGCTCTTTCAAAGTACTACGAGAATCCCAACTTGACCATCCAAAAAATCAAGCTGTAAATGGATGAAATACAGCCTCGAAGTCTTGGATGCGTACTGTACGGAAAACTTCAAAATTTTGTTCTGGGCAAACTATAAACTCAAATCAAGCTTTGTAAAATGCTATGACTCCACAACACTCCAAATTATAATTTTTATATAAACATAGCTCAATGATTCAAAAATCAGATTTCACCACACGAATCTCCACTAATTCAGAATTTATAGTCCTAAATCCAAATATACTCCAATTGAATGAACAAGATGTGAGAGCACTTAGCGTTGCAATACACAATCAAATCAACTTGGTGAGGCTTCCGTGACGAGAACACACAAAACTCTTTTTCTTCTTTTCCTTCTCCTTCTCCTTTCTCTTCTATCTTTTCTTTCCCTTCCACAGGCTCTCTGGTCGGGCATCTCTCTCTTTTCCTCCTTTTCCCTTCTTTCTTTCTTTTCTTTCATTTTCTTCCTCTCTCCCAAAGGCTCTTGGTCTCTCCTCCTCCTCCTCCTCCTTTCTCTTTTTTTCTTATTCTCTTGACCATTCAACCTTTTTCTTTTTCTTTTTTTCTTTTTTTAACTTGGTTAAAACCCATATTTTACACAAACAAGACCAAAAAATATTACATGCAACTCTGACTCTAGCGTGGCATCGTCATGGTCCACTCACCTGGTGACATGTGTCACCTGGGGCCATGCTGGAACTAGAGTTTGTTTATTTTCTCAAGAAAATATTAGGTACGTCTCATGCTCCAACATGACAAACAAAAAGGCGGTAGGAAGGCAACACGTGTCCTAGTGGGACCCACAATCTGGAGAGAAAAAGAGGCGCCAATTTGAAAAAAAATTTAGTCCCGATTGGTCAATTTTCTTTCTTCATGCCCCTCTCTCTCTCTCTCTCTCTCTCTCTCTCTCTCTCTCTACCCTCGCTCTCTCTCCTCAATGAACTCCCTCCTCTCTCTCTCTGCCCTCGCTTTTTCCGACCAGCGAACCACCGTGAGCAATCGACGAACTAGGAGGATACCTACGAGACGACCGCGAGCAACCAACCGACATGCGACCTCCCTCTCTCTCTCTGTCATCCCTCTTTCCAACCAACCGACGTGCTACCTCCCTCTCTCTCTCTATGCCCTCCCTCTTTCTGACCGATTGGCGTGCGACCTCCCTCTCTCTCTCTCTCTGCCCTCCCTCTTTCCAATCGGCGAACCACCGTGAGCAACCGACAAACCAGGAGGATACTGGCGAGATGACTGCGAGCAACCAACTAGTGTGCGACCTCCCTCTCTCTCTCTCTGCCCTCCCTCTTTCCCATCGACCGGCGTGTGACGTCCCTCTCTCTCTCTACCCTCCCTCTTTTCGACCGATCGGCATGCGGCCTCCTCCTCTCTCTCTTTATGCCCTCCCTCTCTCCGACCGACCAGCGTGCGACCTCTCTCTACCCTCCCTCCCTCCCTTCGACCTCTCTCTCTCTCCTCCTCGACCGACAAACCTCTTTATGCCCTCCGGGAGGATCCGACGAGACAATCGCGAGCAACCGATCGGCGTGCGACCTCCCTCTCTCTTTGCCCTCCCTCTTTCCGACTGACCAGCGTGCAACCTCCCTCTCTCTCTTTGCCCTCCCTCTTTCCAATCGATTGGCGTGCGACCTCTCTCTCTCTCTCTCTCTCTCTCTCTCTCTCTCTCTCTCTCTCTCTATGCCCTCCCTCTTTCCAACTGATCGGCGACCTCCCTCTCTCTTTTCAACCGGTGAACCACCGCGAGCAACCAATGAACTAGGAGGATACCGACGAGATGACCGCAAGCAACCGACCGGCATGCAACCTCCCTCCCTCTCTCTTCTCTGCCCTCCCTCTTTTCGACCGATAAACCCCCACACCACCCCTTCGGCTTCGAATCTAGCCCCGACTCGTCCGTCCTCTGCTCTTTCCCTCCCTTTGCGTCTCTGTCTGCCCTCCCTCTCTTCGCGGTGAACCAGCGTGTGACCCCGAACCACCACCATGCTCCCCCGGTTGTCTTGTATGCTAGAACGTTAGCGCTCGACCGCCTCACACCCACCGGCCTATTGATCTCCAGTTCCGCCCGCATCACAATCCTACTAGTCGCTCGCCCAACCTCCTTCGTCAAGTCCCCAACCCTCCTCTCCAACGTCCAAGTAATTTCTCTTTTCTCTCTTTTTCTTTGATGGCGTGCATGTTTTCCTCTGATGGGTTTGCGGTGATATTTGGATGTTATATTGTTATGTCGATGATGAGATCTGATTGTCACGAATGTGCGGACTAAATATATTGTATGTATTTAATGATTGGTTCTAGTTCATTTGAGGGTAGGCTATTAGCACTCTTTCGTGCATTTAATTTTCAAACAGTAAAACAAAAGAAATTAGCATGCTATGGGATGAATTAACATAATCTTCAATGTGATTTACCAATCAGATGGAAAAATAATTGAACGCAGCTCAATCAAAACAATTTGCTGATATTTTAGGACTTAGTTGAATTAGGTGGCAGTGGCACAGCTTTGGGGAACAAATGTTACCTGATCTCGTACTTTAGCCTTGAAGCTTTAGAGGCGATGAACTGGTCAATTTTCTAGTGTGGCTAATGCCGGCCACCCGGCTTTTTTTCATGTGATGCAGATCGAAGGGTAGTTGGAGGATGTTGATGGGCTGAAGGCATCTACTGAAAATGAATCAAATTTAGTTGGATTCAGTCATTGGAAGTCAAAGTTCAGTGATCAGATTGTAAGCTTCAATAAAGTATAAATTAGTGTCGATGGAACTTTTTCTCTTACACAGGTGAGTGATTGTGTGCTCCCATGTTTACATTGAGAAGACCAT
This sequence comes from Eucalyptus cladocalyx, assembly GCA_017140615.1. Classification (NCBI taxonomy): domain Eukaryota; kingdom Viridiplantae; phylum Streptophyta; class Magnoliopsida; order Myrtales; family Myrtaceae; genus Eucalyptus; species Eucalyptus cladocalyx. The sequence goes on from CM029516.1 coordinate 39,725,111, forward strand.
CTTCACTCTCGCAACTTCAGTTTCTATCTGAAATTTCTAGTAAGTTGTTGAGGAAGGGTCGAGAGAGATATTACAGATGGTCCTCTTCTAGTCTTTCCTTATTTTCGCATAACGTCGGTAGAATATGTGTTAGCTAATGGGAGAATTGGGGATACTTCTATTAGACACAAATTGCGCAAACCCCAAGATCTCCATAACTAGAACAAGAACATGCATGATTGAGTAGAAATAATTGACGCACCTGTTTTGGGATCCATTGTTCTTGAAGCGGAAGCGGAAACACAATGTTCCACGCGCAAGTCCTTCTCCTCTATTGCCCACCGTATCACTAGCTCAATGAGGCAGCCCCCTCACGTGTAGCGTTAGGTAAACCCCCCTTAGGTGCGGATACATGTGAGAATTAGGGTTAAAGGAGAGACTTTGGCACTATTTATAGAGTTTTCAGCCAGGCCCCCTCATTATGGGCCAGGCTCAACTCGGCCCACACTAGCCAGCCCCATATTAGACTAATTAAGAAACCTTCTATCTCACCTTAGACCAGCCATGTTTTACGGTAGCCGTAAAAACAATAAATTACAATATCAATTAATGTAGTCCACATTAGGAAAACTCTTACATTCTCCCACTTGGACTATATTAATTGAAATCGTACCTTATGCGCGCGCATTGGTTTAGAGATAATTCTTAATAGTCAATCCTATCCCATAAAGTCTCAAACACCGAATCATGGCGGTAACTGCATGTATACACACAGAGCCTTCCATGATCACGGGTGCTCTCAACTTTATTGATATGGATTCAATATGGTAGTGTGGCAAATGGATAACATCTCTCATAAAAAGATCCCATTTGTCAGTCACCATTCTCTTACCTTAGGCAACACAAAAACTTGTGCCACAAGAGAATGCTTTATGATTCCAATGAACCCACATATGTCTTGTCCTTATGGTTAACCTTTTGATACATAGACATATGCACAAGGCTAATAACCGGATGCCCGGATGCCCCTAGCCTTCACTCAAGGTTTAAACAATACCCTGAGACTTTTCACAATATATATCAACATAATAACAATCCATTCAAAAACATTTTATTGAATGCAAAAGTTGACATATATGTATCAAACTGTTACTAAATTGTAACAAAATAAATGTAAAATTTATTCAAATAAGAATAAAACACAGCTCCCACTAAATAACAGTATCCCAAGACGCTCCTAGACCCATACTAATGACATGTCGATCAAAAACACACGGGCGTAGGCCTTTAGTTAGTGGGTCTGCAACCATATCATCTGTATAAATATAATCTACTGCAACGTCACCATTCTGTACTGATTCTTTTATAGTCAAAAACTTGACCTCCATGTGTTTAAACCCATTTTAAACTTCTGTTGTTATTAATAAACAACACTGCATAGTTATTGTCACAATATAACCGTATGGGTCTATCCACAAAATCATAAGCTGATAACTCTCTAATGAGATTCCGGAGCTAAATAGCTTGAGTAGCAGCTGAAAAACATGTTACAAACTCCGCTTGCATGGTTGAAGAAGATATGGATTTCTGTTTCTCGCTCTTCCATGATACTACACCTCCTGCTAACATAAATATGTATCCAGTCATTGATTTCGTATCATCTTGACAACCAGCAAAATCTGCATCTGAATACCCGACTAGTTGCAGGTCTGAAACATATCTATAAATCAGCATATAATATTTTGTTCTCTTTAAGTACCTTAAAACCTTCTTGGCAGCAACCAGGTGATCGCGTCCTAGATTAAACCGATATCGCCTAGAAGCCCTGTTAAAAGCAATATCGGCCTAATGCAAACTTGAGCATACATGATGCTTCCAAGCACACTAGCATAAGGTACATCCTTCATTTGAGCTTTCTCAAAATCTGAATTAGGGCATTGTGAAAGACTCAATTTATCACCCTTAACAACATGAGCAATTCCTGGTTTGCAATCCTGCATATTGAATCTTTCTAAAAATGCGATCAATATACGCCCTCTGAGATAAACCCAATGAACGGCATGAGCGATCCCTATGGATCTCAATGCCAAGAACAAAAGACGCCTCACCAAGGTCTTTCATGTCAAAAATTTTCGATAACATCCGTTTTGTCTCATGCAGTAAACCAATGTCACTACTAGCATGTAAGATATCATCTACATAAAGTATGAGAAAAATATATTTCCTCCCACTGACCTTGGTGTATATGCACTGATTTACTTTGTTCTCAATAAATCCAAATGAAGTAACAACACTATAAAACTTGAAATACCACTGTCTAGAAGCTTGCTTAAGGCCATAAATAGACTTTTTCAATCTACAAACAAGCTGACCCGAGTCATCTGCTACAAAACCTTCAGGCTGCACCATATAAACTTCCTCATCAAGGTCTCCATTTAGAAAAGCGGTCTTAACATCCATCTGGTATAACTCCATATCGTAATAAGCTACCAATGCTAAGATCACTCTAAAGGAATCTTTAGAAGAAACTGGAGAAAATGTTACTTCATAATCTATTCCTTCTCTTTGAGTGAAACCCTTAGCTACCAGTCTGGCTTTAAACTTTTCAATCTTTCCTTTGGAATCTCTTTTAGTCTTGAATATCCATTTGCAGCCAATAGGTTTACAACCTTCAGGCAATTCAACAAGCTCCAAACACCATTGTGTTTCATAGATTGCATCTCATCTTTCATCGTATCTAACCACAAATCTGATTGAGGACATGAGATGACTTCAGTATAAGTCACGGGATCAACAACACAGCCTATGTCATAATCATGCTCTCCCAGGTAGACTAGATAGTCTGGTGATATAGCTGAACGTCTTTTTACGTGTCCTCTCTCCCTACAAAAGTAGCAAAGAACACCATCCTTCTTGGTGAACTCTTTCTTAGGACCTAGTGTGTTAGAAGAACCTGCACCTTCAGAATTTACTTTGTTGTTGGAAGGACCAGCAGCTTCTGAATTGCCTTTGTGGGTATAGTTCTTCAACTTCTTACCCTTGTCACTAGCAGAACTAGAAGTATAAAGAGCAATATGTCCTTTATCTTTCTTCAATTTCTCTTCCTCTGCCACCAACCTTGCAATCAGGTCATTAACAGACCAGGTTTCATCTTGGGAACTATAATTAGTCTTAATAATCCCAAAATCAGGAGGAAGAGTATTTAGAGCTTGATGGACAATGCAAGCAGTAGGAATTTCAACATTGAGAGCCTGAAGTTTTGTTTGCAAATCAACCATCCTCAGAACATAATCTCTAACTCCACTAGAACCATCATACTTCATAATAAAAAGTGTTTGCATATGTGTCCCTATCTCAGCATTAGGCGACACATGGTTTCTAGTCATCAAAGCTTCCATCATTTGCCGAGCATTGCAGTCTGCAGGCAAACCACTTTTCAAGTGTTCCTAAATGGAACGCTTCATGGACAACAAGTAAATACTATTGCTCTTTTCCCATGCAGCAAAATTTTCTTTTTGAGCCTCTGTACTCTTGGTAGTCAAATCTGCCGGCCGATCAGTAGTAAGAGTCATATGAACATCTGCCATCTTCATAGCAAACAGAAAATCCTCTCTCCATCTCTTAAAATTCGAACCAGCAAGAACCTCAATGGTGACGGAGTTACCATTTACAGAAATCGTGACTGAAAGACAAGCAATATATATAATTAGCATCATGTGAGCATTGTGTAAGTAACTTGACGCACAAGTACACATCAAGAGAGTTACATGCAAAATCACATAATCACCTTTGGGCAAAATACATGACAAGCAATTGTACACTCCCCACATGATAAGGGTTATGAGAATATATTCCAATCTTTGTGAATTCATCACCTTTGGGCATATAAACCATTAGGATCAGTCACTCCTCCACCACACTATCATGTATCCCTCCATGAACTAATACACAATCACCTCCTTTGGGAGTATAACTATGCATTAGACCATGAGACATTCCAATCAAATATACGAGATCGAAATTTCTCAAATTCAATCAAGTGTGCCACTTTGGCGGTCACAACTTAATTAAATCCTTGAAACTCTCTCATACCAGGGATATAAAATTTTCATCTCAGATAAGCCATACATATGTGATTTTAACTTTAGTGATAGGGGCAGTAAATCACTAAAATCACATATCATGCTAATTACATTACTTCATTCATTAATAAAAATAAACTTTATCGTATATTATTAATGAATAACACTCATAAAATTCATGTGATAACATACTTGTATCCCGGCACCTATATTTTCAAAATCACAGGAAAAAATACAAGAAAAATACGCAGAAAATACACTAAAAAGCACGTATTTAGGATTCCGTATGTATTTTCACATCCATAAGATCATCAAAAATGTAAAATAAATATACCATGACGTAGGAAATAATCATACGAGTCCATCGCCGCCAGTCACGCGCAAATCAGAGCCTCCACGCGCTCGCACGCGCCACCTGAGTGCGCGGCGCGTGGAGCCCACACGCGGGCGTCAAAGGCCGGTCAAAACCGATCCGACCGGTGGCGGTCCAACCGGTTGACCGGTCCAGTCAACATGTGACCGGATCGGGTCGGGTCGGGTCGGGTCGGTCGCCATTAGGGTCGGGTCGGGTCCATCCGAATCCCGGTCACTGACTTCAGCGCCCCGCGCGTGGGCGCGCGTCTTCGACGCCCGGCGGCGCGTGACCGCGCGTGGGGCCTCCCCTGGCGACGCGCCGCCCACGATTTTGCTCGCCTCGTCGAGCCCAGTCCGAATTTGTGATTTAATTTTATTTTTATTGAACTAAAAGTCTCGAAAATCACAAATTATGGCAAGATCCGTACTAATTAGAGCTAATCCGTACAAATTAGGGTAAAATCAATTGTGTTCGTGTTCTAGGGTTATGGAGGCTCTAATACCACATGTTAGACGCAAATTGCGCAAACCCCAAGATCTCCATAACTAGAACAAGAACATGCATAATTGAGTAAAAAGAATTGACGCACCTGTTTTGGGATCCATTGTTCTTGAAGCGGAAGTGGAAACACAATGTTCCACGCGCAAGTCATTCTCCTCTATTGCCCTCCGTATCACTGGCTCAATGAGGTGGCCCCATCACGTGTAGCGTTAGGTAAACACCCCTTAGGTGAGGATACATGTGAAAATTAGGGTTAGAGAAGAGACTTAAGCACTATTTATGAGTCTCCACCCAGCTCCTCATTACGGCCGGGCTCAACTCGGCCCACACAAAATGCCCCCATATTAGACTAATTAAGAAACCTTCTATCTCACCTTAGACCGGCCATGTTTTACGGTAGCCGTAAAAACAATAAATTACAATATCAATTAATGTAGTCCACATTAGGAAAACTTTTACAACTTCTTGTGTCTAAACAGTAAAATAAGAGATATTTTGCTATATACACTTGTTGAAGCAAGTATTGGTGTGCAATTTCAAAAAAATATGCAGCAACTTTTAGTAACCAGGGGCTTCTCGATGCATGGACATCTTTAATGATCATCTGTGTCCCCTTTAATGCAGCTGTTTACATGTAGGCTAGACATTTTTCTTAGTTCTCATAGTTCAGTTGGAAATGATAATGACTCGGTGGAGCTGAAACTGATGTAAAGTGTTAGGTAGGTTTGGCACTACATATCTCTTAGTGCATGCGAAACCTATCAAGTAATGAACTTTTGAGACCATCACCTTCTTGTGTACTGATTTCGTAGTAATGGTATTTCAATACATCGACTTCACATGCAAGAAATAGTAGTGGACCCAGATAGAGCGTAGGAACGTCATGCATTTTAGCTCCTTAAAATAAAGGCATTTTTTAGCTCCTTATTTGGAATTTTTCCAATTGTATATGATATTCTACAAATATGCATGCTGCTTTAATTTGGTCTACCCCGACGCAAAAGGCCACCACAAGGGAAGACAAGAAGAATGCTGTACAATCTACCGTTTCTAGCTGAGAGCGTAGGCATGCGAGTAGTCGAGAAGCACTTAATTAACTTAATAAAAAGCACATTGCATCGATGGGTTCAGGCTCGCCTAATGGACAGTTGATGCTTCGATGCCACCTTGAACGAATATTTGGGGGCGATTGAAGCAATTCCCAATGTCACCCAAACCCTTTCTTGATTTGCTAGAAGAACTAAGGAGATACACCGTGTTTATTTAATATGCATTAGCGAGGTTGGAAACGATCCATTTCGTATAGCGAGAAGACAATTATCTGCAATTATGACCAAGTTATCCTCAATTATAAGATTACTAGCTATTTTCTCTGACATAGGCAATCAAATTTACGGTGCTTTGCATTTTCCATTTGTATTTCCCTTCCTTTAAAGACGCCCGCGCCCAGAGGTCTCTCTAGTGGAATATAGGAAACAATCAGACCCAATGGAACGTCGTTCTCTTAGACAGATTGATGCACCGAATATGGATTTAATAGTAAATACCTCGCCACCGGTGATGAAGCGACACCCTCATGGCAAGACTCGGGTAAGCTGCTCAATCAGCTCACTCGTTTTCGTCAAAGTTTCTCTCGATCATTCTATGGATTATTAAAAGGAATAAATGGGCAAACATGAAATAAATATGCCGTTTTGGGATAATCATCCTGCAGCATCATCCCTTCTACAGCGACTTATAATAATATAATCTCGCATGAGCTTCTATGAGCTATTGTGGCCTTAGATAGGGAGTGCAAGAAGACAACCAAAGGAAAAGATAGAGGAGATGATGCATATTAAAACTTTTGCATAGATAGAGATGGGGTTTCTAACCCCTCAGGATGCAATTCCCTAGAGTGCCTAATCCTCGACAGGGACTAAAAGTATAAAACTTTTGCATAGATTAATTCGAATAAACTGGGAACATTTAATTCAAACAAAACAAAACTTAGAAAATCAGGGCGATCCAAAAAGGCCGGATTGGCACGGATCTCAACTTTTCACAACCTGTTTTAAGCATCGCCTGCTGTGGAAGTTTGGCTTCTTGAGTTTCCTTCTCACAGCTAAACTTTGCGGACCTGAATGTTATGTGTGGACTGGAAACGCCAAATAGGCTGTCTACCACTCTGTACGAGTGCGACCTCTTCTCCTTCTTTGACCATTCCTTGCTTCTGAGAATAAAAGCCAGAAATCATAAACATAAGAAAATTAAAAGGGGTATCCACTAATAAAAGAGCAAAAAAAAAATCATAAGTCCTGAGAGCCACTCGGAATTAGGAACGATTTAAGAAGAAGATTCAGTATGCATGGCTGCAACTACAGAGTTTCCAAATGAATGCTCACAAGGAGACTTTTACTGCAAATATCATTGGAACTTTGAAGCGTCTGGCAACCCAAAATGAAGCCAGCCATCATGTGTTACGAGAGCAGAACACACGTGTGTGCATTAAAATACGTCGGCCTAGGTTTAGCTTGCTAAACAAATTATTAAGCAAACAGATGCATTATTCATAGAACCAATCACTAAGAGTAAATGCCCCAGTAAGTTTACCTGCAGCACCGCCAATGCATTAGCAAAGGTTTGTTCAGCATCATCAGAAAACTCCATGTAGATTGGGCACACTCCTTGATATAAAGCCAGTCTCTGCTGTATTCTCTTCCTACATTGTCATTAATGATGCAAATTTATTACCAAAACACAAAGTTGGCAAATCCCATTGCACATAATTTACTTAAATTTAAATGAGTCTCTACAGATATAGCCCCCTTCCACTCGGTAGAGATGGATCATAACAGTAGAGTCTATCATTTTGATTGCATTCCACCGCAACATATAATGGCATTCCTCTACTTACTCATTTGTGAAGGCAAAGATAGTTCCAGAAGGGCGATAATGGCTTAGCAAAATGGCCATGAAACCAGTTCTGGTGAAGACAACAGTAGAGATTCCAAGAGTGTTTGACATCATGGTAGCATGATAGGCAAACATCTCACTCATATGGTTCTACACAGGGAAAAAAAAAAGAACCATGGTCACTGTTTAGGTTTAAATGTCAAACATAAATGAAAAATTAGAGGGTAAGCTCAACAAAAAGCTGCAGACTACCTTAAAGGCTTGGCCAAGGTTAGATGGCAATTCACCAGCAGCTATGGTTGCTTCAGTCCTTAATGAGACTGTGTGCATGACTTTCACAGCTTTCAATGGGAACCTACAAGAGGGTGAGATGACATTGTCAGGATGCATGATTTGCCTCTTACCTTATCTTCAAGAGATCTATAATCACCATGTCAATATTTAGAAAGAACCAAACAATACCGAACTCAGCTTTGGGCCTTCCAAGCTTTGAATTGAATTCAAGTACCAATGCAAATCAAACTCCATAAGAAAACACCCCCTATTTCCCAAACAGCCAATCATACCAGTTGTTTCTTCTCAGGCTGAAAGAATCCTTATAGCAACCAAACAGCCCATCATTAAACCGAGAGTAAGTCAAAAATGGAGTACTGCTTACTTTCCATGAGCAGTCTCGCCAGAAAGCATGACTGCATCAGCACCCTCTCGAACAGCAATAGCAATGTCTGACACTTCAGCCCTAGTTGGCGTTGGATGAACAATCATGCTTTCCAGCATGTTGGTGGCCACAATAACAGCCTTACCCATGCTACGGCACATCTGGATTATTTCTTCCTGCATTGGAAAGAGTACAGTAAGATATGCGTATTGCCATTCAACTAGTTGAAAAAATTAACAAAAAATAATCTTCTCTTATCCAATTTGAAAAGGAAAGTACTTGCAAAAGTGGAACTTCTTCAATGGGAAGCTCTGCTCCAAGATCTCCTCTTGCGACCATGGCCTGAAACCCATATTGGCAAACTACTAAGATTAAAGCTACATAGAGCTCAATCGATTCCTTATGATCAGAAAGAGAACAAGGCACCACTTCAGCAATATAAGCTAAGATATGCATACAACCCAGTAAATCAGGTTAGGAAAAATGAATGGAAAAGGGTGTCTCAAGGCAGATATATTGTTCAACGCTGGTGACCCATGCATATTACTTTTACAGACGATAGAACACAAGATTTCTTGTTTAACTTTGCATTCCCCGGTACTGGATAGTTGCAGTAAAAATCAAGTAATATGTCACAGATAAAGTGGGATTTGCAAAAGGAAACCCCTTTGTCATAATTCGGAAAAATAAGCTAATACAGAGAGAGACTCATGTGATGTCAAAAAGTTCGGATCATCACCCCATCAGATGCTGTGATAATTGAATGCAAATTCGGTATGGAGTCAGCACTTTCAATTTTCACAATAACATGAATATCGGCATCACAGCCTGCAAAGTTTAAAGGTAACAGGTAAGAAATGAGATGGAGCAGAACTAGATGTTATTAATTCTCATTGGAAACGAGAAAAGTATTTAAGCAAGTACTAACTTTTCAGGTAGTTTTTCAACTCGTGAACAACTTGTGCATCTTTAACAAAGGAGACAGCATAAAAGTCAACTTTATTCTCCACGCCAAACTTGATATCATCCCAGTCCTTCTCTGTATGTGAACAATAAATGCCGTTACATAATGTGTCTAATCAGCAATGTACTCCTGTAGCAAGTAGTCACTTGGAACATGATTAGAAAAGTATATTATCAGTTGACATCCAACCGGTGATGGAAGGCAATGTAGCGCTTTTTCCTCGGACGTTTAGATGTCTCCTGGACTTCAGCTCTCCTCCATCAACAACTTCACATTTTACGGAATCTTCCGTCTTCGACTTCACTGTTAAGGACATCATACCACCTAACATTGATACAATGTAAGAGAAGTGCATAACTATTTATAGTGCATGTGCGATAATTTTTCCTTTCTGGCCATGAGAGCGGCATGCATGAATGAAACGTAAACACAGTGTCTTTTTTATTAATGAATGTTGACAAAGCATGAATCTTGGCACAACAGGGTTGAAGGAAAAAACCAATTGGTGGAATTTGTATCATCAAGAAGCATACAAATGCAATTAGATCTATAACAGTTTCTATAGAACACGTTGGTCATACCATCAACAAGAAGCATGTCACCCACTTCTACATCACTAACAAAATCATCGTAATTAACACTGACACAGTCTGCCATTCCAACCCCTCTACGAATTGTGAAGGTGAATTCTTGTCCAGGAGTTAACATGATTGGTTGTGGCAGGTCCCCACTCCTAACCTCAGGGCCCTGGAGTAAAGCAACAAAAACGCCATATTATAGCTAGATAAAGCTACAGAACATAGAATCACCATAGAGAACCTGCTTCCCAGCCTTATGAGGAGATAATGAGAGGAACCTGCCTTAGTGTCAAGCATTATGGCGATGACATTATCTTTGGACTGAGCATTGTATTCCTTGACCAGATCAATGACTTTCTGATGAGAAGCATGGTCTCCATGAGACATGTTCATCCTAGCAACATTCATACCAGCTTCAGCCAGCTTCCATATCATTTCCCTTGTGTTGGTGGAAGGACCTATGGTGCAAACGATCTTAGTCTTCCGCCTAACCAGAGGCGTGGACCACATGCCCACTGACGCATCACTAAGATGCTGAACTCCCTGCAATTTGGACAGGAAAAACAATTCTCATCTCTTTAAAAAAAAAAACGGATGGATGCATACCACTTATTTCCCTCGTATAGTGTATTTCATATAATTCACAACTAGTTAGCATAAGAGTAATGCTAAGACTACCAAACTGATTCGACAAAATTGTTCATATGGAGGAGCAAACAGTAAGTAGGCATTTGAACAAGTGAATTAAGTTCAACAAACGATAATAAACTGCTACGCGCCGCCAATAAAAGGTGCACAAAACCTATTACAGAAGCAAATCTCCATCGCTTCCAGGTCCTTAGAATGGGGTCCTGGTCTCATTATGACCTGCACAGTGCGATTGGTTATCACATCCCAGAGAGTCCCCAGACAGGAATCACCCCCATCAGTTGATGAAGTACCGGTCCAGCTAGTACACTGATCAAATGCCAGTCCTTTCCTTCCTCTCGAGCTACATTAGAATCCAGCATCGATTCCATAAACGCAAACGAAACTACTTCCGCATTCGAACCAAACCAACCGCACTTCCTCCCGTCGACAATCCCATCCGCCGACGCCCGCGACGATCCAAACAGTTCAACAAGCCAGAAGCAGAAAGCACCGTTACCTGGAGAACATCCTCGGGCGACACGGGCACGACCTTGGGCTCGGCGTGCGCGGTCCTCCTCGCGGCGATCCTCGCGCCCCTGGGGACCGCCCGCCGGGGGCTCCTCCCATAGCCGCCGCGGGGCAGCGCTTTGGAGCAGCCGAAGCCGGAAGAAGGCCTCTTCAGCCTCTCCGCCAGGTCCTCCGGGGATCCGCCGCCGCCGCGACGGAGCAGCGAGCTCTGGATCGATCCGGTGGCCACCACATCCGCCATCTCGTCGCTGGCGAGGAACAGTTCCCGCGGAGAAGACGATCAGCGGGTACGACGCAATGCGGGATGGAAGGTGCTCGAGCGTGTCGAAGAAGAAGAAGAGGAGGGAAAGCGAGGAAGTTGGAGCTGGACTTGGAAATGCCGCCGCCGAGTTTGTCGGTTTTCGGGGAAGAGGTTTTTTTGCCTAGTTTGTATCGAAGCCGAGAACGGTTGGCTTTTTGGTAATTAATGAGGACGTGCTTTCTTGCGGAGGATTTGTTCCTTATTAAAATAATCGTATTGGTACTGATTAATTTAATCCCCACTACGTATAAAATAATTTTGTTTTTTCAAAATATTAATTCCATGCAGGCATAAAAAGAACGGTTAATATCACGAAAAATACCAAATTGATACATCTAAAATAAATTTACATTCCGTTAAATTTTATCTAGGTTGAAATGCACGTAACAATTAATAGATGTATTTTAAGATTTTATCAATAAATATATTTATAATTTTTTATGTTATTAATTTATTTTTTTAAAAATAATATTTAATAAATTTATTATAAGTGTATTAATTTAGAGTTTTTTGTAAATTTATTACAGACATACCAATTTGAAATTTTTAATGATAAAAATTAATTTTAGTAAATTTGTCCAACTTGAGGTTTTTCTTGCATCGAATATTATAAAACTCTCTTATTTTATAAATCCATTTGAGAATAATTCGTGAACAATGATAAGTGGTAGAGAGCATTTATTAATTTAAAATTATAAAAGCTCTTTATGGAACTTTCCGTTAAACCTGAAATATGAATCTCCACAAGAGCATTCGTTTATTTAAAAGTTTTTATGCGTTTCAAATTGAATAGAATTGCATCGTGTCAACTACTGCTTGTTAGATTTGAAAATGAGCAAAGCATTTAAAATAAATAAAAAACTTCGTCTGTGTTGCAAAAAGAACTTCTAAAAAAATGTTTTCCAACATTCATTTTACGGAATATGAACTAATTGTTGAAAAATATTTTCCATTAACAAAAAAATCTTCTAAATTCCAGTTCGTTTCGCATAAAATATTAGGGGTGATCGGTTCCCGGTTCAGTCCGGTTCCAAGGTGGAACCGGGAACCGGACCGGGAAAACCGGTTCCCAATTTTGGGAACCGTGGACCGGACCATTGGTTCCGGTCCGGTCCAATAAAATCAGCACTTTCTTTTTTCACTAAATAACGACCATTCATTAAAGAATGACCATGCTCCAAACCGATCAATTCAATTTGGTTCCCAGGCGATCTAATAAAACTACTCACACGTGTTTTCACGTGCAAAATATTCAAACTTCACTTGCGTGAATATTAATCATAATTTATGTGTTTCGCTCTTAATTTTAAGCATAAAAGCCATGAACACTTTGAGTAAAATCTGTGCTTGGCTTAGGTTTTATAGACAATCTCTCTTCTATGCTTTGAATGTTTAGTCGATGTCCGACTCTTTGAGGCTTGAAGTGCCTTGTCATTTGCAAGTGAGGGGAGCAAGAGAGAGAGTGAGCATGAGGAACTTCTAGAGCCTTATCCCATATCGAGTATAAGATAAAACTAACAAATAAATTTTCTAAGAGCTTTTGTGATCTCTTGGCCACACAATAGGTTGTTACCTCAATTGCAATTCCGATTGACAAGTTTCATATATAATATTCATATATTATATGTGTTTATATATTATATGTTTATAAATTATATGTAAAAAAAATTAGTTCAGTCCAGTCGGTTCGGTTCCCACCTTGGAATTGGGAACCGGACCGCCGACCGTGGGAACCACCCAAAACTGGCCGGTCCGATCTGGTCCCAGTTAGGGTGATTTCCGTTGCACACTCCTATAAAATATGGCATTTTAAAAAAATGTTTTATAACAAGCGATTGCTGAAACTTATAATTGAACTATAAAATATTTTTCTCTTTTCAATTTAAAAATTCAATTCGATTTTCTTTCATATGCTCATTTTAATAATTTTTTTTTTCGATTAATTTTTTTCTAAAAAATCGATTTTTTAACTTTTTTTATATGCTTTCTACTTTTCTTCTTTCTTGATCGAGCTCAAAGCTCACCAAATTAGTGAGCGCCAGTTTTGAATTCAAGGCTCGCTCAATTAGTAATTACCAATCTTGCCACAAGCTTAAGCTCACTAGATTAGTAAGTTAGAGGTGGCACTCAGCGAGCTTGAGACTCTGGGCCCGTTTGGTTCGGCTTTTGGGAATGATTTGCCAAAATGCAAATACTTTTGGGTGAATGGGGTTTTCCGAAATGCAAATATCGTTTGGTAAAATTTGCATTGAGATGCAACTTTGGCCAAAATACCGTTTGGTAAAATTTACATTTGCAAATGACTTTTATTAAATTAAAAAAACAAAAAAACATTTGTCTTATTTTTTTTTGAAGTCCGCCACCGGACCGTCGGATCCGGCGGCCGGACAGTGGATCCGGCCGCGGATGGCCGGATGGCCGGAGGGTCTCGACCGTCGCTGGTCGTGCGCGACCCCGGGTCGTCGCGGGGTCGCGCGTCAGTGTGGCCGCTGGTTCGCTCGACCCCGCGACGGTCGCTGGTTCGCCCGACCCCCCGACGGCCGTCGCACTGGGTTGCGCGACCTCAGCGGCCGCTGGTCGTGCGATTCGGGCGACGGCCGCTGGTTCGCGCGACCCGGGCGTCGCCCGAGGTCCGTGTGATTCTGCGGGGTTGGGGACCCTTGGCGGCGGTCGCCGGCGCACGCGCGCGCGACCTTTGGCCGGCGGTCGTCGGCCTCCGATCGGCTTCTCTCTGGTGAAGATGAACAGTAGAAGTTGCATTCCGAAAATGCAACTTCCCAATGACCTCTCCCCTCCATTTCCCTAAAGCCCCTTCAAGCCCTTTGGAGATGCAATTGCATCTCCCCAAAGTCCCCAAAATATTGAATCAAACACCACTCACTTTTGTCCAAACCCCTTTAGAGGCCAAAAGCCCATTCTAAATGCCGAACCAAACGGGGCCTCTCTCGTGGCTAATTGAGAAAGAAGAAAAGCAAAAAGAATAAAAAAGAATAAAAAATTCAAATTTTTTAAAAAAGGAAAAAAAATAAAAGAAGTGGAGAATTAGGGTGTGAAATAAGAGAGGAAGTGAGGAAAATGATTTTCCAGCTGAAAACATTTTTTTCTATTCTAGAAGAAAAAATCTTTTTTTCCCATTAATTTCATGAATTATTTTTTGTGAAACGGATGAAAATTTTGCAATCTTGTCAAATGAGTGCAGATGGAAAAATCGCTGCGTGTAGAGGCCCGCCACGTAAGCGGTTCTAACATCCGCACCACAGCAAAAGAGCACTCGATCATCCCTCCTTCTCAAATGTCCGGCGCGGGAAAATCTGATAGCTTGGCGCCCACCAGGAGGACGGGCAGCCCCCAAAACCTCCGCATTCCATCGCTACTTTCAATCCTCTGACACCTTTCTTCCACCCCAGTCCCTCATCCTCGATCCATCTTCTCCACTACCCCGAAGTTCTCCGATCGTTCGATCTCTCCTCGGAAGCTCGATCCGTCGGAGCTCGCGGCACGATGGACACGCAGGGCCTCTCCGCGATCTGCGCCGGCCTCGGCATCGTCGAGGAGGACGACGACGGCAACCGCGTCGGTTATTCGAAGGGCGCGCACTGCCTAGGTACGACGATTTTTCCTAGCGATTTCCCGCCTTTGAAGTGCCGAAGAGAGAGCTAGGGATTTCGGTCTCGGCCGAAGTGTTGATGTCGTGCTGCTGCTACTCGAGACCGTCTGTCGAGTCGATCGACTGTCTACTTTCTCGGTTCCGGCTAGGGTTTACGCCCCCATCGGTTTCTGATCGCCCAAGTTCGATGTTTAACTTAGCTCCCGTCCGTCGCGTCTAATTCTCGCGCATGGCGCATTGGATCGGGTGACCGATGTGGAATATTAGTTCAGGGGCCGGAATGAAGAAATTTTACTTGAACCATCAGAAATTATGTCAGGTTGCTACTAAAAATTGTACCAAATCGGAGTTGGGGATATGGAGGCGCCCCCCCGTCAACCGTCTTTTTCTGTTGTTGGATCCTTCTGTCGGTGAAGGACAGGAAACGAGTGTTTTCCGTTCATTTTTGTTTCTACATCATGAAAAGCAGTTTTGTTTAACACCGTGCATCGTCCTAGACTCCAAATGCTAGAATACTGCAATTTCATAGTTTCACTAATTCTTTTTCATTGATTTCACTTTCCCTAATCGGTCATGAATGTGTTACCTCTTCGTTGAAAAGAAATAATAGACTACCTTTTACTAGAGGGAAGTCCAAATGTCATGTTTTTTGTTATTCTTACTTTAACATGCCATCTCACTAAACTAGGTGATGTATTAGTTATCCACCTGCTGAGATAAACTGCTGTTCGTTGACTCGTTACCAGATAATTTAAAGGATCTGCTGAGATTTCTCAGGCGTGATGACCCACAGACGAGAGAGGTTTTCAAGCAAGTCTGCAAATGGAACTGCGTGTCCAAAGACTTGATACCCATTTTAGAGCATTGCCAAGACGACCGCAGCTTGGTTCTGAACACTGGTAAATTGACATCTCAAATGCTGCATTGCAAGTTCATTGAGCTTGTGTCTCAGTAGAAGAGATGATTTATTATTAATTTTTTGTTTTCTATAGTGAAGGTCTTGGTGTTTCTCACAATGCCCATTGAGCCCACCTCCTCTGGTATTCACCTACAGATTGAGTATTTATGGGATCTTAAATCTGCAATTACCATGAGTGACACAGTTGCAGTTATTATTTCGCTGCTTGAGAGCCCGCTGGAAAACTTGGAAAGGTGACACGACTCATCCTATTCCATCTGTTTTATTCGTACATTGTCTAAGCACTTAGGATAGAGATGTCGCAGACTTGGTATTGGTTGTAATGCACACAGCTCATTGTCCATATATTCTGGTGTTTCGTGTATTGGAACTGGTAGTAGAGGACTTTAAACGGCTTCCCTCTTTTTACTCCAAGTATACGCTTGCATGTGAGAGAGAGAGAGAGAGAGAGATTTGGATTGCTTTAGTTTCTGTCATCTGTTACTGACAAATTGCTCTTATTTTTTTCAAACTACATGGATACATTCCAGTGAAGTATTCACAGAGGATGATTGGAAGTTAGTGCAGCTCGTTCTTACTTTATTTCGAAACCTACTGGCCATCCAGGACATTTCAGCACTTCAGAAGGCTGCTGGATTTGCCACTCAAATATTGTCACTTCGAGACAGATTTTTGGAGCTTTTGTTCCGTGAAAATGTGATGGATCTATTCTTACTCGTTGCTCAGCACATTGGTGGGTCTTCTGACTACCTTCATCAAGATAATTGGCTTTTGCTGGAAATCTTTTACTATATATTTAATGGCCAAGATCCTGAGTTGGTCGCAAAAGCACATCTGAATAGTCTCAAGGTGGGTATAACTCTATTATTCTCATCTTTCCAGTTTATGATACATTGGAATATGTAGATGGTAGAGGAGAGTACTTGACTAAATCTTCTGTATTTTCTGAAAAATGACCATTTTATCCTAAAATGATTGGCGTGATATTACTGAAACATGAATGGAAGCCACATAGATCATATTTGGTGTCTCAATTTGACTGTGTGCCATGATAAAGAACCTGATAAGTGGTCTTTCTTTTTGTTTAATCTCTTGTTGCTGAGATTTAGAGTAGACTTCTACTTTGTGTCCTTTACAAATAGTTGATTGACATGCATGTCCCGAATTCATTCACAATAATGTCATGAAGGATGCGGAAGCCAAAACTTCCTTGAGTGGCCTCAAATCGATTATTGAAGAGGAGAAGGACAAAAGGAGGCTTTCCAGGCTACAATATGGCAGCCGCTATTCACATTTTTCAGGGACATTTGAGCGATTTACCATGGTATGAGTTACCTTTTCTTTTACTGGCATATCAATTTTGAGCTTAGTAAACTCTACTTTCTTCTTTCAGGATGGTTCCAAAGCCTTTCTTAAGGGAACTCCTAATTCTGCTTCGCTCGATGTATACTCTAAATCTGATAAGTTCTGTCGGGGTCCAACAAAAAAGATCGTATGGGACCAGGGGAGAATACCGACAACAACTGATTACATTTTAAAGTTGCTTCATGGTTTCTTGAATCAGTTTCTATCTGGGGGTTACAATGGTATTTTTCAAACTAAAAGGGTAATTTTTATTATTTCGTACTAGCACTCTCTGATGCATTGCTGAAACTTATCTGGTCCATGTATCAGTTTTGATGCAGTCAGTTCGCGAGGATATTGAGAGGGAACAACTTAATATTCAGAGAAATGATGTGGTGTACTTCTTTGAGGTTGCTAAATTTGTCACTTCTTTCCAGTATCACAAATTTTCGACATCAAAGGTAAGATTTAAATTTGGAAATTCACATATTTGCTCGTATCCTCTGCGATGTGGAGGATCTTATTGCACTATTTCCTCTTAAAATTAGGGTAGGTCATGTTTTGAATTATGTACTTTTGGGAAGTATGAATGCATTTTTTTTTTGGGTTTCACTCGGTGAGGTACAGGGTTGATCAGTTATCAATTTTGCTATTTGTTTTCTCTGGATTGACAGCAATCCCATATGTATGCTGTAGACTTCTTCTGGTATAGGGGAATTTCGAGATGAGGAAATGCCACAAGGAAGGAGATTATGAGAGAAACCTCCTAGAAAGAGGAATAAGTTCTAAGTGAGCAAACGTATGAGGGCATTATTTGAACCTGTGCATTGCACATTGCTTCTTTTTTTAAGCTTCCTTAGCTTGAGTTTAAAATCTCATTCATAGATTTGAATTCTAAAAGGTCGTTCTATCTGTATACATCATTGTGGGAGGATATTGTCACAGAGCTTATGGTCACCTTTCTACAACCTTGGAAAATAATGTTTATGAGCAGTTGACAAAACCCATTACTTCAGTAAAGGTTTGATAGGCATCTTTATACTGTTATTTGTTTGCCTATGCTCCTTAACTTTTTTCATTGTTCTGGTGGGAGTAGATATGGTTAGTATTTCTTCTTTTGAGTTCTTAAAGAGGGAAGTATACATAAGCTCAGATTTTGTGATCAGTCTCCAGTGACATGTGAGATTTTATATGAATATTTGGTTATATTACAGCCTAATGCAGAGATGGGCAGTTCCCTATCTAGTCATAGCAATGAAGATGGCAACCTATTTAGTGGTGATATATGCGGGCCAATTGCTGCATCAATGAATGAATCTATGTTTCTGATGGTTATTTCGAGGTGGCGTGATTGCTTCGATGGATTAAAGGAAACAAAAGACTACAAGTTTTTATCTGCAGCAGGATCTCTTCTGAAAGCAATGGTAAGTATTTCTTTTTTTCTACCCTCAAAAATGATTCTTGGAGGACAAGTTTTGACCATATGCATCTTCCATGTTGCTCATGTATTGATGGATGCTTGGGTGAATATGTTGAATTTTCACTCAGGTCATGGATTACGATGTTAGGAGAAAGGAACAAGAGATTCGTATTCAAGCTCCTGCAAATTTTATTACTGATAACTTTTTGGAGCATTGATACTTGGGTCTTTTGCAGTGTTATGAGAGATGTGCATTGGAGATGAAATATTCCATGGTGACAGGGACTTAGGTACATCATAAGAAATGAAAGGAAAGATTCCTACTCAATTGCACAAGTATATAGTTTGAAGGAATTAATAAACTGTGTAATATGATAAGAACATAGTAGGACTGAGTAAATACTAAACATTTAATCTGATAGTGGTCTTCATATATTAATGGAATGGTGGGGTTTTGATATTCAAAATAAGTTGTGGACCACAATTGGTATAAAATTATAAAATTAATCAGTTACTGCAGCACGCAATAGAGAGGTGGTTCATCCTTAAGTGGGTTCATTGAGAAGGAATGCTCAATATCTCATTTTATTGTAAGTTTAGTTGGCCTTTCTTTTTCTACTGGGATCATAGGATGAAACAATAGAACTAATCTGCTGTCATGGACTTACTGCAAGACTGTTCATTGTTGTGGTTTTGATTTGTTTTTTGTGCAAAACATGGTTGAGGAACCCCCCTAAGTTTTGTATTTGTACTTCCGATCAACTGTTTTAAACTACATCCTGATGTTGGAGGGGATGTTGTAATGACTTGATGTCTTCCTGCTGATCGTAAAGTAAGCGCTGTTATGGAAGGAATTAGTTTTTATACTCACCTAAAAATTTCTTCTTTTGCAGATTCGGACACTAGATTTGGTGCTTAAATTATTCCCAGAAAATTCCAGGGAGCCTCAGACTGCTCGGGTTCTTCTTTACAAGTTATTTTATGATCAGACTGATCAAGGAATGACTCATTTCCTTCTCAATCTTGTCAAATCGTTCGATGTTCACAAGCAACCTAGAAGGTCTTCTACTTCATATGTGCTGTTGTTGTATTACATAGTGAAATTACTACTAGTGCTGGCTTTCTGAATATTTTACCTTAAGCTGGGACATAGTTCTATCATTAAGCAGCAGCTGATAATTTGAAACTTAGATGACATATGTTGCCCATAAAAGTCATATGGTAAAGAAGAGGAGTCTAAGTTCTTACTGACGAGCTACCCACTGAGAAATCACCTGCCTGAGATAACACTACTTTTGCCTTATTTATATGCAAAGTGGATCTACATTACATGAAGTGTGAGAAGAAGTACCTGCCACTAAAATGTTTTCTCTGACTTTTGTCTGCTTTCCTTCTATCATCGTAGTTTGCCAGGTGTAAAAAGTCAATGAAATCAATCTGCTTCCAGCAAACTTCTCTTGTGTGTATAGCATTATTTCATAATCGAACTTTCCTTCCCTGATTTTCTTTTTTCCTCGTTATCAGTGATCTTGCAGATTTGGTGGAAGTGATTCACACAATCACGCAGTTGATGGAGAGACTTCAAGATCGCGGAACACTAAGGGTATGTGACAATTGTACAAGATGGGAAATAGGCACTTTTCTGGCAATTTGGTTGAGGTGATTCATTGGATAATCTCTGTCGATGGCATTTCACAGTGATACCATGAGGCTTTCTATGATTTAACTTCGTTCTCAGCTAGTGTTTATCCATTTGCCATCTGTAGTATCAGAAGTGGTAAGAAGGGGAGAATGTAATAATATCTAAGGTTAAAGAGATGAGAACATTAATTTGTGGTTAGGACCATAGACTTTTGCCTGCTGCTCATCTCCCTCAAGAACCGATCTTTTACAAGAAAACTCCCATTGAAATCTTTGTACTTAAGTAGCGAACTACAAGTGGCTAATTTCTCATTAGCTGTCTAGAACTTATGTGGCAAGTAAATTTCAGGTGGACCTATTGATTCTTTGTGCTATACTTTCTTGTAGAAGGAGACAAATTAATGAGTCCTGTCTCATTTGGAATACATAATCAGGTGCAGGCCCTGTTATCATGTAGAAAATCATTTAATCCTGCAGTAAGAAATGCCTGATAGATGAATGCTACAACTGCAGCATATCATACATTGCACCTACACATAAATTTTTGGTCTCTTCATCCACAAGCATCTGCAATGACTCATTCTTTATGCAGTATCAAAGTTGACATACTGTGAGTGCTAGAGTCACCACCTGCCTGAAGCCGGGTCCAATTTAAATTATCTGTTTTTCTAGAGAGGAGTCGATGTCTGTCGTTATGTCCATCCATTATTTTTGTCGTCTTCTGTCGATGTCTGTTTCTGTTCGTGCTGTATACCTACGATGTGATACTATTGAGGAACGCATCACCACACACCCAAAATCAACATACTGGGACACCAATGCAGAATATTTTGCAGTCATGCATTATGCTTATGTTCCCTTGCACAAGGGACCAGTGATACTGACATAATGGGGTTTGATTATTTCTTGAGCTTGTATTATCAGATGCCAATATGATTTGCCCAATTATGAGGAATGTCATCAGTGAACTTTTTGGAGTAAACTCATGCAGTCTTCATAATCTTGTCAAGCACGTGTGGATTGTTTTTATAGTGCTCACACTGCTGTATCAGATGTTTACAGATTACTTTTCTATTTCGATAGATTTTATCTTGCAAATGATAGAATGGCCAATTATCTTTCTGGTTTATAAATGCCCTCTATCTAGGTATTATATATTTCTCAACAAACTCATTTTGATAGGTTACTAAAAAATCCAGAAAGAGGAGAATGGGGAAAAGGGTGACCGACAAAGTAGAAGCAGACATGGAACCTTCGGCAGATTGTCTTGTTGTTCAGAATGAAATTGCTATATCTAGTAGTGAAAAACTAGCTTCTGGAGACAAGTGTCACCAAGATGGCCAATTAGATACAGATTCTAATGGTGGGAAAACTGGCATTCTTCTTGATGCTGAAATTTCAGAGAATCATGGTGAATCTACCATGGAGCAACAGAAGACTGACAACAATCTGCTATGTTCAAAAAAATCTGATCCTCCCCATGATCTTTGTTACAGTACAGGTGATTCATCTGGTGATGAACAAACTGTTCAATATGATGAAGTTGATTTTAAAGTGTCTACCGTAGTATCAGCTTTTGCAAACAATGGTGTCATCCATAATCTGTGTTGGTTATTAAAGTTCTACAAGAGCAACTCTATCAACACAAATCGCTATATAATATCAATTCTGAGGAGGATTGCTGATGATCTGGAGCTCTCTCCAATGCTATATCAGGTCAAGGACGCATTCTTTATTTATGAAATTTGGATACTCACTTATCAAGTTTCTAAATATCTAAAGAGTCCTAAAACATTTTGCAGTTATCACTCTTGACTATATTTCACGAAATATTGGTTGAGCAGAAGTCTTGCCCAAATGAGGAATACTCAGAAATAGTGGACTTTTTGACCAACTTAGTCAGGAAAATGCTACGCAAGATGAAACAACAACCCCTTCTTTTTGTGGAAGTGCTCTTCTGGAAGACCCGCAAAGAGTGTCACTATATTAATGCTGAATATTTATTGCATGAGGTCAGCGAATTGAAGAAACAGAATGGATATGGAGAAATTGGTTCCATGCATACTACAGGATGGGTTCGTAGGAGCATAGCAGATGCCTTGGGTGAAGATGAAGCTGATGTGGTGATAAGTCATGACTTAGGGTACCAGAAGTAAGAAACCCTAAAATCTCTCATGTGCACTACACATTCTGCAATAATATTATCTGAAACACGAATAATCCAGATAGCCACTTTTTGCTTTTTCATTGTGATTTCCTTATTTTAAGGATTTTGCGATTGCAAGCTTTTGCTACTGTGTCGATATTATATAAATCATGTTCTCCATGTTTCCAGAGACAATGTAGACTCTGATGAATCACCAGAAATGACCAGTTCACTCATTGACATTGATGGGAAAGAGAAACTTGACTGGTACTAGATTTTCTAACTTGAAGAAATAATACTGAATTACCCTTGAATTCCCTGCTTTAAGTGTGGAAATGGCTGTTGCAGTGGAAGTTCCTTGGACCATGACCATGGCAAGGTTTCCAAAAGAAAGAGAAGACTCGTTCTTAATGACGAGCTAGACTCCAAAATCAGAGATCTCTATGAAAAGTGAGTGGTATTATTCCTCCTTACTAATAATTTGTGAGTGTCATAGTAATGTTGGATCATTTTCTTTTCTGAAAAAAAGAAAGAGAGAAAGAAAAACTCTTTCAAAAGTGCTTTGATAGTAGTTACATGTTGTTTTGTTGGTCATATGGCTCTAGAACATTATTCATGCCTTACCTAAGGATCAAGCGATTGTTCATTCATTCTGTTCAGTGTTTTGTGCTGCTTAATTTTGTTATAGGTTCAAAGATGAACAAAAATGCAATCATTTGATTGCGGAGGCTCTAGATCCTGATTGTAAAGTTTCACCTGCTCAAGTTGGGAACAAGCTTAAGCAACTGGGATTGAGAACTGCACAAAGGAACAGAAGGCCTTACAATAAAGAATCAACTTCAAAGCCCAGTCAGCCTGAGGATGGGGAAGATGCACAGGAAAGAGGGAGTTTGTCTCTCGAGTCACAGGATTTGATTGATCATTCAACGAGACTACCTTTGTAAGCACTGATCTGAATGCTTGTGTTGTAAAGAAAAGTTAATTGCCTTATGTATGGACACTTACAGAGAGATTTTTCTTTTCCTGTTTTGTGTACTGCTCAAGTTATTCAGACATTGAGATGCTGGGCCTTGAACAATATGTCGGTCCAGCAAAGAAGTAAACTCTTGTTGCTTCTTTTGTCCAATTGGAAATTGGTACTTTGTTTGTGTGGTTGGTCCACAATAACTCCCTTAGGAAACAAGGAATATATTGTCTATGTTTTGTTAGTACCCATAAATCAATCTTTCCTTAGGAATATGAGGTTGCACAAATCCCCTGTTTCTTCATTTAGAAGATTGTGAAAATCTGACATGAGCATCATAGAAGAGAAGAGATGACATTAATAGTGTTAGAAAATCTCCTATAATCTCTCCCAAATCATTTAGGATATTGTGGGATATTATTTGATTTGATTTGATTTGATTCCATTAGCTGTAAATTAGCTACCGACAGAGATTAGGTTCTCTATTCTTGATTTTCTGACCTAATTTAGATCTTCTATTCCTGTATATATATACCGTGTAATCACTTGATGTATATATGAGTAAATACAGACTCTTCTCTACATGGTATCAGAGCCTAGTTTTTCTGATCTGTATTTCCTACCTCTGTTCCTTTTCTTCTACTGCTGCTTCATTGCAGCCTTTTTTTCAGCCTTATCGCTGTTATTCTGTTTCAGCCTTATTGCTGACTTAACCAGCCTTATTGCTGGCCTCCAATTGTGTGATAACCACTCTTGTCTCTCAATCCCTTCTTAGTCTTCTCCTATAATCTGTCCTTAAAGTTGCTAGAATGGAAGATTTTGGGAAGGCTATCTCTGGCCAAGCTGGGTCCTCTGTTCAGAATCAATCCAACTCATCAGTTGGAGATTTTCCCAACATGAAGGAGTACCGATTGGATGGGAAAAATTATCTTCAGTGGGCACAGATTGTGAGGACATTTCTTAAAGGAAAAGGGAAGCTTAGTCATCTAGAAGGCACTGGTCCATGACAAGGTGATCCTAAGTTTCAGACATGGGATGAAGAAGATTCCTCAATTATGTCATGGTTGTGGAGCTCAATGCAACCTGAAATCAGCAAAAACTACATGTTTCTCCCTACTGCCATGGAGATATGGGAGGCTGTCCGTCAATCTTATTCGAAAGTTCAAGATGCAGCAGTAATTTATGAACTCAAGACAAAGGCTTCAACAACAAAACAAGGTAATCGTTCCAGCATGTAGAATACTACAATCGATGAGAGGTCTTTGGCTTGAAATAGATCACAATCTGAATATCCAAGATGAGGTGTCCCGAAGACGCTAATACTCTCCAAAACCATATGGAGAGAGATAGGATCTTTGAGTTTTTGGCAGGTTTGAATGCAAACTTTGACCAGATTCGAGTTCAGATTCTCGGAAAGAAGCGGCTGCCATCCTTGAATGAAGTTTTTTCTACCGTAAGAGGAGAAGAAAGCCGAAGAACTGTAATGCTTGAAGATCAACACACCGAAGGATCTGCCATGAAAGCAATTAAGGAGGAAATGAATCCTTACAAAAACAAGAGACCATATCCGATCAAGACAACAAAGGCGGTGAAGGTTTATGGTGTAGTTTCTGCAAGAAACCACGCCATACAAGAGAAAATTGCTTCAAGCTTCATGGAAGAACGCAAGGTGCTCAGCGAGCTAAAAGACAGCCACAAGCACACTTGACTAGTGAAGGTGAAGCTGCTCCGATGGTCCAATACAAACCTGTCAATGAGGAGATATTTAACAAAGAAGAAGTTGGTAAAATCGGGGCTCTTCTTGACTCCTATCTAAGTCTTCGATATGTGTTCATTGGTTCGGTCGGGTGCGTGTCTAATTTCCGAAAACTCAACAGCTTCTCGCACCTAATTCATGGATTCTTGATTCGGGAGCAACTAACCATATGACACATGATCCCACTAAATTTGAAACTTATAAACCATTACCGGGAAATAGGAGTATTACCATAGCGAGATGGATCTCCATTCTATGTAGCTGGCCAAGGAACCATAATTCTAAATCCCTCACTTAAACTTAACAATGTCCTTCATGTTCCTAAGCTGTCCACCAATCTCCTTTCCATTCATCAACTTACCAAAAATCTGAATTGTAAGGTGCTTTTTTCTCTGCTGATCATTGCATTTTGCAGGACCTGAAAACGGGGAGGATGATTGGATTTGCTAAGGAACGGAATGGGCTCTACTACCTTGAGGATTCGAAGCGGTTGGTCTCTTGTGGGATATAAGACCTCTTATAACTCTTGTAATTCTATTCACTTATCTCAGATTTGGCTTCACCATTTTCGATTAGGACATCCACCATTTAGTCTTCTTAGGACTATGTTTCCTTCCATTTTCAAAGATGTTGCTGTTGAAAATCTTCATTGTGAAGTTTGTGAACTTGCAAAACATCATCGTGTTTCATTTCCTTTGAATAATAATAGAGTTTCAACACCATTCTCTCTCATTCATACCGATGTATGGGGTCCATCTAGAACTGCTAATTTTACGGGAGCTAAGTGGTTTGTCTCTTTTATTGATGATTGTACTCGAACTATATGGCTATATCTTATGAAAGACAAATCTAATGTTCAATCTATTTTTCAGAACTTTCATAAGATGATAGTCAATCAATTTGGGGTATCAATTAGGAGACTTAGATCTGATAATGGGAAAGAATATTTCAATCAGTATCTTGACCATTTTTTCCAAACTCAAGGTATTATTCATGAGTCTTGTGTTGATACTCAACAAAATGGAGTAGCCGAAAGGAAAAATAGACACCTCCTAAATGTTACTTGGGCTCTACTCTTTCAATTGTCTGTTCCAAAGCATTTTTGGGGGGAAGTTGTTTTAACTTCAGCGTATCTTATTAATCGAGTTCCTTCCAAAACCTTAGGAAATAAAAGTCCCTTACGGCTCCTGTCTACCTTTTACCCGATGTCTCCCATAAATATCACATTTCTCCTCGAGTCTTTGGCTGTGTTGCATTTGTGCATATTCATAATCACAACAGAAACAAACTCGACCTCGTGCTCTAAAGTGTGTCTTTATTGGGTATTCTAGTACTAAAAGGGTTATAAATGTTATGACCCTTTAACACGTAGAGTTTTTATCTCTATGGATGTCACTTTTAATGAAAACCAATCATTTTTTTTACTTCCCACCACTATCTTCGGGGGAGACTCCTAATGAAGATAGTGGGTCTGATGAAGATAGTGGGTTTGAACCGCTGCCTTCACTACCTAGTATGCTGCCTTCGCTGCCTTCACTACCTAGTATGCTGCCTTCGCTGCCTTCACTACCTAGTGCGTCGCTCAATCCTACTTTGTCGAATCCAACTTCGTCTCCTTCACTATCAAGTCCTAATCCTCTTAGTCCACCTAGTTCCCCATCTAGTCCTCCTAAGAATGAACCAACCAAACTGCAAGTTTACTCAAGAAGGACAAAGCTCAATCCGGAACTGAATCAAGTCCCGTTATCCGAACCGTTATCGGTAATGAAATCACTCACCCTTCTTCTAATGAACTTGAGTCAAGTGATTTGGATTTACCTATTGCCTTGAGAAAAGCTACCGGAAATGTACCCAACACCCTATCTCTCAATTTGTGTCATACCATAGACTATCTACTCAACACAAAGCCTTTATTACTGCTCTTGACTCAATTACTATTCCTAACTCGGTACATGAAGCTTTTGAGGATAGGAATTGGATGCAAGCTATGACGGAGGAAATGAATGCATTGAAGAAGAATGATACATGGGAAGTTGTGACTTTACCCAAGAGCAAGCAACCAGTGGGATGTAAATGGGTTTATACCCTTAAGTACAAGGCTGATGGCACCTTGGAGAGGTATAAAGCGAGGTTGGTTGCAAAGGGATATACCCAAACCTACGGGGTGGATTATCAAGAGACCTTCGCACCAGTAGCAAAGATGAACACAGTACGAATATTACTTTCTCTTGCAGCTAATTTTGGTTGGTCTTTGCAGCAATTTGATGTGAAGAATGCGTTTCTACATGGAGATTTGGAGGAGGAAGTCTTTATGGAGCCTCCGCCAGGTTTTGATAAGGATTTTGGAAACAATCAGGTGTGTCGACTTAAAAAGGCCCTGTATGGTCTCAAACAGTCCCCAAGAGCTTGGTTTGGAAGGTTTACTAAGACAATGCTTGCAATGGGTTACAAGCAGAGTAGAGGGGATCACACCCTCTTCATCAAACATTCAAAAGAAGATATGGTCACAGCTCTACTTGTATATGTAGATGATATAGTTGTGACTGGTAATGATGAAGCTGAACAAGATTCTCTTAAGAGCAATCTTGCTCAACAGTTTGAGATCAAGGACCTTGGAAAGTTGAAATACTTCCTTGGTATTGAGGTGGCCTATTCTAATAAAGGTATTTTTATATCCCAAAGGAAGTATGTACTTGATCTTCTCAAAGAAACAGGATGTCTCAATAGCAAGGCGGTGAGCACTCCTATTGATGCAAATCATAAAATGGATGAACACGGAGAGAGCGGCATTGTTGATAAAGGCAGATATCAAAGGTTAGTAGGAAGACTTATTTATTTATCTCATACTAGGCCGGACATAGCCTATGTTGTGGGAGTTGTAAGTCAATTCATGCATGATCCTAAAGAAGAACATATGCAAGCTGTCTACCGGATTCTCCACTACCTCAAAGCCACTCCGGAAAAGGTATTCTGTTTAAACGGGGTGACAAGTTGAATCTTGAAGTCTATACTGATGCAGATTATGCTGGGTCACCAATAGATAGAAGGTCCACATCTGGATATTGCACTTTTCTAGGGGGAAATCTTGTCACTTGGAGGAGTAAAAAACAAAATGTGGTTGCTAAATCAAGTGCTGAAGCTGAATTCAGAGCAATGGCGAATGGGATATGCGAACTTTTGTGGCTCAGGATTGTCATTGAAGACCTCAAAGTGGAACACGAAGGAACTATGAGACTTTATTGTGATAATAAATCAGCAATCAACATTGCTCATAATCCAGTTCAGCATGATCGAACCAAGCATATTGAGATAGACAGGCATTTTATAAAGGAGAAGCTTGAATCTGGTTTGATCGGTACTCCCTACACTCCTAGCAAAGATCAGCTAGCAGATGTACTGACCAAAGGTCTACCCGTGTCGAGATTTCAGGAGATTATCAGCAAGTTGGGCATGGAAGACATTCACTCACCAACTTGAGGGGGAGTGTTAGAAAATCTCCTATAATCTCTCCCAAATCATTTAGGATATTGTGGGATATTATTTGATTTGATTTGATTTGATTCCATTAGCTGTAAATTAGCTACTGACAGAGATTAGGTTCTCTATTCTTGATTTTCTGACCTAATTTAGATCTTCTATTCCTGTATATATATACCGTGTAATCACTTGATGTATATATGAGTAAATACAGACTCTTCTCTACAAATAGGATAAGAGGAATAGTAGCAGGAGTATGCTTTTGTTTTTTCTTATGATAGAGATGAAGTTGCCTTGTTTAATTAAGAATGAAATAGGTTAATTTTTTCTTCTTTAATAGGATTTTATCTTTGCAGCCATGGTACTAACATTGGATGTCCTCATAGAGAACTTTGAGTGTTATGTGAAATGCTGATGCTCTGTTTTGCTTCAGGCATGCAAGAAAAAGAGTACGTGCATTAAGTGAAGATCAGGAGGCAGCTATTAGAACTTTATTCGAGAAGTGAGTTTTGTCCAATCATCATCTCTCCACTTTTTTAGGACATTGTTCCTTTCCTTTGCACCACTGATGCTAAAAGTTATGTGGTATGACAGGTTCAAGGATCATAAAAGGTGCAGCTATATGATTGCAAATGCATTGGATGGTGATAGAATATTCACACCTGCACAAATTGCTCGTAAACTCAAACAGCTAGGTTTACGTGTTCCCCAACAGAAAAAGGCTGAAGCCACCTTGCATTTGAGAGATGAGAATCTTAGTGATCATTCTGCTGATGAAATGCAGGATTCAGACAATGAGACATTGCTATCATTGAGGCTGAGGTAATTTGACTCTACTTATCCCTTCATGCATCCCCAGATGTTAGGTACACGGTGTTTGCCATTCTTAAAGAACAAAACAAGTTTGTTACAATAGCTATGCTATTTGTTTACTGTATTGTTCAAAACACTGGATTTGACCGGCCAGCTCATACTAGTCCTGGGGAAAGTGGTTCGGTCTCGAGTCTGTTTCAGCCCTTCAAACCATGGTCGGTTGCAGATCTGATCAAAGGCAATTATCTCCTTTCATCTGTATTTGGGGTCTTGAAAACCAATGCATGTACTCTGTTACACCATTAGTCCACTTGAACTCAGTGGTTGGTAGTCATTTTTTATTAATTATATAGGTTTCATTCAGAAGGGGTCTGG
The DNA here is from genome assembly GCA_017140615.1 of Eucalyptus cladocalyx. NCBI lineage: Eukaryota > Viridiplantae > Streptophyta > Magnoliopsida > Myrtales > Myrtaceae > Eucalyptus > Eucalyptus cladocalyx. Next base: position 39,755,044 of record CM029516.1, read on the forward strand.
CAATTAGGTTTTGGTGGATACATGACTCATCCTTCATCAATTTTGTTACACACGCTCCTTGACATAAACTGCCACCCATTTTGCATTTTCTCAACTTCTGTCAAATCATACATCATTCCACAGCTGGGTGTCATGTTCACAGCTTTGTTTTTTAAGAGGAACATGCCACATCTTAGTCTTGAATCTTGATCCTCCCTGCCTTATTTTTTCGTATGGCTGTGACATAAGGTTTTTGTCAACTTGAGAAATCTTCCACAGCAACGGATACTTAACATTATCCCAAATTTGTACTTGCCATCAGGGGAAGAAACAAGGAAAATAGAAACCTCTCCAGCAGTAAATTGCAGAGTGCAGAAATTGAAGGAAGATTGTTGGAAGATAATTCTGATGATGAAACATTGAGCTCTGTCCTGAAGTAAGTCTTTTAACGAAAGCTGTAGGCTATGGTTGCTTTAGTCTCAGTTTTAGGCAGTATATAAGATTCTCCTAAGTAGTGCCAGAACAATAGATGTATGATCTTGTCTTTGCAACTTTACAACTTGAAGATGGATGTGGAGCATTCCTTTAGTTTTCTTCAGTTTCTCCAATTCATTATTTGATAGTACAGTTATTCACAGGCTAAATGGGAAACTGCTTACCAAGTAGTACCTCAGTTATGTAGGCAATCGGAGCACGTAATTGCATGATCATCATGTCATTTACATCTATTTATTTTGACAATCCACTATGATTTACCATAAAAATGTGCATTAAGTTTATTGAAATCTACCCAAAATTAGCATTCTGTAAAATGTTGGCAGTGGATTTTAAATAGCCATTTTCACTCAGTTTAGAAGGAGAATACCCCGAGTGCAGGTCTAATGAGAAAGAGAAAGTTATATACAAGTAATGTGTTTCCATAGACGTGAATCTTTCTAGTTGAATGGCTGCACAATATCTTTCTCATTACTTAGTGTTCTGAACCTTTAGACCCATATTCAAGTTTTAAAGATAAGTAAAACTTGTTCTGCAAATTTGCCTTGTGTTTCCCCTGCAGATATATGGGGACCGTAGGTTTTTGTTATTCTGCATTTGTCATTCTAGATATATGCACACATGCCCACAAATAGACATGCCCCTGACATTCTCTTTGCTCATAGAAGTAGAAAACTCTCCGCATCATCAAAGATCAGGAGCTTTGCAAATGAGAGCATCAGAATAACTTCATCAGAGGGGATCTTATTGGACACAGAGAACAACAAGGCAATGGTTGAAAATTCTGCAGAAGGGTATGTTAACTAAGAAGAAACTTTTTGCTTGCTAAAGTACTCTTCTGGCCCTCTTCTACTGTTTATTGATGACTGCAGCCATCAGTTAAAAGGCTTCACTCATCTGCAATAAAATTTATGTATGTGTGTGTGTGTATGTATGTATGTATGTATGTATGTATGTATATTGTGCACGTGCTAATGTATGTATGTATGATCTCAAACTATCAATTTCTGTCAGTTAACATGCTGCTGAATAAATGTTTTCTATGACTTACTTTTGTGAGCTCAAATTGCCAATGACATCATATTAATAGTGTAATTTGCATCATATTTTGCATGGATGTGGATTTGCATTGACCCGCTTGGGTCAAATTGGCTTGGATTATTCTCTCAAGCAGATTAAACTTGTTTCGCACCAGGGATGAACAAAACTGGCCCATTAATGTTGAAGCCAAGGGGGGTCAACACAGTGTTTTCTTGAACAGTTCAAACTCCAAGGGCACTTCTGAAGCTGAAATAACTGGCAGCATCAGTGACAATCTTGGTTCACCCATCGAACAAGCAAATGGTGCACCACTAGAGAAAATGGATAATGAGTTGGCAGATTCAGGTGATGACGTTCCCTCTACTGCTATAGCCCAAAAGGCTATTGGTGGGAGAAGATTGAGGGTCGTGTTTGATGATGATGAGGATTAGCATATTACCAAGGTTCTGTTCCCTGGAACATTGCATTTTTCTACAGGGGCCTTGAATAATTCTTCCAATGATTACGGTTGCCTCACAATGTGAATATTAGTTTGGATTTCTGTACACTTGCAATGCTACTCCACATTTTTTTAAATTTATCCTTCACTATTACAAGTTGATCGATCGCCTGGTAAACTGAACTGCAACCATGATGAAATCTGAACTATTTATCACATATTTTTATGGAGAACTTAAGAGTCGAATTGAATATGGTCGGGTGGGAATCAGCAAGGCTTGACTATGACCAAGTCCAGGCTTGACAAATGTAATCGTTCTAGCTCTTCCAAATATGAAAATTGTCACATACCAGTCGCTCCCAGGCTTCTGCATGTTCACGGTTTCTTCATCATTCTTATTAAATAGTATGTACATGATCCAGATGGGGGCCAAATGCAATGTCCACTTCTTACAACCGAACAAGAAAACATTATATGGAAGTCTGTTAAATGAGATTAATCTTAGATTTGCTGCTCTGAATAGTTTCCGTCCTGATGTATTATTATCAACCGATAGAGGCCACAGAACGGGGTAGTATTGTCATTGTAATCAAAACGATACCTCGTGCAGGCCTTGTGTTAAGAACCTGCATTGATTCCATTATCAGGAAATTATAGTGAATTTCCTAAATAAAGATTGTTACTAACAAAATCTAATCAATATATGGATATGATGCCAGACAAACTAGTTAAATCACTGAACGGATCAGGAGAGCAACCAAAGGAGTTCGATGACAAGTTCTTGTTACACTAGTTCATAAACCATATGGATAAAGGACAAAGAACGTAAGTTTCATTAGGAATGGCTAATTGAGGCAGTGGCACTTCGTGGTAGGATTTTCTCCGTCTCAGCTAACTAGACATTGTCTGTCATCAAACCGGATTTTATCACCAGAGAGAACAGAGAGAAAGGACGCAAGAATTGCAACTGCGGGACTTGCAAGCTTTCAATACCATGCCTTCCAAGCTAAAAAGCAAGAGGGCATTTTTGTTAATTCCAATGAGAGGTCTTTCTAACATCTATAAAAGAAAGTGCCCTTCAAACTTATGAGCGTATAACCTCCAACATCTTCTCCTTCTAGATAGAAACACCAATCCACATTCTGTCTTCAATAGATGGCTTCTAAGGGCCTGTTTGGTAACCATCCAAACAGTGCCAAATTCTGATTCTTTGTTCCCGGAATCAGTTTCGGCCTAGAATCGCGTTTGGTAAAATTTTTGTTCCCGGGAACAGAATTAAGAATCAAAAAATAGTTGATTCTTGTTCCGAGAATCAATTTGAGAATCAAAATCAATAATTTTTCTTCTTCCTTCGGCCATCTCACGACCGCCGTCCACCGCCGCCCGCCACCGTCCGCCATCCGCCACCGCCGTCCACGCCGCCGCCCGGCCGCCGTCCCGCCGCCCGGTCCGGCGAGCTCGCGGAGGCTTGGCCAGCCACCGGCGAGGCTCGGCCTCCCCAAATCGGGCGAGGCCGAGCCTCGCCGGGCGGGCCTCGCGGGGGGCGGGCCTCGCCGGGCCGGGCGAGGCCTCGCCGGATCGGGCGGGGCCGGGCGAGCCTCGCGACGCCCGGCCCACCGGTGGCCGGGCGAGGCTCGCTGGCCACCGGCGAGGCTCGCCCGGCCCCGCCGGTGGCAGCGAGGCCTCGCCCAACCCCGACGAGGTCGGCCCGGCCACCGGCGGGGCTCGGCCTCGCCGGATCCGGCTCGGCCGAGCCTCGGCGGGGGCTAGGGCGAGCCTCGCCCGTCGGCCGCGAGGGCTGCCGGAGAGGCTCGGCCGACGAGGGGGCCGGCGAGGGCCGGCGACGCGCCGGTGAGGTCGCCGGCCCTCGTCGGCCGGTCGCCGGTCCGGCGGCCGCCGAAGAAGAAGGAGAAGGTAAGAAAAAGAAAAGAAAAAAGGAAAAAAAAGAAAAAGAAAAGAAAAAAAAGGAAAATGAAAAGAAAAAAATGAAAAAATGAAAAAAAGAAAAGAAGAAAAGAAAACAAAGGAAAAAAGTAAAAAAAAAATTATTTAAAAATTAAAAGAAATTGATTTGGAACAGAATTAATGAATACGTGTACCAAACGCAATTCTATTCCGAATCGAAATTTTGGATAGTTACCAAACGGCTTAAAATGCTAGAATCGGTTCCCGAACAGTAATCAAAAAGAATCGTTCGATCGAATCATTTCAAGGAACAGAATCGTTACCAAACGTGTCCTAAGTTTTCGGTTTCTCTGGCATTTCTGTGCTTAGATATGCTGATTTTAGCTATGGGAACTGATGCCAGTGGAGTCACAATATATTGGGGCCAAAATGGGAATGAAGGCACTCTGCCCGATACTTGTGCGACCAGTAAATATGAATTTGTTAACATACCTTTTCTTGCTGTATTTGGAAAAGGCCAAACTCACGTGATCAACCTCACCAGTAATTGCAACCCGTCTGTCAATGGTTTCCATCGGAGGAAGTGCTGGTAGCTACACGCTAGCCTCGTCTGATGATCCTAGGAGGGTCACAACTTGTCTCTGGAACAACTTCCTGTGAGGGAAGTCCTCTTTGTGGCCGCTTGGAGATGCGGTTCTGGATGGCATCGATTTCAACATCGAAGGAGGCACGAGCCAACACTGGAATGAGCATGCGAAGTACCTTTCCATGTATAGCAGATGCAGTAATAAGAAGCTGTACTTGGCTGCAGCCCGGCAATGTTCTTTCCCTGATGTGGAGATCAGGAATGCCCTTAAGACAGGACTGTTCGACTATGTTTGGGTTCAGATCTATAACAAATGCTGTGCGAGTACATTCCCGGTGATGTGGCCAACCTTGAAGAAGCCTGGAAACAGTGGACTTCAACCATTCCAGCTAGCAAGATTTTCCCGGGATTACCGGTTGCGCCTCAAGCTGCTGGTAGCAGCTTTATCCCTGCTGCCAATCTTACCTCAAAAGTACTTCCAAATCTCAAGGGTTCAAAAAAATACAGCGGCATCATGTTGCGGCCAAAGTACCATAATGATCTCTCTGATTATAGTGCCTCTATTAAAGGCCACGTTTAAAACTCGAATGACGATCCCATAGTCATATCTATATGAGGTTTTGAAACCTACACATCAATGTACCGACGCTTTCTTAACAGATATAAGGTAAATGTTTAAATTCTTTATCTTAAGCATTCCGATTGATTGAAGTTCGTGGATAGGCAAAAAGGACTCATTTCATCATTTGAGGTTACATACGGCTTATCAATGATCTTCTGGAGGATTAGAATCAGATAGATCCCGACAGTTCCATCCTGCCGCTTTTACATTCATTCATACTTGCGAAAACTGCAAAGAATCATTTTCATTCGATTGGGCAGTCTTTCCTTTAATCCTGTCTATATTATCTAGGTGACATCGTCGAGTAACTACAAGTAGCATTAGTCGATGGATGACTGGTGATAGTAAAAGAGCTCGAGCGATTATATTCTCTTTTCATTGCCTTGTGGACCTGATCTAGTCCTTCTTCAATTAATTCAAGAACAGTCTGCGGCATTGGAGGTGCGTTGACATCCATCGAGCCTTCTAGCATCCGCACCACGTCCCCCATTGTAGGTCTCATGGACACTTCATCTTGAATACACCAGAATGCGACTCTCAGTGCTCTTATTAGCTCTTCCTCTTGCACGGCCCCTTCCAGTCGTCTATCCGCCACTTTAATTGGTGTTCCTTTCGTCATTTCCTAAGAGGAGGTTGACAGGATTTATAACGAAGCACATGAAAAGAAAGAATGTGTCAATCTGCTACAAAAGGAAATGAGAACACTATTACACAGTATAAATTCTCTCGTTCGAGAGGGTACCTTAAAAGCCCAGCCAGGGTAGAAGAAGTCTTCTGCATCAAAAGACATGTCGAGGTTTCTCCGTCCTCCGACGATCTCCAAAAGAAGCATCCCATAACTATAGACATCAGCCTTTACAGTGATAGGCCGGTTACTAACCCATTCCGGAGCTAAGTAGCCTCTAGTTCCTCTAACCATGGTCATGACATGTGAATGCTCTCTCCCCATCAACTTGGCTAGCCCGAAATCTGAAACTTTGGGACAGAAATTCTCATCTAGGAGAATATTTTCTGGCTTAATGTCGCAGTGTATGATCCGGTTCCTACACTGCTCGTGAAAGTAGGCAATCCCTTGTGCCATCCCGATGGCTATTTGGAAGCGGGTTTGCCAATCTAGCAATCTGTCTCGCAAGCTGAACGAAGGGAAAATCCACTTGTCCAAGGACCCGTTTTTCATGAACTCATAAACAAGAAGCCTGTCCATTACCAATCAAAGAATCCAGAAGAATGAAAAGGAATAGTAACGTTCATTAGTCAGGATTCTCCCAAATGAAGAATTAAACATACAAAGTCAGATGAGCACACAAGTTCTTTTCGCTAACTGGTATGCGTTATGCACATCAAGCTTTTCATGCCCTCAAAATACTTAATAGGGATGGTTTTTTATACCTGTGTGACTCCTCAGAGCAATAGCCGCATAAACGGACCAAGTTCATGTGATGCATTGAACCGATGGTGTTCACTTCGGTTATGAACTCCTTTTCGCCATGAGGCAAAACCCTGTCAAGCTTCTTTACTGCGACTAGAGTTCCATCTGCAAGGCTTCCCTTGTACACTCTTCCGAACCCCCCTGCAAATAACATGGTATATACTACATCAATAATCTCCTATCTCAAACAGAGTAAAGCTGGTTTACTCTGTGGTTCCTTGGCTCTGTTTTCCTAGGATTAAAAAAAGCTTTGACACTTTTAGCAGTTACCTGTTCCAATCAGCTGCGAGAAGTTGCTGGTGCGAATTTGCAAGTCACGGTAAGTGAAGTTCATTGGTGCACCAGACAAGGTTAGTAATGAACTTTCCATTGCTTTCCTAAGCAACCTCCTCCTGTGGACATTGTAATACAACAATGTACAGAGTAGACCTATGAGAACCACCATGACAAGTACAACTGGGAGAATCACTACTTTCTGGTGGCCAATTCCTGATGAATCCCCCGATTCTCTTGCGTTACCTTCAGGTGTTGCCGAACCGTTAGAATTGACTTTCACGAATAAGGTCGAACTGGGGTCCTCAAACCCACCAAAATCCAAGCTCCTAAGTAGCCAACAGTAAGGCTTTTCCTCATCAAGTCCATAAACGGAAGCAACACATTTACATTCTGATAAACAAGCATCACCGCACTTCGAAACCGTAGCTATGTCACTGTAGTTTGCTACGATAGAATAGTCAGAGAAATAGTAATTTGTCTGTTGAACCACTGAGATTCTAAACTCAGATGTTTGATTTCGATTTTCTGAACCGCATTTCCCGGTCAGGGAAGAATTTTCTGAGCACAATTCATCAGTGCCGACCTTAGAAGTTCCTGGCAGGCATGCACAAGTAGCATTAGTTTTGCTCCTATTTAAATTGCATATCCCATTTCCACAAATTCCAGTTATATCACAAGGATTTGAAACGGCGGCCCAGTCAGGTACCCATTGGCTAGAACCGTTGACATCGTTATCCCATCGGTATAGCCTTAAATTTCCATTTGTCTCAAGAATCAATCTCCGAAGAACCGAAGGCCGAGTTGATCGGTTCACAGCTGAAGACAACCCTTCATCATCGCCATCATTTTTATACACATACACCGCTCCATTTGCTGAATCACCATACACAATCCCGAAACTTCCTGCCTCATCTACTACCGCTATCACTTGGCCAGTCACATTGGAGATGTCCGGTCCGGCCCAATAAGAGTAATTAGAGTACAATTCAGGGGAGGAATCATAGCTTCCATGCAAGTTGTATGTGAGGGCAAGGCTCAGCGATGTTGGCTGCTGAAGCATTTTGAGAGTGTAGTAACTACCATGTGAAGGCGAAGTTGCTGAGGTGAGCTCGAGAGAGGCGGTTAATGGTTGGTTAGGGAGGAGTGTGTCGGTTGGATGTGAAAAGCTCTGCCACACTATGTGGTCGGTGGCATTGTAGAGGATGAAGTTGCCAGTTTCAGACATAGTTGCTGATTGCACACCGGAGTTGGAGGTGTTGGAAATCCATACGGCAGTGTCACCTTCGAGGAGGACAAGGTTCCCTGTGGTGTCGAGCTCGAGGATCGCGTTTTTGCTGACTGGGGAGTTTCTATATGGAGATGATTGTAACACAGAGAATGAAATTGGTTGGCTTTAGTTCATTATATACACCTGCAGAAGCTCTTGTAAAGACTAGAGATGGAGAAAGAAATCCGCGCTTTCTTCCTTTAACAAAGTTAGAGACCAGAAACTGAGAACTTTCCAACACAAGTGAAATGCAGTGAATGTACAAAAAGTAGATTTGATATACTAACTCTGATTCTACAACCAGTTATATAACAAATGATACATGAATTAGACCAGTCGCTTTCATTGATCAAGAGAATTCTGTGAATCTATGTAACTCTATTATTATGTTGATGTGTGAATTTGAAATGTAAGGACTCTAAATCTTAATGATTAATCCTATAATCCACCGAACACTTTTCCACCTTCTGATATCTTTCGAAAAGAGTACCCTTCTTCTGTCCCTCTCTACTTCTAAACCTTAAGTGATCAAGGAAATTCTTCAAGCACCTATATTTGAGAGACCTATCCACCACTAGTCTTGTTGAAGTCACCGTAAGAATATCTAGGGGTGATCTGTTCCTGATCCAGTATGATTCCAAGGTGGAACCGAGAACCAGATCGGGAGGACTAGTTCCCAATTTCTAGGACCGAGAATTGGAATGGCCAGTCTTGGAACTAGGAATCAGATCGGTCTGATTTGGTCCAGTTTGATCCGATGGAATTGTTCAATTTACTAAAAATTTCACACAATCAACATTTCTAAAAGAAGAAAAGAAGTTGTCTTTCTACAGAAAAATGTGTGGATGGATGAAGACAGGTCATGATCCTGTAGTTTCTACTCAAGGAAGACAAATAGAGGGAAATTGAGAAAATTAGTATTTATTTAAAAATAAATAAATAAATAAATATATTATTGGTCTAGTTCGGTCAGTCCGGTTCCCGGTTGCCATTCCCACCTTAGAGCCAAGAATTGGACCAACAAGCCACCTGTCCAAAAAATAGAAGCCAGAAATCGAATAGTCGTTTGTGGGAACTGCCCGAAATTGACCGGTCTGGTCCCCGATAAAGGCAGTTCTGGTTTGGGCGGTTCCCATTGCGCATCCCTAAGAATATTCGACATGACCTAATTTGAAGACTGGCTAGACTTTTTCATCTTTGCCATTGCTAGGTAAGATGTAACAACGTATTCAACGAAAAGCTTTGTCTACAATCATCTGTCTTAGAATAAACGGGATGGGTTACATCTTAAGAAACATGCATGCATAATAGACATTCACGTCTCGTAGACCTAGTGGACGACTGGTTAAAGGACAATAAGTATGCCAGAAATGGCAACTCTTTAGCATTGGCATTCCTGTGAATTAATGAACAGAAGCGATATATTATGAAAACATTTCACTGCACTAATGCGAAAGGCGTAAAGATGATGACTTTCGACTTACTGGTTAGCCGACCAAACTACGGTCCGATCACCGGGAAGCTGAAAGAACCAAACCGCCACCTGAAACCGGTCCTCTCGTCCATTCATAGCAGCAAAACCAAAAGCGAAAGTCCGATTATCCGAAACCCAAGCTCGGTCCTCACTAGCCACCAATCTCGACCCCAATCCTATCTCACCACCCACGGCCGTGCACCATCCGAACCAATGCAGAAGCACGACCCACAATGCCAAAACCCATGAACAATAAGAAGAGGCACAAAGCTTCATATTAAGCATGAAGGTAGAAGTTCTCGTTTCACTTTGAAAAAAGCTCCTGTGTCTGGAGACTAGCAAGAAACCTCTTCGCTCTATAAGTGGTAAGTTCACGTTCGTGGGCTCATATATACACGCGAAGATATCGTGTGAAGCTGGTCAGTATGGGAAATGGAATGAGAGTTCAACGAGGGAAGGGCCGAAAGAGGGAAATCGGGACACGTGCAGGGTGGTGGGTGAGCTAAACTTTGAAAAAATAGGCAGATCAAGTGGTCGGCTTCTGGATAGGATGGGGTACATGTATAGAACTACCAGGGTACGTGTTTGAATCTCTACGGTCTTCACGGAGCGCTGGCGACAAGAGAGAGAGCAAGAACGGCCCATGAAATTCACGTTCTTACTTTGGTCTCCATGAAAAATTGAAAATGGTTCGCATAGTTTTATGTTCACACTGAGATTTAGAATAGAGTCTTTGCAGTCAGAGAATTAATGAGATTTCTAACGAGTTGGGACTTTAAAAATTGCTTCAAAATACATTACCTTATAACTCTTTTAAATAAACAAATATCACCAACCACTAAAATTGTAATTCTCTTGGGTGATAATATATCATTTTAATTAGAAAACATAATTTTTTTTTCATTTTTTTATGAGAACAGAAGATCTGAAATATATACAGGTACTTGAGTGACACATCGCTCATCATTTTACCTCAATATATTTATCAAGTTAATACCTTTTTTCAGAGAACGTAGCTCATTGACAAAATTGAGGCGACTAATATTAATTGGCCCGTTAGTTTTACTCTTTTCAAGAGATTGATAATTGTACCGGATGTGTTGTAGATGTTTTCTTTTCCTCTCTCGAAACTCAATAGGGAGCATAGAGATTATATACAAAAATGAAATATGTACATTCAAAAGGTATGCCCATTATTATAGTCATATACGTACACATGCAAATTGGAAAGTATTCCAAGCACATAAGTACTAAATCTCTATGATTTTTCCCTTCTTGTACTTGAAAATGGAAAAGCCATATGTATTTATCTTAATTTCACTCCTTCGCATATTTATTTTTCAGAATGAAAAGAGCACGGTGTGGTTTGGAACTATAAATAAAATCTTTTAAAACATTATCTGATTAGTCTCCACAGACCTTTTTTTTATACCCATTTCTTATTATTTAAGGAAGTACAGGCAAAGTCATGGTCGGGATCGGTTGTGGGGGAGAAGGAGATCAAGCAAGTAAACCTCAATGATTGAACTTTGACAATTCAGGTCTTTTTCGTGTAGAGACAAGTCACTCTCCTTTGGCCGATTCATATTAAATGACTATGGCATTAATGGTTTGGACTCGTGGCAGCGGAAGGTCCACGCCGTGACATCACTTTGCCAAAGATCATCTACATTGAAAATGGAATATACATTATATATGTACACAAACACATCAATGCGAGTGTTCATTAATCACTCTAATCTCTCCAATAATCCATCCTATTGACGGTTCTAACCTTTCTTTTTACCATGTGTACCAAGTTACAAGGAAACGGGGATGTATCGTGTATTAGAATTTTTCTTTGGTAGAGCAAACTCTTGTAACAACAATCAATATCAATGCTCGTTTAGTGAGCATTTAAGATAAGATCTAGAAGATTTTTACTTGTGCATCAAGTATATGTTCATAGCTTTACAATTCCAGGTTCGGTTCTCTTATAGTAAGTGCAAGCAAAGCAAATTAACATAAATGCTAGGCAATTAGCTTAGAGATGCTGATTTTTGCTACGGGAACTAATGCCGGAGGAATCGCAAATTAATGGGACCAAAGCGGGAACGAAGGCTCTCTGGCCGGATCTTGTGCGACCGGTAAATATGCACTTGTTATCATGGATTTTCTTGCTGTATTTGGAAAAGGCCGAATCCTGTCATCAACCTTGCCGTTCATCGTGACCCGTCCGTCAATGTTTGCACTCATCTGAGTCCCGGAACGAAGTCGTGCCAAGCCAAGTGCATTTAGGTCATGCTTTTCATCATCGGAAGCGCCGGTAGCTATATGCTGGCCTCGTCCGAGGATGCTCGGATGGTTGTGCCTGATCTCTAGAACAACTTCTTGCGAGAAAAGTCCTTTTTGCGGCCGCTTGGAGATGCGGTTCTGGATAGCATCGACTTCGTCGTTGGAGGCATGAGCCAGCACTGGGATGAACTCGTGACGTACCTTTCCGGGTATAGCAGACTCGGTAATAGGAAGGTGTACTTGACAGCCGCTCCGCAATGTCCTTTCCCCGATGCATGGATCCGAATGCCCTGAAGACAGTACTTTTTGGACTTTGTTTAGTTCAGTTCTATAGCAATCCGCCATGCGACTACATTCCCAGTGATGTCGCCAACCTTGAAGAAGCCTGGAAACAGCTGACTTCGACCATTCTGGCTAGCAAGATTTTCCTCAGTTTACGGGCCGCGCCTCAAGCCGCTGGCAGTGGCTTTATCCCTGCAGCCGAATTTACCTTGAAAATTCTTCCAAATCTCGAGAGTCCAAAGAAATACGGTAGTGTCATCTTATGGTCTATGTATCACGATGATTTCTCTGGTTACAGCGGCGACGTTTAAAATTTGATGACTTCGCCATAGAGAAAGAGTTGTATGAGGTTTTGAGACCTAAACATTAATTCACCTGTTCTTAACGAATGCATGGTACATCTTTTTGAAGTGTTTATCTCTAGCATTTTAATTGATTAAGGTTTGTGGGTAGGAATAAAGGAAACATACTCGATCATTACAGGTTGGCTATGGGTTATCAATGATCTTCTGGAGAATTAGAATCGGATTGATTCTGACAGTCCCATGCTGCCCTTTGACAATCAGCTATACTTGCAAAAGTTGCGATGAATCTATCTCATTTTGTTGGGCCGCTCATTCCTCTAATCCTGTCTATTATATCTGGTGACATTGTCGAGTAGCTACGTGTTGATTGGCCACTCATTCCTCTAGTCCTGTCTAAATTATCTGGGCGACATTGTCGAGTAACTACATGTAGCATTAGTCGATAGATGACTGGTGATAGTAGAAGAGCTGAACTGATTATATTCTCTTTTCATTGTCCTGTAGACTTGATCTAGCCCTTCTTCAACTAATTCAAGAACAGTCTGTGGCATTGGAGGCGCGCTGATCTCCATCGAGCCATCTAGCATCCTCACCACTTCCCCCATTGTAGGTCTCATGAACACTTCATCTTGAATGCACCAGAATGCGACTTTCAATGCTCTTATTAGTTCTTCCTCATGCACAGACCCTTTTAGTCGTCTATCCGCCACTTTAATCGGTGTTCCCTTTGTCATTTCCTGCGAAGAGGTCATCGGGATTAATAATAGTGAAAGCATATGAAAAGAAAGAATGCACCGGATCTGCTATAAAAGGAAACGTGAACACTATTAACCGGTATTAATTCTCTCGTTTGAGAGAGGATACCTTAAAAGCCCAGCCAGGGTAGAAGAAGTCATGAGTGTCGAAAGACATGTCCAGGTTTCTCCGTCCTCCAATGATCTCCAAAAGAAGCATCCCATAACTATAGACATCAGCCTTTACTGTGATAGGCCGGTTGCTAACCCATTCTGGAGCCAAGTAGCCTCTAGTTCCTCTCACCATGGTCATGACATGTGAGTGCTCCCTCCTCATCAACTTAGCTAGCCCAAAATCCGAAACTTTGGGACAGAAATTCTCATCCAGTAGAATGTTTTCTGGCTTAATGTCGCAGTGTATGATCCGGTTCCTACACTGCTCATGAAAGTATGCAATCCCTTGTGCCATCCCGATGGCTATATGGAAGCGGGTTTGCCAATCTAGCAATCTGTCTCGTGAGCTGAGCGAAGGGAAAATCCACTTGTCCAAGGACCCATTTTTCATGAACTCGTAAACGAGAAGCCTGTCCATTACCAATCAAGCAATCGAGAAGAAAAAAAAAATGGAAAGTTCAGTTTATAGTCAGGATTCTCTAGTATGACTAAATTAAATATACAAAGCCAAATGAGCACATGGCTTTTCTCACTGACTGGTATGCAAAGTTATGCAAATCAAGCTTTTTATGCTCCCAAAATACTTCATGGGTATGGTTTTTATACCTGTGTGGCCCATCAGAGCAATATCCGCATAAACGAACCAAGTTCACATGATGCATTGAACCGATAGTGTTCACTTCGGTTATGAACTCTGCCTCACCATGAGGTAAAACCTTGTCAAGCTTCTTCACTGCGATTAGAGTTCCATCTGCAAGGCTTCCCTTATACACACTTCCGAATCCCCCTGCAAATAACACAGTATTCACTACATTAATAGTCTCAGATCACAGACTAAAGCTGTTTCCCCTATGCTTCCTTTGCTCTGTTTGGATATGGCACACAAAGTTTAGCATTATCAGCACTTACCTGTTCCAATTAGCTGTGAGAAGTTGCTGGTGCGAATTTGCAAGTCACGGTAAGTGAAATTCATTGGCGCACCAGACAAAGTTAATAAGGAACTTTCCATTGCCTTCCTAAGCAACCTCCTCCTGTTGACAGTGTAGTACAACAATGAACAGAGTAGACCTATGAGAACCACCATGACAAGCACAACCGGAAGAATCACTACTTCATCGCGGTCATTTTTTGCTGAGCCATCGGATGTGACTTTCACGAATAAGGTTGAACTGGGGTCATCAAACCCACCAAAATCCAAGCTCTTAAGTACCCAACAGTAAGGGTTTTCGTTTTCATCATCCAGTCCATAAACAGAAGCAACACATTCGCAATCTGATAAACAAGCATCACCGCACTTTGAAATTGTAGCTACATCACTGTAGTTTGCTATGACAGAATGATCGGAGAAATGGTATTTTGTCTGTTGAACCACTGATATTCTAAACTCAGATGTTTGATTTGTATTTTCTGAATTGCATTTCCCAATCTGGGAAGAATTTTCTGAGCACAGTTCATCAGAGCCAACTTTAGAACTTCCTGGCAGGCATGTACAAGTAGCACTGGTTTTGCTTCTGTCCAAATTGCAAATCCCATTTCCACAAATCCCAGCTATAGTGCAAGGATCTGAAATGGCGGCCCAGTCAGGTACCCATTGGCTAGAACCGTTCACATTGTTATCCCATTGGTATAACCTTAAATTTCCATTTGTCTCAAGAACCAATCTCCTAAGAACAGATGGCCGAGTTGATCGGTTAACAGCGGAAGGCAACCCTTCATCATCGCCATTGTTTTGATACACATAGACTGCTCCGTCAGCTGAATCACCATACACAATCCCAAAACTTCCCGCCTCATCTAGTACCACTACCGCTTGGCCTGTCACATTGGATATGTCAGGTCCGTGCCAATAAGAGTAGTTAGAGTAAAATTCAGGGGAGGGATCATAGCTTCCAGGCAAGTGGTATGTGAGCATGAGGCTTAGCGACGCCGGTTGTTGAAGCATTTTGAAAGTGTAGTAACCGCCATGTAAGGGAGAAGTCGCTGAGGTGAGCTCGAGAGAGACAGTTAGTGGTTGGTTAGGGAGGAGTGTGTTGGTCGGATGCGAAAAGCTCTGCCATACCATGTGGTCAGTGCCGTTGTGGAGGATGAAGTTGCCAGCTTCAGACATGGTCGCTGATTGCACACCGGAGTTGGAGGTATTGGAAGTCCATACGGTGGTGGTGCTGTCGGAGAGGACAAGGTTCCCTGTGGCGTCGAGCTCGAGGATTGCATTTTGGCTCACTGGGGAGTTTCTATATGGAGAGGATTGTAACAGAGAGAATGAAAATGGCTGACTTAAAATTCATTATATAAACCTGCAGAAGCTCTTGTAAAGACTAGAGATGGAGAAAGAATATTTTGCTTTCTTCCATTAACAAAGTCACAGACCAGACTAAGAACCTTACAAGACAACTGAAATGCAGTGAACGTACAAAAGTAGATTTGACATGCTAACTCTGATTCTACAACCAGTTAAATTACAAATGTAGCATGAATTAGACAAGCCGCTTTCATTGATCAAGAGAATTCTATAAGCCTCTGTAGCTCCTCATTATGTCCATGTCTTGGTTTTCAAAGTTAAGGACTCTTGAGTAAGTCTTAATGATTGATCATTTAACCTCTTTTCCACATTCCGGTATCTTTCGAGAAAAGATTTTCTTAGTCTCTGTCCCTACTGCTCACTTTCCTAAACATCAAGTTATTAAGGAAATTCTTCAAGCACCTGTTCCTTCAAAAACTACCCACCATTGGTCTTGTTGAATTCGCTGTAAGAATATACGACCTGAACTTACGAGAAGACTTTGGCTAGACCCTTTGCTCTTTGCTACTGCTGGGTAAAATTTAAGACATGTTCACCGAAAAAACTGTCTACAATCATCTGTCGTAGAATGAAACATACAGGTTACATCTCAAGAAACATGGCATGCATAATTGATATTCACATCTTGTAGAACTAGTGGACAAATATTTGAAGGACAAGAGGTCTGCATAAATTGGCAACTCTTTAAGCATTGGCATTCCTGTGAACTTATGAACAAAGCGATCTATTGCAGAAACATTTCACTACAATCAAGTGACATTTACTAATGGGAAAGGCATAATGATGACGGCTTTCGATTTACCGGTTAGCCGACCAAACTAGGGTCCGGTCACCAGGAAGCTGCGCGAACCAAACTGCCAACTGAAACTGGTCGTGTCGTCCATCCACAGCGGCAAAACCAAAAGCAAAGGTCCCATTATCAGAAACCCAAGCTCGGTCCTGGCTAGCCGCCAATCTCGAGCCCAAGCTCACCTCACCAGCCACGGCCGTGCACCATCCGAACCCATGTAGAAGGACGACCCACAGTGCCAAAACCCACGAACGACAGGGAGAAGCGCAAAGCTTTATATTCCACATGGAGGTTGAAGGTTCTTACGTCAATAGGTAAAGCCTCTGTGTTGGGAGCGAGCGAGGTGGCTCTTCCCTCTGGAGTGGCAAGTTCATGTTCGTGAGCTCAGAAATGCACGCGTATATCTGGGGAAGCTGATAACAATGTGAAACGGAATGATACTTCAAAGAGGGATAGGACAAAAGGGAGGGAAAACAGGACCCGCTTTAGGTGGTGGTTGAACTACACTTTGACAAATTAAGCAGATCAAGCGGTCGCTTGTGAAAGATAAAACTTGCTAGGAGGAGCCTGGCAAGAGGAATTAGGATTTGTTAACTCCTCTAAAGCACACCGATTCTCTTACGTGCGACTTCTTCCTAACCCAACTTTTTAAAATATAAGTTTGCATGCCGAAAGAGGGTGATTCAGAATGCTACAGATCCTAATGATGTCAGATCATTGGAAGAAAATAGAGTAAATTAGTGTTGCTAAAAATTCAACGAAAAGGTCAGTGTAATGTCTGGATACCATTATAGTTAATGAACTCTTTAAGATGGGCAAAAGGTCAAGATGATCTGGAACGCCTAAACAATTCTACCAGCCTGCTATTAAATGATTGAAACAAGACAAAGTACTTAAATTTCTCAAGAAAGAGAGATGAACACTTTCTTTAAATGACCACCGGCCGCAGTAGCTCCACTAGATAAGGCTCTGATGATCCTCAACGAAGAGGTGAAGGGTTCAAAACTCATGGGAGGCGCTAGATGTATTAAGTGTGACTCATGGGTGGTGGGTCATCCTGCTTAAGTGTCGCTGTCACCAGGGGTTTGTCACATTGCCAAAGCCCAAAGACAAAAAAAAAAAAAAAAACACTTTCTTTAAATGACTACCGGCCGTGTTGGCTCTACTAGGTAGGCTCCTGCCTTTGAAGGGAAAGGTCAGGTGTTCGAAACCAGGCTGGCAGACCATTAGGTGTATTACGCGTAGCGTCCTGGTGGTGGGTCCTGAGCTAGTGTCACCTGAGGGTTTACGTGGCGGCCGTCAGTCAAAGCGGTCTCTCTAGCCAAAAAAAAAAAAAAAACTTTCTTTAAATGTGTATTTAATTATTATATTTTCTTTCTATCATACATGGGCCAGGGATTTCCCTGTCTGTAATAGAGAAGTTTCCCCAATTAATGATGGAAGTTGAGGCAAAGTCAAGATAGGGATCGATTGTGGGGGAGACAGAGATTAAACAAGTAAACCCAATCAATTGACCTTTGGCAATTTAGGTCATTTTTTGAAGAGATAAATCACCCTTTTCTGGCTGATTTAGAAAATGTAACTTTGACATTAACGGTTTGGACTCTTGGCAGCTAATGGTCCCCTCGACGTGACTTTTGGAAACGAACTGAAAATGACATTGATAGTTCAAAAAAATTTGTCCCATATATTGTTCTTGAATATTTAGTTTATTTAATATGATCTTAAATCATTCGTAAATTTTAATTTAGTCATTTTATTTGATCAAATAAGGGAGAAAGTCGTCGCAAGTCTTTAAACTATTGTAAAATGTGCAATTCAATCATAACTATTGCAAAATGTGCAATCTAATATTAAGAATAAGGCAAAAATTTGAGAATAAATTAAGAGTTGGAGTAAGGCAAACCAAATAAAAAGAAATTCTTAAAGTTTAAATCTGTTCAATCTAATTCCTCAAATTTTCATAATAAAGTCAAATTAATCTTTCATATTAGTTGCAAGTTTCCATAATTAAACTATTGCTCGAATTTCAGAATATCTTTTCATTTCAATCCATTTTTTATATCAACAAAAAAAAATGCTATATCTTTATTCCATTTTGACTTTTTTGGTCTTTATAATTATTATGATAGCTCCATTTTTAAGTATAATTAAATTTATGAGTTGTATAATTGTAAAAGTAGAACTTCATTTAGAGTCGCATTGGATTTGATAGTATTGCTATTTTAAGACTAAGTGTGTTTATGAGGATATCTAGAAAAGATATCAATCCATCTATAAATATTCATACTTATATTAATCTTCCTAATCTTTAACATAGATATAAATTTCAAGTTTTTGTGATTCATTTTTTCTTAATTAAGTTTTGTTAAATGTGTGTGTTTTATTTTTGTAAGACTACGAGCCCCTTCTTCTTCCCCTCCTTCTCCTTCTCCTTCTTTATTCTCCTTCTTCTTCTTTTTCTTCTTCTTCTAAACAAACCAATTCCAATCATCAACAGACAATGGTAGAACAAGTTTGACAAGAGTCTAAACAAAGTAAATCCCAATCTCCCCTCCTTCTTCTTCTAAACAAACCAATTTCAATCATCAATAGGCAATGGCAGAACAAGTTTGACAAGAGTCTAAACAAAGTAAATCTCAAAGGGGTTGAAGAAATTTGGCAAGCCAACTAGGGAGAAGGGATCTTTTTCGATGGGTTCTTGCAATCCAATAGTAGAACAAGTTTTACAGGAGCCTAAACAAAGTAAATCTCCAAAGAGTTAAAGAAGCTTGGCAAGCTAACTAGGGAGAAGGGATCTTTTTGGATGGGCTCTAACAATAGAACAAGTTTGACAAGAGTCTAAACAAAGTAAATCTCAAAAGGGATAGAAGAAGTTTGGCAAGCCAGCTGGGGAGAATGGATCTTTTTCAATGGGTTCTCGTGATCCAATTGTAGAACAAGTTTGACAGGAGCCTAAACAAAGTAAATCTCCAAGGAGTTAAAGAAGCTTGGCAAGCTAAATAGGGAGAAGGGATCTTTTTGGATGGGCTCTAGCGATCCAACGATAGAACAAGTTTGACAAGAGTCTAAACAAAGTAAATCTCAAAGGGGTTGAAGAAGTTTGGCAAGCCAACTGGGGAGAAGGGATCTTTTTCGATGGGTTCTTGCGATCCAATAGTAGAACAAGTTTTACAGGAGCCTAAACAAAGTAAATCTCCAAGGAGTTAAAGAAGCTTGGCAAGCTAACTAGGGAGAAGGGATCTTTTTGGATGGGCTCTAACAATAGAACAAGTTTGACAAGAGTCTAAACAAAGTAAATCTCAAAAGGGATAGAAGAAGTTTGGCAAGCCAGCTGGGGAGAATGGATCTTTTTCGATGGGTTATCGCGATCCAACTGTAGAACAAGTTTGACAGGAGCCTAAACAAAGTAAATCTCCAAGAGTTAAAGAAGCTTGGCAAGCTAAATAGGGAGAAGGGATCTTTTTGGATGGGCTCTAGCGATCCAACGATAGAACAAGTTTGACAAGAGTCTAAACAAAATAAATCGCAAAAGAGTTGAAAAAACTTGGCAAGCCAACTAGGGAGAATGGATTTTTTCGATGGGCTCTCGTGATCCAATCCATCACTTGATTGTGCCAGCGGGGCGATGAACCAAGAAAGCTCATCTGAAATGGGCCAGCAAAGTCTTAGAATTATCCACTAAAATTAGGGCCCATGTGCTGGGTGATAAGCCATTCACTCGAGGTAATTTTCTCTTGCTTTCCAGCGGAGGCGGCAATGAGGTATACGTGATTTCATTTTTATTAATTTTGGATCATTGACTTTAGTGCTTGATAATATACAAATTTAACTATATTCAATCAAGAAAACACGAAATACAAAAACTTAAAATTTGTATCTATCTAAAAAATCGAAAACAAGATTTGGATTAATATAAGTACAGTATATATAGATAAAGTAATATCATTTCTAGACATCTTTACGGAAACCCAGACTAAAAATAACAAGATTATCAATCCGTTATGACTCGAGGCTTTACTTTTGCTATCATAGAGAGTATTGGCTAAATATGCTTAAATAAGACTATTGTAATTTCTATAAGAACAAGATCAAAAGGAAATCAAAATGGAATTTTCTTTGTTGGCTCAGGAAATGTGTTGAAATATAAAGATATTCTAAAAGGCGGGTAACGGTATAATTATGCGAGCTTGTGAATAGTATCGAATAATGATTTGACTTTGTTATGGAAAGTTGAGGAATTAGATTGAATAGAACAAAAGTCGAGGAATTAGATTGCACAATTGGAGATAGTTTATGGATTGGATTGCACGTATCACAATAGTTTAGGAAGTCAAGGACTTAAAGTGACTTTCTCCCTTATTTGATCAAATAAAAGGACTGCATTGAATACTAAAAAATCGTTTGGGGACCACATTAAATTAATTAAAAATTCATGGATAATATTATGTATAGGACCAAAATCTATGAATTATTGATGTTATCCTCCAAAATAAAATATATTTGTATACGCACACACACATCCATGCAAGTTTTTTCTTTTCTCTTTATTCGATTCATTGTATTAAGAGCTCACCAATTCTTCTGGGGAAAAGAAAACCTCAGTACTTATGACCACATGTACGAGTCCTAAGGAAACGGGGACACAAAATAAGGCAATTAATTAGCTTTAGCTAAGTTATTTCTTGGCAAAAGGAATTATAAGGAAACAGCAAATGCTCCTACGGCAAGCCGTTTCAGCGGTGGTGATGAAACGGCCTGCACTTCCCCCAGTGAGAGAAAGACTGCATTGAAATTGAGGGCGATCAATTTTCGATCAAATCTGATTTTAAAGTAGGACCAGGAAAATTGGTTTTCAAAAATCGAAATTGAGGATTGGATTAGGAATTGAATTGCACCTTCGTCCTTGATCCAGTGGAATCGATCATTTATTTTTTTCACTATTTTTTTTCATTACCTTTTTTTTCAAACTTGAAATTAGATCGAAATAGTGTTTACTTCTCATTTTATTAATTTTTTAAAAAAATAAAAAAATAAAAAAATATATATTTAGTCGGTCCGATCCACTTTAATTCTTCTTTAAAATTAGGGATTGTATTGTCTGAACACCAATTTTACATTTAGGAACCGGGAGCCTGACCGACATTCTTAAAAACCGAGCCAAATTAGCCAATCTAGTCTAGTCCGGACAGTTCCCGATTTAGGCAGCTGGTTTTGCAAACTCCAAATTAGAACCTCGCCGTGTCTCATTTTCGCAACTTGCCACTCGACAACAACGACGACGACGCCGTAGCTGTCAACGGGCCACGACCCCCCCGCACCTGCACGGCACCTCCGTGCCCGAACGAACCAGCAGCAAGCAAGCAGTGGACCAACCGTTCTTCGCCGCCATCCATCCCTCCCCCTCCCTCTCGTGACGGCCGCATCCGATGCTCGGAGTCGGAGCGTCGCTTCCAATCTGATGCATGCTCCGCCTCGAACCCGCCGGTGCTTGCCTCGATGCCGCGCCCTTGCGTCCCCTGCGCCGCCTCTCGCGCTCCTCCTCCTCCCCTCCTCCTCTCTCCCTCCGCCTCTCGGCTTAGGGTTTTGAGGCGGCGGGGAGCGGCCACTTCCCTCGCCGTCGCTCGCCGCTCGCCCTTCGCTACCTCGCTCCACAAGCCTTCGAAGCAGGTACAGCTCTCCAAAGTTCGGTAATTCCCGTTTCGCGAGTTCGAATTTGCGAGAAAAACGGAGTTCATTTGAGCTGATGGTGTTGGTCGCGGGCGGTTACTGTTGTTGAATCCGCGATTCTTGTAGCTGCGGATGAGCTATGATGAGCTTAGTACTTGTAGACTGGCTGAAGATCGGACCTTGTTTGTTCAGTCAGCTGTTATATATCTTGAACGGCACGGGCGCGGGTTGAGAGTTACGGAGTGTTAGTTCCATTATCTGCGGAACTTGCGCGATCTTCGGTACTGAATTAGATGGGTTTTTGCTGTTTAGTGGGTGGTAGGAAGAACTGATGATGATAAGTCAAGCTCGGGTCGAGAGTTATGTGGTATTAGTTTCGATAGCTGTGGAACTTGCATGAGCTTCGGTAGAGAATTAGATGGCTTCGTACTGTTTAATTGGTTTTAGGAAGAATTGATAATGATAACCGATGGAAATATGGAAAGTTATCAGCTCAATGTTCTGTTTGAGATCGTCGGAATCAACTATTTTCCTGTCTTTAGTTTAATTGAAGATGGCCTGATGTGAAGCATTATTGTCCTGTTGCACTACCTTTTTTTTTCGCCATTTCCATCATTGCACCAAAGGAAGGATTTACTTCATATTAGGCTCAAGCTACTATATGGCTGATTTTTCATAACCCTGAAGGTACTTTACTATAACTTCAAATTTTGGGGTTTTAGAGTTTTCTAGCCTTTACGAGAAAAACTGGAGAAAACAAGAGTAGCTGTAGAGTGTATTTGTTGTTTCATAATTGGACCTCATTAGTGGTTCTTGTTTTGTAGAGGTGGAGATTTTCATGTTTTCGACCTGATGAATTTGCATCAGAAAATCCTGATTCTGAGTCAGTGGAAGACAAGAGGTTGGAAAAGTTAGAGAACCATGAATTTGACCAATCAAATAATGGGAAGAAGAATTGGTTTTCGAGCATCCTTAAGGTAATACTTTTTCTCGATGCAGATATGGAAAGGGCTTCTTCATGGTACTGGTGGTCAATTATTGTTTTTGATGTCAAGGACTATGTTACGTGGGCCAGTGAATGCTGTTCTTGATGGTGTGCATTGCCAATTCAATGGTCTGAGTGACACATGGCTATGATTATATTCCTGTTCACCCATTTGAGTATGGGATTTGCAGTCATGAGTATCGACTATTGCCTTCTATAGTTTATGATATCCCCATGTGAAGAGCTGCCTGCAGATATGATTAATTTGTTGTTATCAATGGAAATATGATTAATGTTGAAACAATTTCAATGTTACTAAGCTGTGAGTGGCCTATGATTGTGGTCATATTTGCATGATAGTTGGAGCTAAGTTGTGCATCTTGACAAAAATGCTTCTCTTTAGGAGGGAAGGCGGATCTGGACAAATATTTTTTGCAACTCTGGTTTTGGAGTAGTTCAAAAGTGATTATAAATCACGTCTTGCGTGTGATATTCAGATGTTCTTTGTATTTCAGGTGAGAGATGCAATTTTCAGAGCAAAACCTTGGACAGTGCCATGGACTGCAGAGACAATTCTGCAGGTTTTCCCTAACTATAGCTAATATTAATTTTATTCGATATATACGTATTTTTGTTACTGTTTAATATTATATGTGATATTTTATATAGAGAATCTGTCTTGGACTTCAACACTTTCATGAATAGTGTCTACAATAGTTTTTTATATTGTAAATGTCTATTATGATTTCTCTGGATGTGGCACAGTTATTTATTGAACAAATTGGCAGTCTTCAACTTAATTGTCGTCTACAAATTACCTTGTTTGAACCTATGAGTTACATTATATGATCTGTCATTTTTTCTCCTCCAGTGAAAAGCTGCAAACTGTGCAAAAGGATTTTAGCCATTAGCGTTTGGAAAAATTGAATATGACAGCATTTTGTGTTGGATAGGCTGAGTTGATAAATGTGTTTTCAATGAGGGGCTGTATATTTTAGCACCAACGTAGCACCTTTGGTCCTTTTGTATGTTGTGTTCACAAGCTTTTGGTTTTTCAATGTGCACATGAGCATTTGTGATGCATGTTCTGCTATGGAAGAGACTATGAAAATGAAAGAAAGAAATATTCAATAAGGGCATAGGTGCATGGTCTCTGTCGGATCAACCTTAGTTTTTTTTTGGTTCAATGATATTGTGGTGGTTCATGGTAGCCCAAACTGAAGTGGATGTATTTCTTCGTTCTTTCTTTCTTTTTCTGGTTTTTATTTTTGGTATCAATAAGGTACCTGAGGGGTGGGTAGATCATTTACAAGAGATGAAGTCTGCTGGATCCAAAAGTCATGGAACTCTATTTCTCCCGATATTTCAACAATTAAGAAGTGCATGAGCCTTATGTTACATTTAAGATACTGCCAACCACCCCCCCCTTTTTCTTTCTCTCTTGCTCCCTCCCTCCCTCCCTGCCTCCCTCTCCCCGTGTTTGTCTGTGAGGGGGTTTGAGTGCGCAACTCCAATCTGTGTGTCCAATCAGAGCTTATGCATCAATGTACATAAGATAATGTTCTTCTGTAACTTGGAAATTAATGATATTATAGAATTAAATCAAGACTATAATGGTGGATTGGCTATTTGGTACTGCAGGTAATGCTTCTATGGATTGCATCATTTTGGTTTGTGGGATCTTGGATTATACCTTTCCTGGCTCATATGGGAGGGTTCAGAAAGGAAACCCTAACATACAGAGGCCAAGCACTGTACAGCCTATTGACTGATGTAGTAGAAGGTCTTGCTGGAATTGCAATCCTCCATCGTTGTCTTGCAAGATTCCGTCCCCTTCCATCCGATTGGTTTAGGTTCAGCCTTAAAGGAAAATGGCACTTTGATGTTGGTCTAGGCTGTCTTATGTTTCCGCTTGTAAACCGTTTGTCTCAAGTCAACCTTAATTTGTTGCCTGTTCTTCCCTCTACACCAGTTACAGTCTCCACTGTTGAGCAATCGATAGTTGCACGGGACCCCGTGGCCATGGCCCTTTATGCTGTGGTGGTTTCAATATGTGCCCCAATTTGGGAAGAGATTGTCTTCCGTGGGTTTCTTCTACCTTCCTTGACCAAGTACATGCCAGTATGGTGCTCAATTTTGGTGAGTTCATTGGCTTTTGCTTTGGCTCATTTCAATATGCAGAGGATGCTTCCACTTATATTCCTAGGAGTGGTGATGGGTGCTGTTTTCGCACGATCAAGGAACTTGTTGGCATCGATGGTGTTGCATAGCCTTTGGAATGCATTTGTATTCTTAGATTTGATGAAATAATATCACCTCAAACTGTATATTCTTTGACCAGCTAGTTGAAAATTGCCATCATTTTTTCTAATTACATTGCTTCTCTTGATTTCTTGTTCTGTTTATTTTGGGGTGGGAAAGTCCTGAGTTCTCTTTCTAACTTACCTTCTTCACACTCCCTTTTCCCTGCCCACGTGAACATACAAACATGCTGCATGACATGTCATGCGGAGAAATGGAAAAGAAGGGCTTGTTCAGAGGTAATAATAGCGCTCCTTTAGTAGAGGCTGGAGGACTGAGGATGTTGAACTTAGAAAAATCTTCTTGTAGGATTTTATTTTCATCCATCAGTAGCAATTCTCCAGAACTCTCTAGTTCTCTTGTCAGATTTCGTTGTTTTTGTGGAATCTTCTTTGGTACTAAGGTGTTGAGATTGATGTAGAGATGGGCAGGTCCTGGAATTATTAAAGGAATCTGAGCTTTTTGGAATACTGTCTCTGTGTTATGTGCTCCGTGGAACTAACTTCACTTTATTAACAGAGGATATCGCCGATGGATTCTCTCCGTGATTTTCACTGTTAAGTCACAGTGGTGATGCATCAGTTAAGCTTGTTCATTACCTCATGATTGTGAAGAAATCAAGCACACTCGAGAAAACATTCTGTTTGAAACAGTGCGCTGCTTTCTATTTAGTTTTTTAGATTCTCTTGAAGTTGCTTGGTGTCCTTTAAAGAGAGGGCAGATGGGGCCTATAACCTTTCACGTCTCTTTCCATCTCAAGCTTTTGCCCTCAAAGAAAAATTTGGGTTGATGTCCATGTCATTTGCCGACAACCATGGGACACCCTTTGTCTGCCTTTTTGTCTTGTATTTGTAGTTTGCTAGTGAATGGTATAGTTAGGTTAGCTTACATGATAATGACGGAACTTTTCCCAGCATTTAACTTTGAGAAGATTCCATTCTCATAAACAACACGGCCATTAGTGGATGCAAATGCCTGAGTTTTCCTTGCCACTGAAACTCCCTGATATTTTTATCCCCTAGTTTCTTTCTTCAGGTCTTATGTGTTGGCTAATAATGTCATCTCTCTATTTCTTAAACCGACATCACTTGAGTGTTATAGTTCCATTATCTTCCTATGCTTTCTAACTGAAATGCTTATTTTAAAAGTACTCTTAGGCTGGCTACTCTCTATGTCTTAATGATTTCATTGTCGTGCTTGTCTGCCCGACAGTTGTGGCTGGGTAGTGTGGAATTCAACCCATTGTCCCAAGTGAAGGGTTTGATCCCTCTGTGAACGCGTATCTGAATCTCACCTGATAATGGCCTGCCTAGGTCGGGTGGTTTCACCCGAGCTATGGATTTGTTGACAGGCTTCTCCGAGAAAGTTTGTTACAAAAAAGAACTATAATTCAGTGCCGGCTACCTGATAGGATATACGAGAACCGAAGAAGACCAAGAGTCGATATCGTATTCCCAGGGTGTTCCGCAAAAAAGCATGCTTTTGCTGCTCCAACTGTTTTACAGTCTTCTGATGTATTCTGGCTTATCTAGAACCATGATGCTGGCTATCTTGGCATTGCATGCTTTGGTTCTAGCTGAGAAGAATATAAGCACGAGCTGGCATGCCTAATACGTAATGGGTTTCGCATAAACTGTTAGAACGTAACATCAGAAGTCAGGATTATCTTTTCTTGGGTCGGCCATAACCACTTAGGCGCGAGATGGTACTGTGCAGAGCGCAGCATGAAAGGATGATGGGAAAACAAAGGCATGCTAGGCGAAATCAGCAAATTTGTCCACTAGGTAATAAGATATTGATCAATCAGGAGCTTCTGTGGTCATGTAGCTATGGAGGCTTGCTTGAGTAGATTACTGCAGGATGCATGAATCCGTTTCCATCGGGCACAGCTACACATTTTTTATTTCAATCGGTACGAGTTCCGAAGAGACATTAGCAGACACGATCATGGAGGTGCTTAATCTCAATAGTGGCTTTGGTCTGTTGCTGCAGCTTCAAACCTAAGAATCTGTCCTGTTTTACTTTTGATGTGTCCTCTGAACTCTGCTCCCACAATTATATTACTGAGAAAAAGGAAGCATCTTGCTTGGGAAGTCTAAAGAAGAAAATATTTAAATAAGATAAAGTACCATAGTGAAATTTTTTTTGAGTGATTGTAGGGCTCACTTCTTGCTCCTTTTATCTTCTTTTCAAAACTTTAAATTCATTATCATGCTACCAACCACGCACATACTAATCCTAGTATGACCATTTAAACAGGCGTATGGTTTCACTATATATATAGCAGAAGGTGGGAGTCAACTAGTTTGCAAGAGGCCTGTGAAATTGTTCAATTTCTATATACACATTCCTTTCTCACTTCCTTCTTCGTTTCCAGATAGACTGACCAAAAGGAGGAAATGGAAGCTTCCCAGCCTCTCTCCATTGAGAGCTTTTCCTATAGTTGGCTAGTGAACCGAAATCCCTCTGTAGAAATTACAGACGGTTCCATCAGGACCTCACTTGATGCATCAGAAGAAGCTTATTTCATTGAGATGGACCCCAGATTCCCTTCCTCCAAGAGCTTCCGCAGGAACTCCATCTCTCATGATTTCAAATTTGATTTCCCGACTTCGCAACCTCCGTTGCCTTGTGTTCACGCCGATGATGTCTTTCGCAATGGTTATGTCTTGCCACTTTTCGTTGATCCATTGAAGCTGAAGTCCTGCGAAGCCTCCAACTCAACTCCTTCCCCGCCTCCTCCAGTTCATGTGAAGAGAACCGCGATGCCCGAGAGTAAATTGCGTTCTCCATCCTTGAGGCAGTGCCGGCGATTATCGCGGCGGATATTCCGGAAGTACTTGCATTTGTTCAGGCCGCTCGTTCAAATAATGCGAGGACACGGGACGGGACCTAGAGCAGAGGAAACTCGCTGCGCAAAAAGTCAGGCAATCAAGAACTCTGTCTATCCGGTCGAGTGCTCCCCCAGGATAAGCTCTGCCTACTCTGCAGATGAATGGCGGAGGTCTTGCGATTCAGAAAGCTCCATTTATGAGGCGGTTCTCCACTGTAAAAGATCCATTGGTGAGTACTGAATTCGCGCCGGTTATCCTTCGTCACCCTGTCATCTATGCTTGTGTCCTAGGAGGTCTTCAGGAAATGACCAAAATCAATTCTCGACCTCTTTTTCAGGGAGAAGAGAAGAGGCTAAAATGGCCTCCCAGGAAGGTTCCTCAGAAGAGATGCGATGGAACAAGGTAAAAGATGAAAGACAGTTAAAGGCCAACTGGAGATAAAGAAAGCAGAACGAGATACGTCCGACCAGCTTTAACGGGAGGTCGCCGTGGGAATCTCCGACTCTTGGAGGAAAGAATATGGTTGGAACTTGTACTGTAGTTTTTCCCAATGGAGGAAAAATCTTTGGACTGAACTTAAAAAAGATAATATTCTACTCGCCCTGCCATGTTCTTTAGCAGACTCGTCTTTTACCAATCATGTGTTATCGGTTTCTCTCTAATCTCAGTCGGACTAGTTTGTGAGATTAAATCATGAAAACTTGCTTCATCCCCGTCCCTGCACGAAGCGAAACGCAATGCTCCAAAATTGCCCTTCAGGATGTAGTAATCCAGGTTGCAAAATGAGTGACATGGTTGAATTGAGGGAAAGGCAGAAACTATTCACTCTGTCCGAAACGTAATTCTGATATAAAGCAGTCGCATTGGCTCTTCACGACTTTTAAGTTATCTCCAGCAACAGAACTAGAAAATGCAGATGACGGAATGATTGTCATTTGGTAAGAGAGGTTCTTGATGCTTTTGAGTAGTCTGACTGTCCGATTTATCGGGACGAACTGACATATTGTCGATGCTGCTCTGTTGTTTTGATCTCACCCTGTACAAGCAATGCATAATGTTCGCCACGGGTACCAGATGTTCATTATAATGAACTTGCCCTGTCCAACGCAAGCGCCGGACCTGGACAGTGATTAATTCTATTTTGAGCAGCATGAACATCAACATCTCAGTCCTGTGCCAGTAACATTCGATGCTATTCAATTTAATCACATGTGCCTACATTGCTCTCTGATCTTCGGCGCATTGATCAGAAGAGAAGCACAGGCCAATTTATTCGACCTGTCGACATATCTCGAATTCTCGACGGAAGCATAAGTCTCAGAAATCCTCCTCCTTCGAGGCAGCATTCAGTCGACTCGCCTTTTATTTGTTAATGTCTATTGAAAGAGTCTCCTACACATCTTATGCAATCGATTACAATGGAATGATTGTGCCCACATGAATGTCCATCTTCTGCTAAAGCATTAGGACCGTAGATATTGTCACGCAAGAGCTAGCCCAAGATAGGCAAATGGGATTCTAATCGAACCGTCAGAACTTCTCCCGCAAGGCACGAAGTCGTACGAGACTAAACACCGGAGTACGAACAGAACGAAACCAGCCTGGACCATTCGAAGAGAACATTGACAGCTGATATAGAGTTCTTTTAGTTCTCCTTTGCGACCGACCGACGTTACGCCTTTTTCAACCGACGTTGCGCCTTTGCCGATCACTCGTTTTGGACAAGTGATGATAGAGTCCTTCCACATGTCAAACAGCAAAGATTGAAGGACATGGACAAATTACGTCAGAGGAAGGTGACATTGTTTGATGAGTCCCTTTTCGCGCTCTCTGTCACCTTCCATGGCCTGGTTTCATCGTCTTCTTCAACCTCTGCCAACAAATATGCACCAGCAAGAGTACCTTCATTTTGGGTCCTTTCCTGTTGCCCACGCATCATTATGCAGGGGGGGACCGTCAACCGCGTTCGCTCTACCTGTCGCCCGTCATCACTCTTTGCTCAGCTCCAGATACTAATTGGACTTGGCTCGAGGTTTAACTGGTGCCACGCTCGTTACTCTGCAACACAAAGTTTAGCAGGCGATGATAGAGGCCTTCTGGTCATGGAGACAGCAAAATCGAGAACTAAAAATATAAAATATTATCTATTTCTTTTGTACGACGCATATATCACGTGACATGCTGACATGATATCACGTACCTAATTAAGTATGAGGACCGTCGAAACCAATCAAAATGAGTCGCGGCATTCTTGAATCACCGATCAAGTAACTCGCACCGTGTCATCATTTCCACCGTGGCTGCATCGGATAGGAGATTTTTCATGTAATATACGCACGGAGTATGGATTACCTGCTACCTACCGGCGCCTCTACTTATTTTTTTATTTCTTTTGGTTGGGGAATCCACGCGAGGAAAGAATTTGGGCCTGCTCCAGTACAAATTTGCAGCTAGAAGCCCAGCCCAAAATAAGAGGCTCAGCCCACGAAGCAACTTGGACTTAGATCATTAGTCTAGTACCACGGGATTCATGTTGCCTTTCTCTCTCCCTCGAAGCCATGCCATCATCCCATATTTGCAATTTTGTAAATTGAGTCTCTCCGTCTCGACCTATCTCCTTTTCTTTACTTCGCAATATCGAGATGCCCGTGCATTGTACAGGTCTCGAATTACATTTGTCTCGTTATTCTAAATGTGATAAAAACACATCTTAAGTGGCAAAACTTGGTATGGATTAATACTTGGGATTTCGTTTGATAACATTTCTATTCCAAATAACAATTTTTTTTAAAAATAATCTTTTTTTCTATTTCCATTCCCTAAAACAATTTATAAGTAAAATAACACGTTTTGTAACTATGCAAAATTTATATTCCAAGAATACAAAAAGAATATAAATGCTTTTGGTCGTAGAATTTCTTTTAATTTTTTAATGAATTTTTTAGAATTTTTTTTCCTCTTTTTTCCTTTTTTTTTCTTTGCTGATGGCGATGATGGCAAGTAAGAAAAAGAAAAGAAAAAAATAACTTACGTCTAGAAATTGTTCCAAAAAAACAAGAAATTACTTTTTTTTCTAGTTCTAATTTATGTTCCAAATCTATTCTTGGTCACCTTTCTACTTTAGAAATAGAAAAATTAATTGATGTTACCGAAATTTATTTTTTTCTTTTTTTTATTACAAAAACAAAAGAACAGAAAAACAAAATAATAGGATTGTTGTCATGCATGCCCTTAAGCGCTAAAACTTCCAAAATGTATACATAAGTGTCACTTTTTTTGAAAATTGGATATTTAAGTGCTAACTCCGATGATATGAAAATCTCATGTTGTATTATTTTAATAATAAAACTAGTCTACATGGCTCGCTAGATGTCTACTCAACAATGTTTATTTCAAAACAATGTCATTTTACCCTAAAATTTGATTTTTAATATAAATATTAATTAAATTAATAAAATCACTTTATTTTTTTTTTAAAGAACAGGGCAACTAATTAGCAAATGCCTTTTAGCCCTTGCCATTACCCTTGACCATTGCTGGAAAGGGCTGGCAAAAGTGGGGCAAGAGTTGGCCATATTGAGCCAAGGGACGTTGCTAGCTGAGGCATGGTCAGGCACTAGGTGAAGCTTATTATTGGCCATCGCTTGCAATTGACTAAGGTCATCAACCACTGGCTAGGGCTTAGCACCTTGGTCAACCCTAATTCTTACCGTTGGTACTTAAGTGTTTATTTTTCTCAAATTTTGACACTTAAGCTTTTAGAAGTTTTGATGTTTAAATGTTCATGCGTACCAAATTTTAATACCCGGGATGTCTAGCACTCTGTAAATGTCGATATTGATGTGAATATTGCATATGTCTCACATTACATTTGTCCTATTACTCAAAATATTGATATCGACATGAATTTTCGTGAGAGGAATAATATTCAAAAAACTGTAATAATGTAACTGTTGGTATCAATTAAACTTGCCGCCGAAGTTCACAAAGAGTATAACTTAAAGTGGATTTCCATCATGCAGGTTTATGCTCCGATGGAAACAAAACACTCAACATAGAATTGCAATGTGCATCGAATCATCATAGAAGTACGCGGACTATTTCAAGCAATTAGAACAACACAAAATGATGAGAAACACGAAGAGATGAATGGCAGTTTTTTCTCTATCTATGGAAAACCCTACTTTAATGCTGCCGATTTGGTGCGGTAATAGTTCGAAAGTCAATGTGCATAGAATTTTCTCGAGAGTAAAATGGTTTCTTTTTATCTATAAAGAACTAGAAATGATTTTTTCGGGATCACATTCCAAATTCCATATATTTTTCAAATTCCCATTTCGAAGGAAATCCTTTTTCTTTGATGTCCATGTCAATCTGCATTTGTAAAAAGAGAGCTGGCCAACATTGCTTAGCCCGAGAAAAGCTGGGCTACCCCCGTTCAGGCCCTGCGAAAAAGGCAAAGAAAAAGGAAAAAAGAACCCCCCACCACCCAACCCCCCTGGAGCAGGAGCAGGAGCAGGCGAGCAGGCGAGCAGCCTCGCTTGCGTGCCGCAGCGATGCAATTCAGCTTTCCCCCACATCTCTCCGACGCAGCGCAGCAGCAGCAATCCCTGTCCTTTCCTTTGAATCGCCCTGATTTTATAATATAAAAACTCTTACGTACGAAGCGCTCGAATGTCTCGGATGAGATATGTTTCCCATGTCGGGAAAGTAGCGATGCATGTCGAAGTGCATGTACTGTTCTAGTCCCAACACCATATCTCTTTCTATATAAGACCCCAAGCCCGCCCTCAAATCTTTCGACGAAGAGCCTCTGCCCCGTTCCAATTTTCTTCCTTTCTGCCTTCCTGTAAGCCATGGAAGCTCTCTCTTTCCTTAGGCTCTTGTGGAGACCCGCCGCCGCCGCCGCAATGCCGGACGAGACGCGTAGCTCCGCCGCGAGAACGGACTACGCGTCCGACGACGAGGACGACGAGTTCTTCGAGCTGGAGCTCGCGCACTACGTCACCGACAGCGACTCCGAGGGCGGAACTGACTCCAGCGCTGCCGCTTTCGTTAAGTCCAACAACGGGATGAGACAAACGAGCCCGGCCGACGCGAAGACCCGCGACGCTTCGCGTTATTTCTCGGCTGATAAACCGGCCGTGACTCTGTCCCACCCTCCCACCGCTCCCTTCTCCAAGCGAAAGATCCTTCCCGTGGAATCGGCTTCCCAGCCTCAGTCTCCGATCTCGCTTCTCAAGTCTTCTCCCAGGCTTCGGGTCCTGATGTTCAGGAGGTCCAGGTCCAAGTCCGTGGCCGCCCCTAGCGCCAAGGTAGAGGAAACAGAGGAAACAGAGCTCAAGAAGAGCGCCAGCAGCAACGTCCTCTTTGCTGTCAAACCCAGAGAAGTGCAACCAGCTTCTCCGGCGACCGATGACCTTTCGAAGAATCAGAGCAAGAGTAAACAAACCACGGGTCCTTCGCGTGGTAAGCACGTGGAGAGCTTGTTCTCCGACGATTCTAGTTCGAAGCGTCTTTCGAAGGACGGGCTGCAGAAGTACTTGAATCTGGTGAAGCCCCTGTCCGTGGGCATCTCCAGGAGGTACAACGAAACCTTCAAGTTCCCTTCGGCCGAGTCGCCGCTGACGTCGCCCGCGTCGTCTCCGGGGGCGACGGCGGCGGTCTCTTCGCCGAGGTTGGGGAAGGGGTTTCGAGTGAGGCCGAAGCAGCTGCTGGGAAAGAGCAAGTCGGCGACTCTGGCGACGACGAGCGCGACCTCGTCGCCGGCGAGGAGGGATGGCTCGCTGGATCAGCAGCACGATGGGATTCAGGGCGCCATTTTGCATTGCAAGACATCATACTATTCCTCGCGAGGTACATAACAGTAATACTGTAGCAGAACGTTTACTTGACATTCAACAGAGGTCTCGTCAAAATGATTCCTTCTTTTTTCTTGTATTGTTAATCCTTCGACCGAAAGAAAAGATCTCACTTTGCGTTTGGGTATTCATTTTTGCAGATGGATCCGTGCTATGGCGGTCAGCAAGCGATCCTTCCTCTCATGGAAAGTCAACAGATTCAGTCTGAGCTTCAACTCCGAAGCTGGCTTGGTGCTAACCTATACACCAAAAGACAAAACAAGAAGCACGACAGAAGATCAAATAGGAACGATGTTCTGCTCTGTTTCTGAGTGTTCGTTTTCCCTCAGGAGAAACAGAGCTAGCGCGTGTAGGATGCCTGTAGTTTCTCAGCTTTTGTAAATGTTCTTGAAAAAGCGGTCAATGTTGTAACATTGATCGATCATGGTCACGCTGGCTTGTAAAAATGAGCAGTGTTAATAGTGAAGGTTGATCTTTCGGCAGTCAAGATTTGTGCGTCTGCTTTCTCTTGCCCCTTGCACAGTTCTTTCTAATCAGTCCCTAAAATCTTAAAGTAAAAATCATTGCCTTATGGTAGTAATTTGTGTAATTTTTATACTAGAGGATATGAAAATCTACAAGTATACAGTCGTTATTCATCATGATGCGGAACATTAGGATCAGGTCCCGACTGTTCACATCATAAAAAAGTCCGCTGATTTTCTGCATTACTAGCAGCCTTCATGCTGTGCATGTCATTTGGCTTTTCAGCCATTCATAAATCAACTTTGAACTGTTGACCGAGTAAAAGAAAGATAAATCTAAAACATCAGTATTCAAAAGTTCATGAACAGAAGCTTTAGATAAACTTTTGATTTCATCTTTAAAATACTAAAGAAATTAAAAAGTTAAAAGTGAGAGTACGTCACCGGAGAAAAAGAAAAGAAAAGACGGGCGTTTGATTTCAATGATGTGATGAGATTATTTCGCTGACACAATTACTACATTACGTTGCAGTCGATGGAGTACAGCTTTGTGTCTCTCCCATCCATCCGGTGTGCTATCTATTTATCTGCACAAAGGCACTTTTTATTTTATTTTATTTTATTTCTTTTACTTTGTTTTCCTGTGAGAAACCCAGAGGCAGAGCGAGAGTTTACATGGCTTTGGCGGGCACCTCCCAAAGAAAAACTTCACCCACGTCTACGATCATCCATTTAAAAAATATAAATAATTAATGAATTTTTATTTAATATACAAATCCTAAAATTTTAATTTATTTAATTTTATAACTTAATTTTTTTTTTTAATTTATTCAATATAATTTTAAACTTTAATCTCATATATAATATGATATACGTTCAATTTAATCTCTCAATCACATTGAACATTTTCATATGATTTAAATATTTATTTGAACATGTACTAAAAATTTATAGATTATATTAAATAAATTAAAAATTTAGAAATTATAAATTGAATAATTAAATTAAAATTTAGAGTTATATAAATAAATTAAAATTCAGCGATCATTATTTGTGCCATTATCCTTTTAGAAATGTGTGCAGTATTGGAACTTGAGGACCTAATCTCACGCGATAAGATCAAATTCTGAAACAATGGTGTCAAAAATCGATAATTTAATTATAGGATTTAGTGCCCGGCATCAACATCTCTCAAAGGCTCGATCCTCTGAGAAGACGACCCAGTAACACTTCCATGAACGAGACCTCAACCTGCGAGAGTTACTTTCATTGGCTGCCAATCATATAATAAATAACTCATTTACTGAGAGGGACCACAACAGGGCAAACCTTAAAACTTGCCAGAAATGCCACCTTACCCCTAAACTAAGTGCCCTCGTTGACCTCGTTCGAGTCCATAGTCCATCCATTTTTCAAATACGAATGTAGAAAGCGCAGGGGCAGGAGACCGAGAAGGTTGAGAAAACAAAGAGGTCTCGGGCGCTTCGAGGTGGACGAGGAATGGCGATGATTCACTGCATCGCAGGAACCCGCAGACATGGAGTCTCCCTTTCTGCTTGGGGGGGGGGGGTTCCTCAAGATCGAGAGAGAGAGAGAGAGAGAGACGCAGTGCAATGCATCTGATTCAGAGTTCTAACCCAACAAAAGCCCGACCAAAGTTGGCTCTCCTCCGAAGACCATTCGATCTGCTCTGTTCTGTTCCCCACCCCCTGTTCGGATCGTGCGCCTCCATGTCCCGACACTGGCAAATTCCTGTTTTGGGATCTTTCCTGGTTCATTGGACGAGAAGGTGACTTGGAGGCAGTTCAATGGATCTTGCCCTGCTGGGGCAAATTTCTTTTTTTGCGCAATTAATCGTCCTGTTTGAACCATCCAAACACGGCCAAATTCGATTCTTTGTTCTAATGGTTTATTTTGTAATCGCGTTTGGTAAATTTTTTGTTAACAAATTTGTTCCAGAATCAGTTTTGGACAAGAATTTAGAATCGAAAAAATGTGATTCTTGATTCTGAATCAGAAAAAAGAATCAAAAAAGCGGCATTTGCTCATCAACGTACCCTCTCCTGCTCCACGTTAAATTAAAATTAACATCCATCCATATTGAATTCAAAATGGATTAGATATTTAATCATAGAAATGTAAATATTTATTGAAAATGAGAAATCACCATGATAAAAAAACTCATATTTAAATATAAATGATATTGAAATTCTAATAAGAAAAAAATTAAAATAACAACAATTTTCGTTTTTTTATTTCTATATTTTATTTTAATTTCATCCTATTCTGAAATATATATTTGCTATATATAGAATACATATTTAATTTTGCTTTATAATTTAGTATTTATATTTATTACATATTTTAGGTATATTAGTATAATTTATACTATGGTTTATTATTAACTATTTAATAAAAATTGATTAGTTGATATTTTTATTACTTAGTATAAATATAATTAATCAATGAGGGGTTTATGAGAATTCAATATCAAATTTATATTTATCTAAAAAGGTAATTAAAAAGAATTGGAATAGAAATTTTATGCGATTCTCAAACACATTGCTTCTTTTTCTATTCTAATCGAAATTTTGACGATTACCAAACACGCTTTTTCTTAGATCAGTTTAACGAATAAAAAAGAATCAATTTGATCAATCTACTCCTAACGTTTAATCGTTACTAAACGCTTCTAATCGTGTGAAACATGAAATGTCGGCTTCCAATGATTTATCCTTAGAATGACCAGCTGCGCCTAACAGGCACGGGCCGCACGGCTGCATGTAGACTTCGGAGCTTATCTGATTTTGTTATAATCAACCTACCGACCTTTCTTTTTTAGCATCCACACATGTATCGTACAACAAAGTAATATAAAAATGATGCCTTGAACAAGTATTTATTAATTGTTATAATAAAAAAGTGGCAACAGTCGCTCTGAGAAGGCACCCTCGCCCTGCATAGTGCATAGGACGATGGCGAGGCAAGCGGAGGATGATGACCACGATCCCAGCCTCGTGCCTATCCTTATTTATCTATCTGTTGAATTTTCACAAACACCGAAGATTTTAATAATAATGAGCGGCTGCTTGATTGTTTCTATGGCTCAATAGATCACATCGGCATACCATGTGATATCAGTGTTTCGTAAGAGTCATAATATGTCTACTCGGACGATCGAATAGGAGATTTGCACCGAAGGTTATTCTTGAGTCCAGAACATTTGAACAGTGCAGAGAGGTCAAATGCAAGTTTCCTCACAGCATAAATGATCCAGGTCCAAAACCACGAGGTTGCCAGTTCCTGGAAACACATTTTCCTTCTCTCTCTGTTTTTCATTTTTCATTTTTTTTTTTACCGATGTCAACTTTTCAGTTTTATAGAGTCATCAATTTTTTCCAGCTGATTTGTCGAATTACCTAATCGTTCCAACAGATACATTTGATTAATTTCTTTTTGATTTTGACTTATATTTTCTATGTAAATAGGCCTCTTAAGTGTGGACCGACGATCATGAAGCTGGTAGAACAGCCCAGCCCATCCCAGCCCATCCCAACCCAGCTCATCAGAAGATTAAGAAGCCAAGACAGGACGAAGTATTGGGGCCAAGAATCACGAAAATAAAAAGAAACAGAAAATTTGTAGTATGGAATATTATAAATTCCATGTTTTGCATTTATTCTTGACATCATAAGTACCTGAATTATTATTCGTTTTACATTCCAATACCTATTTGTTTTTCAGTTGAGTAAGGTAACTTCTTAAATATTATTCATGTAATATCTCTATTAATTGGAGCGTTATGTTACATCATATTTACTCAGTTGAATTATACATGAGATTTAAAGAATAACATAAAAAGCCATGTGATTTTTTTTTATTTTTTCAAAATTGACGAATAATTTTGTTTTGTCTTCTTTCTTTCCCATTTTAATTTCTTTCCTTTTTCTTGTTCCACTTCTTTCTTGTTACACCCCCAATCAATTCTTGGGGTTGTCTCCTCCATCCACTACCACCATTGCGATGTCGGCATTCTAATGGCCATAACAACCCAGTCACAAATGGCTATTCGAGTTGGAGTTGCATGGCCTCCGCACAATAGATCCAGAGGTTGCACAACTTATGGGGGGATCGCCGTCCTTGTGATGGTAATTATGGGTGGTGGCGGTTGAAGGTGATGACCCTGGCGGTCGTGGAGATGGTGGTCGTGCTTGGTGGCGGCGCCAGCGGTCCCCGGGAGTGGTTGATGATGAATCGATGATGGAGGTACGAGGGCTATGGACGTTGCCGGCTGGCAGTGACGGCCAGTGGTCTTGAAGTCGAGAGATACAGAGAGAGAGAAGAATGAAGGAAAGAAGAGTTGAATGACTTGGCGAACAAGTGGGGGCCACGTCAGCATATCGGACGGTCACTTAACGACATTAGGGCCCCATTAGTGGCTACTAGTGTGTTCTGTGCACGAATTTAACGGAGGGATGAGTGTAATTCGCAAACTCGAGGTATTTGATTGTGAAAAATAGTTTAGATGCTTGATTAAAAATTGGGCAGAAGTCGCCTTGATTCCACATCAATTCCACATGCATTTCGACTTTGTTTAGTTATGTTCAACTTCAACATGACCCAGAAGATATTCTCTCCACTGACATGAAGTACATTTGCATGTAATTAGTAATAGATGACAATTTTCGAACTCTTTTACTAGAAAAGAAACTCTCAAATTAGCAAGAGATTGTTTGCTAAAAACTAAAGTCTCTACCCTATTTAGTGAGCACATTAGTTTGATTTGGCACCACGATGATAGTGACCGACTTAAATGGTAAAGGAGTTTGTTCCTCTTCTTGTGGTTTGTGTTCATGAGCTTCATCGGGAGCACTTTAAGAATATAATTCTAATTCTACCGTGCTGATGTCAGGTGCACCTTACAGAACGGTGGATCGGTTGAGTTACGAGAGCAAAATGTAACGGCAGTTCGCGAGTACAAAACCTTTGTTTGAAGCACAAATAAAGGGAGGAAAAAACAGAGAACTGTCATGAGCATCTACGGATTCAACTTGTGAAGGGATAATTGCTTTGCTGTATAGGAGGGCTTTAGCATCATGGCATGTCGATGTCTGCACTTTTTCGTTTGTCTTTTTTCCATTTTTTCTGAACTCCAATACAAGCAAAGCATTTCAGATGCCACTGTCCAGCTAGTGATGATGATAAACCGAAGATTTGGCCCCGCTTTCACGTTTTTCCATGTGAATCTGGTCAGGCCAGGTGGGGAACCCAGAAAGACCGACAGTATATGACCATCAACTTGCTTCTTAGATCATTGTCTTCTGATAGATTTATGTGCAGAGATCTTATTAACATTTCTTTGTATACAATAAGATAAAGCATCGCTCCCCGGTCCAGTACTTTCATGGGGAATAACGCTCCCGCTTGGAAATCTTCTTTTGGAATGGAAAAGCAGCATCGTGATATATCTGTTCAAAAGAAAGTTATAACATCTATACCTAACGGTAGCATGTTACCTTTATTTGCTCTTTTTTTTTAATGTTATGACCTAATAATGACAAAGTTCACATAGACCAGTTAAATGGGTGAGTTGAGTTATAAAATGATATTGTTAAAATAGTTTGTTTGTAAGAAAATTTATTTCTTTTATGTATATATATATTTTTAAAATGGAATTGCTAAAATAGTTTTATACAACACAAATTTAATGGACAATTTTTATAATTTTTAAAAAAATTATTTTAATTTTATTTTTAAAAATTATTTTTATTTTTATTTTTAATATAATTTTTAATTTTAATTTTTTTGATTTTATAATTTTTTTCTTTTCTTTTTGTTCTTTTTCTTCTTTGGCTGGCTGCCAACCATAACGATAGCCAGCAACCAACCATAAGCGAGCCTTGCCAGACGTCGACGAGGCCTTCGTCTCGCCAAATCCGGCGAGCTTGAGCTCGGCCCTCGCCAAATCTGACAAGCATGAGCCTCGCTCGATGTCGGCGAGCTCAAGCTCGCTTGACGCCGCCATCACCATGCCGGCCACCGAAAGGAGGAAGAAGGAAGAAAAAAGAAAAGAAAATTAAAATAAAATAATTATAATTTCGACTTTTATTATTATTATTATTTTTTTTTTGTATAGTTAAAGAGGGAAGGGAGAGATTGTGAGGTTTTGGTTGAAAATTGATTCTAAATCCAACCCATTTAAGACCCACTTAAGGCCCACCTATCTTAAGTCTTTAATTGTTAAACATATTTAACTAGTTTCTTCAAAAAATAAGTGACCCATTTTGCTACATCTAAGTTCACGGTATCCCATTACACTAGTTGACGGAAAAGAAATGCAAAGAAGTTGTACTACAGTTTTTCCTTTTCTAAATTAAGAACATATATGCCACATAAAATGTTGTGCACTTATTGATTGATACAATGAACGAAAAAGTAGCTAATACATGACATGAGTTGCACAATGTACACATGCATCTAAGTTTAGCATAATCAATGATGCTAATGAATGTTGAAATAGTTCGGTTTGTTTCCTGTGAATCAAACACCCAAAAGAGCCTTGGACCCAAAAAAAAAAAAAAAGAGTACTTTAGGCGGTGAGGTTTTGCACAGGAAGTAGATATCGAGCTCAATGCAGAACATTCAAAATGGTCTTTAAAAGCCGAATTCAATCCGATAAGAACAACAAATTCATGTCACGAAAAGGATGTGCAAATGAGAGGCCTGTCGACAATATCCCTCTCCACAAACCAAAGAAGCATAGCAAACACTGGCAACAAAAAAAAAAAGAAAGAAAAACCGAAGAATCGAACTGACTTGAAAAATAAAGAAATCAATTAAGAAAAAGTAAATTACAACGAGTATGCATTGTATCCATGTTATTTCACTTGCACTTCAAGTTCTTGATCACTTTGGCTTTAGTATCCACGTCCATTGTGCAATTCATTTCCGCAGATTTCTTCTTCTTGAAAATCTTGAACAGCACAACCTTTCCACTCAACTTGGCATGTCCACTCAACGTCAATGTCCCCGAATTGACGTCGCTCCTAAACTGTGTAGCCGACGAGAATTTTTTAGAGCCAACCGAGGCCGTCACGTTCATCCTTTTTGTGGATCTTGCTTTCGCCTTGGCCTTCATGATATCGGCACTTCCGACAGTGGCACCTTGATAGGAGATCGTCGCGCTGGTGCTGTCAAACTTGAAGTGGCCGAAGTTGGTGTTCTTGATGGCGACCTCTGCACGGAGCTGCATGCCGAAGGAAGGCGACGTGGACGAAGTGTTGAGCTTGAGATTTTCGACAGTAGCGGAGCTGAGCCGGACTTTCAGGTTCCGGATACGCATCACCAGGAGCACGAAGAGGAGGATGATGGCAGTCTGTGCTATCACGCCGGCTATGACGTAGGCGACGATCTTTCTCTTCCGGCGAGGGTGAAGCCGGTCGGCCATTGCTCTTTTCTTGGTTTTTGGAGTAACAATTCAAGGGTTTGAGATTGCCTTTGTCGTCTTTCCTTTTTCTCTCTGCTGTGAGAGCTCTGTGATATTGGAGGCAATCCGACAATGCGGGATGAGAAACAGAGAGATTAAAGGTTATGTGACGAGATTTTAAAAGCTTCGAGGGTGTATTTATACGAGGGTTTGTGTATTGGTCCGTTAAGACACTTTTAGTGGAGGGCCTACTTGTGCTTGTGTTGATCGTGAATAGTTGCCTTATCGCTACCCTTTGTTATCCTTTTAACCCTCAAAGTTTGCAATAAAGTATATTTACTTGGGAAATCACCTTGCGGTTTACGTTGTTTTTCGGTAAAAATTAGTAACCCTAGATAGATCGGTACCGTTGGAAAGCCGAGATATCAAGAGGGATAACGTGGAAAAGGAAAATGATTTCGACAAACTCTTTGGACTAAAGCGGGTCGCACAAGTTGGAAATATTCCATGTGGAAAAAGTAGGCTCCTCTAGGAGGTTTCACATTAATTTTCCATTTTTCCTTTTTTGTCACTTTTCTTCTTTAGAGTGTGTGAATCAGAAGATCCGAATGGCTCATAACTTCCAATCGGAGGGTAGTTCAATTGTTGTTATTTATTACTAAGGAGGGAAAGAAGAAACAAAGTCCATGAAAAACCAGAATAACATAAAATATGCGAGGCCTGTTTATAAATTAGCATTGCAGCTACTAGCTAAAATATTTGAAATTTCTTTTTCTTAGGTTTTTTTGCATATATTTTGTGTACAAAGAAAGACATTTTTAAAAATTGGAGTTCTACAGGATAATATATTATATTATATGAAATGAAGCTTTTTGTGCCCATAAATCTCACATCATTATCAATCTCGACTTGTGTTAAACATATTTCTCTCCTAACTGAGATTACGGTTTTTCTCAACTTGCAATCTTTCACAAGTTCAATCGCGACCATTGAAAGAGACTTACATCCTCTATCTTGGGTTGATTGATTATGGCCTTTGATTGTGTACTTCGTACTCTCAAGCACTCCAATATCAAAACCAAGATTGACTTTGCGACTTCGACTAGTTAGAATTTCACCATTATCATGCAATGAACTTCATTAGGGCTGATTAAGCTAGGGTACAATTCAGAGTTAGATTTCAGCTCCAACAAGTGTTGGCCCTAGGTACATCCGGTGAAATAATTTCTGCTGATCTAGAAAAAGATGGTCAGCGGTCCACCAACTGGATTCGCATCTTTTCTGTTTTCCTATATCTTCAAACCAAGGTAAGAAATCTTGGAAAGATAGCGTGGCAGAAAAAGGGAGGGTGAACGGTGAAGTAGTTTCCAAGCAAGCATCGTTGATTAAGCAGCATTCAAC
Organism: Eucalyptus cladocalyx; assembly: GCA_017140615.1. Lineage (NCBI taxonomy): Eukaryota > Viridiplantae > Streptophyta > Magnoliopsida > Myrtales > Myrtaceae > Eucalyptus > Eucalyptus cladocalyx. Next base: position 39,798,357 of record CM029516.1, read on the forward strand.
ATGTGGGAGCGGCGAAAAGAAAAAAAATAGTGCGAAAACTTCTTAGGAAGCAATCAATTGCAAGAACTTTGAAGGGAAAGATGATGGTGAATTATAGAGACATATACTCCAGTTTTGGCAAGGTTGGAGCAATTTTCAAATCAAAACTAAAAATTTATTTGGCTCGATAAAAGCTTTAAATTGAGAGAAATAATAGAAAGGTTAATAATGGTAGAAATATGGACCCGAAAAATAACTTATGAATAAAGGTTCTGATTATTAGATAATGATGGGGGAGCCCTAAAACTTGTGGTCAATTCTGCATTTTAATCCTAAAATTTTTGTTTTGTGCACTCAAGTCTTAAAATTTACGTACTTTATGCACTTTCTTTCAATTTGCTTTTCTTTTCAAGTAAAATTTTTATTATTCCTTCGTAAGCGTGGCTTTGTGTTGAATGGATAAAAGAGAAGGTCACCTGGACTTGCCGTCCTAAAAAGACAAAAATAAAAAGCTAAAGTGCTAAATCGGAACGAGTGTTAGGACTGAATTGCACGAAGGAAAATTTTAGGACCAAAGTATCGGACCGGCACAGATTTTACGACTCCTGATGTTAAATCCAGTTCAGAACCCCATCCCGAGGTGTGGGCCGTACCGTCTCGGATCCAATCAAAACCCATCTTTGGGATGGAAAATGAACGGGCCCAGAGTTCGTTTCCCACGTTCAGTTCTAGGACAAGTCAACATGCTCAACTTCACATTAGCAGGAAAAGCAAACGACGTGTTCTTGAATTCAAATCATAGACTAAACTCGACAAATCATATGGTATTGAACGGAATCATTCTTCTAAAATTTAAACATCAACCTTTGGAAAAAAATGAGTCATTGCCGAGATGAATTTACTGGAATATATGATGATCTTAGCATGAGCAAATCGAATTGATTTACTATTCTTTGATTAATGACCATAAAACAATCACCATGGAAAATCATGTGAATCCATGCATAACCTCACAAATGAAATATTAGTTCCTATGCTGACTAGTTACTCAGCCCAATTAACGGGGAGAAAGCATTCAGGCTGATGAATCTAGGGCCAGGAGCAAACTGTTGTTTGGAATTCCCCAGATTTATTGATTAAGTACTTTTGGGTCCTATAACTTGATGCCCGCACAGTAATTTCTACAACCAATCCAGAAATGATTGACCTTTCCCATCCTTTTTGCTCAAAGAAAAACTCCAATAAATATTCACAGGCTCATATGGTGAAATATATACTAGAATTTCCAATTATACGGCATTTAATTTAGTGCTGCAAATTTGAATTTCTTAACTTTCAAATTACATTTATTTAAGTTACCTTGGAAACTTGGATTGTTAAAAATGCCGATGTCATATTATTCTGATGATAAAGTCACTCCAACGTGACTATTTTGTCGATAATGTCACATTAGCTTTTTTGTCAAGAAATTGGCCAATGGAGCTTAAATAAATGGATTTTGATAGCTTAAGAACTTAAATGATTGAGTAAAGTTATCACACAAAACTGAGCATAGTACAAAATATTTGAAACTTTCAGCATACTATTTTGGTTTATATGTAAGTTTATAGACGCATATAATAATAGCCGGAAAATGCATATTAGGTTACTAAGTCATAGAGCGCAAGGAAAAACTATTTATGGGAAAAGAAAAGTCATTAAATAATTCATCAAAATGACTTGAAGGAGGCCGATATTAGGTCACTAAGTCGGGAGAAGTCTAATGACAGAATAATGATTATGGCGTGCTTTATCATGCTTATACATGAGCGACAAAAACGTCATTTCATCAGTGTGGGGCATGCAGCTCAAATCACCTATCCGAACAATAGCATGAGACACATCAAGCCCCCATTAAATTTAATGATTCAAAGTGCATTTATTTTGCAAAAAATAAATAATTTAAAATATCATTTTTTTTAACAATGATCACTAATATCATTTACAAAAATGAATGAATAAAATATATTTTCATTGTCCATAAAAATATTTCGTAATTAATTATTATCGATAACAAAAATATTGTTCATCGAATAATTATTTCAAGGAATTCAAGTTATCATCTTTAGAAAAAAAGTGTTTTTTAAATCATCGATTTTCTTTAAAGAAAGACAAACAAGAAAAACCGTTGTGGGAAAATTGTTTTTCTACTTTTTAGTAAGGCTTTACTAGTATAACAATTTCTGGGTTATTATGAAAATAACAATTCATTAACAATTTATTGTAAGTCATAAATTTTTTTAGGAGTGGATCTTGAAATAATTTATAATTATTTGTTATTTGATTTTTTTGTGATTAAGAACATACTGTTATTTTCACAATAGATTAAATATTGTTATCCAATTATTTTTCTTTATAGTATTTGGATAATGGAAAACTAATCGTTTTACGGGAAACGTTTTTTATGGATTGAAAATAACGAGCTTAGATTGGGGGAAACGCAACTTCCCCTATTGGCAAGAAGAAAAATACATTTTTAAACCATCATGCAAATGAAAAATATCTATTTTTTTATTATAAATTTTTAGTGAAAGAAATACCGCATTGGACGCATTGTCCGGAATGGTTCTTCACCCATTGGGCGAATGCAATCATGTGTACACGACCTATACTTATCAATGAACATTGGGACCGCCCTCAAGTGAACCAAACATAATATGTAGGGACGTTAGGTCATTTTCTGGGCTTTCGGGCTTAGGATCATCTCTCTTTGTTTTGGTTTTTCTCGAACTCTCTTGTCAGGATTTCCTCTCCTTTTGTTTCCCCAAGAAAACCTCACTGGCTTGGAAGTTTTGTCTCTGTTCGGTCGTTTTTTCCCCGTGTCCAGACGAGGAGCTTTCGCCCTTTCTTCTCAACTTGTCGACGAATGATGCGACATTCACGGCGAATGGACCGCATCCGAGCATGGACAAGTCACGGATGTGCTACGAACTGATGATAATGTCGTCGTGAAGTGCCGCTCTCGTGATCAGTGAGAAAGAATATTTCCAATAAAAAATTTCGTACGATATAACCTATCTATACGGCCTATCAATACATAGTCCACAATCAGTGAGTATAAACTAGCGGCCAACAATAATATTAACTTACATATGAAGAGCCCCGCTTCACTTATTAACTTAAATGATTGAATTGAACCTTTTTGTATGGTGTCACGGCACAGTTCGAAAGTTCAAACCCTAGCATTCTCAGTTTCTCGTGGTGGATTCACAACCTGTTCCCGGAATAAGAGCTTTTAATATTTGAAATGGGCTGTCACATGATTCTTCCTCACTGAGTTGGCTCGAGGCCACGCCTCTGTCCTCTTGCTGGTTTACCCATCCCCTCTCTGGGATCACATTACTCTTCGGAAATTTCTCTCTAAGTCCCTGCTGCTGGGCATCCTCAACTAATCTTTGGGCCCGCTGAATCTCAAGCCTCATATTTTATGTGACTAATTAATCCCAATTCGTACGTTTGTGCTGAAGCTTCATGTCAAGAAAATTGCTGAATTTTGGTGCAGAAATGATTCGTTTTTCCTTGTCACGGACCACAATCAGGACATTGCTCAAATAATTGGATGGCATCATATTACACCCTTTTTTGCAGGCCATCAAATGCATTAAATATTCTCTACTCTCCTTGTTAACATACACCATATGAGATATCGTACAAATGATGTAGTCTTAAGACCTGCAAGTTTGTCATCTTATAAGCTTCTTCCGATGAACTCTTAAAAATGCATGCACGGAGTCAATCCAAGTTTTTCGACGCTGGATTATCTTGTTCACAGGCATACACTGCAACAGATACGTTCAGTCAAGGAACCGAGGTAAATATTATGTATATAAACGATGGAATTAATAAAAAATCAGAAAATAAAAAATGTAAATGAGACACTAAATTTGCGTGATTTTGTCAATGCGACCTACTCTACATGGACACTAGGACAATATTCCATTATAGGTTAAGTGATTCTTACGGTTACACAAATACTTTTAATGTTATATCACTTTTTACACGGTCAAGTCACATGCATCCGGGTTTTTTCACTTTCATATGATTGAATTTCGTTCGATGGGTTAAACTCAAGACATTATTCTAGCAACGGAACTATTAGGATTTAGAAGTCTATAATAATGACATGTCACGTCTGAAATGTAGCTGTTGACACCTCAATTTTTATTATGTTTGTTTTATTAATTAAGCTTTTTATTATTTTGTCTTCTTCGGCCGCGCCTATAAATAGGGTGTCGGGGGGAAGGCCAGACGAGGAGTGAGTTCCGAGATCTTCCCACTGAGAGACTTCGGGGGAGGAATCAACGAGCGAGCTCCGAGAGAACTCGAGTCGCGAGCTCAGCCCACCCTCCACCGAGAGACTTCGGGGAAGGCCGGCGGCGAGCGACTTCGAGAAGGTCAGATCCGGCCGGTGGAGGCTCGGATCTGGGCCTGAGTGAGAGAAGATCACGCCTGAGGAGGGTCTGGCCGAGAGCTGCGTCGTAGATCTGGGGGCGACCGAGCCCTTCCGCGACGCCGACACCACGCCAGTTGTTGCTGCTGTTCTCCCACGAGCCGCTTCTCCTCCGAAACTCGAAGGGCGAGCCCGAGTCCGAAAGAGAGAGCACGAGCGGAGAAGCCCAGATCTGAGGAGGAGGGAGGGCCGGATACGAGGAGAAAGGAGGCACCTGCCAAGCCACTACCGCCACCCCGAGCCGTGCCCGACGCCAAGGCCACGCCAGATCTGAGAGCTAAGGGGTCGTCGTTGCTGCCGCTCGCCTTGTCACCACCGCGGCCGCCGTGCCGTGCCTTCATCGCGGACAGGTAACAGCCGTGCCGACCCACGTCGTCATTGTTGCTCCTCCTTCTCCCCCGAGAACCCAAGCGAGCCGCCCGTCGTCTTCACCGAAACCCTAGCCGTCGTCCGCCGCGTCGCCGCAGTCGAGTTACCGCCCGGTAGCGCCGGACGCTTATCGTCACTCTCCCTCGGCGCCGCGGATCGTCAGATGCTAGGGTTCCAAGAATCGGTTCTGCGAAGAAGAAGCCGGGTCGAATAACGGGTCGCGGTTGGGTAGGGTTTCCCCGGGTTGGGCCTTCACGCGTGGACTAAATTCACACGGGCCTCAGAGAGGTGGGTTTATTTTTGGGCCTGGGTTAGTTCATGGGCTTGGAAAAAGAAAAAAAGGGGAGAAAAATCCGAGTCGGGCCCGCGTTGCGGGCCCGTATGCGTTTCGGGCTGGCCCGGGTCGGACCCAACCCGCGGATCCGACCCGGGTCAGTTTTTATTATTTTATAAAATAATATTTTAAATAAATAAATAATTTATTTCAAAAAAAAATCAAAAAATGTTTTATTTTCAAAAAATATTTTAAAAAATGTTAAAAAATGTTTTATTTTCCAAAAAATCGAGAAAAATCAAAAAATAATTTATTTTCCAAAAATATTTAATAAATATTTAATAAATATTTTATTTTCCGAAAAATCAAAAAATCAAAAATATTTCATATTTTCCAAAAAATGTCAAAAATCCAAAAAAATGCCAAAAATTCTTGAAAAAGCCAAAAAATTCAGAAAAAGCCAAAAAGACTTGTATTTTTCCAAAAAGGATACCAAAAAAACCCAAAAAAAAAAATCCCTTTTGTGTCCAAAAATTAGAAAATGACTCAAAAAAAATGTTTTTCCTCCCAAAAAATGCATGGAAAACCCTCTAACATCCAAAAGTTCTTGCGGTTTAAACAAGATTAGATGACCGAAAGGCGTTAGTGATTAACTAGTGTAATCAAGTCCCCGATCCTAATTTCTCGGTTGCATAGAGAGTAAGTATTTTCCCGAATCTTGCTTGGGTTTAATCAACCCACCCCAAATTGATTAGTGGCGACTCCATTTTAAAAATTGATTTACGATTAAAAACTCGACTATTAAAGTCGTGAATTGGTGACTTGGGAGAGTCCGGCATAACAATTAATTTCAGCCGAGCCATTAGCCTCCTTAGGCGCTCGCACCCGACCGCGGGCGCCCGAAAAAAAAAAGAGGTCGCGACAGTAGCGTGACCACAAATCTCGTAATTTTTTGTTATAAGGTCATACGTCAATTTGAGTTTACGAAATTGAGAGGACACATGGTGTTCTAGTTCTGTTGGTCTTACGATTAATTACTTAAGGGGAACATGACGATTGTAAATGGCCAAAGTCCCAATTATAGATTTTTAGTCCTTTAGAGTTATATCTGGCGTGGATACCTCTTAACCTTTTCAATGCCAATCTCTTTCATATCCCCACCAGCATTATACTCCCAAAACACGACACATGGAAATTATTGTCCACAAATCCTCCCCTTTTATCTCTCTCCTTCTCATGTGCCCGCCCCTCCCTCCATCTCCACCAACTCTACTCCATGGAAGACCATTCACCTCCACCCTCAACTTCACCACCAGCACCGCCACCGGCTCCTCCGCTTCCATCCACCACACCACCGCCATCACAACCTGCTCTCTACGAGCTAACAGCTTCTTCCATTTCATACAGAAAGTCTAACACTTTCATCACAAACACCCTCCATCATTTCCTAGCCTTCAAACCATGCACAAAACCATCCCCTCCCGCCTACATCCTCCGCGACATCTCCCTCGTCGCCTTCCCATCCCAAATCCTTGCGGTGGTCGGCCCAAGCGGGGCGGGGAAGTCCACCCTCCTCGACATTTTGGCGGCTCGAGTGACGCCCACCCGCGGCACCCTCCTCCTCAACTCAACTCCCATCAACCCATCCACGTTCCGCAAACTCTCGGCCTACGTCCCCCAGCACGACGTATGCCTCCCGCTACTCACCGTCTCCGAGACATTCATCTTTGCCGCCCGGCTGCTCATCCCTGACAAATCACAGCTCCTAACAGTCGTGTCCACTCTCCTGACAGAGCTAGGGCTGAGCCACCTGGCTGAGACCCGGCTCGGGAATGCCCTATCGGGAGGTGAGCGGCGGCGTGTCTCGATCGGGCTCAGCCTCCTCCACGATCCGGCGGTGCTCCTCCTTGATGAGCCGACTTCCGGGCTGGATAGCACTTCGGCCTTCAATGTCATGCAGATCCTCAAGAAGATCGCCGTCTCGCGTCACCGGACCGTGATCTTGTCAATCCACCAGCCGAACTTCAAGATTCTCTCCACCATTGACAGAATTCTGTTGCTCTCAAAAGGGTCGGTGGTCCACCATGGAACGCTCTGCGAGCTCCAAAGCTTCTTGCTCTCCATTGGCTTCACTGTGCCACCTCAGCTTAATGCCCTTGAATACGCCATGGAAATACTGAACCGGCTCCAAGAGAACAACAAAACCCTGACGCTCTCACAGTTTCCGCAGTCACTTCCTGCATCACTGGTTCATTGCTCCGAGACTAGTACTCCTTCCGATCATCATCAAAAAATACCAAAGATTAGATACAAGAGCTCGAGGCTCAACGAAATTTTGATACTCTACAACAGGTCGTGGAAGATCATCTACAGGACGAGACAGCTCCTCCTGACCAACACCATCGAAGCCCTCCTCGTAGGGCTCGTCCTCGGCACCATCTACATCAACATAGGGTTCGACAAGGAAGGTATCGAAAAGAGGTTTGGTCTCTTCGCCTTCACTCTCACTTTCCTCCTTTCCTCCACGACCGAAGCCTTACCCGTCTTCATCAACGAAAGGCCCATCCTCTTGCAAGAAACCTCGAGCGGAGTCTATCGACTCTCATCCTACTTGATAGCGAACACGTTCGTTTTCTCGCCCTACTTGCTTGCCGTGGCTATTATATACTCGGCCTCGATGTACTTTCTTGTTGGCCTATGCGCCTCATGGCAAGCCTTCGCCTACTTTGTCCTGGTGATCTGGATCATTAACCTGATGGCGAACTCTTTCGTCTTGTTCTTGAGCTCCATTGCACCAAACTACATTGCCGGGACGTCTTTAGTGACGGCATTCCTCGGGGCCTTCTTCCTCTTCTCAGGCTACTTCATTTCGAAGCAGAGCATACCCAAGTACTGGCTGTTCATGTACTTCTTCTCCATGTACAAGTACGCACTCGACGCGCTCCTCATCAACGAGTACTCGTGCCTCGTGTCAAGATGCTTGATCTGGTACGAGGAGAACAAGACATGCATGGTGACCGGGAGGGACGTGTTGCAGAAGCGAGGGCTTCACGAGGGCGAGAGGTGGACGAACATTTACATTCTGATCGGGTTCTTCATGTTCTATCGCGTGCTTTGGTTGCTGGTTCTGATGCGAAGGGTTTCGAGATCAAAGAAGTGAAATTTGCGACTCTACTTTACTCATCATCATCATCATCATCATCTATAGTCTTCAAGAAAAAAATAAGACCCTGCCCTTCTTCTTTTCTGTTTCTTATTCGCTCTCCGATTTTACACTGCTATCAGATCTTCATATGCTCCTCTAATTGCTTCCGTTGCTTTATAACTTGTGTCAATTTCCGTTATCGGGGATAAGTTTCTTACTGAAGCTTTTAAGCATCAATCTTACAAAAAACGCTTTGCATGGACCAGATTTATGGAACAAACATAAATCACCATGGCTAGATCAAAGAATCTAGTAGACATGGAAAAGCGAGCAACTTTTAAAATTCAAAAGACAAAGTTAGGTCGATTTTGCATGTTGTAATTTGGTTTATTACGTCGTGTCTGTTGTGCAATTAGTGAAATTTTACGTGGAACCATCAATATCAGTACTCGAGAAAAAAATAAAAAATACTCGAGATTCTCCTGGCTCACGATGGATTGGGTCCATGCGAGGAGAAACCTCAAGAAATGTCGAGGCTCGAAGAGCATCGTATCATATTGAAAATCTTTTCACCACATAAATCTGCATGTTGACCCCACAAGCAAATTTGCACCTCGTGGACATGAAAGTGGTGGATCCCAATTAGGTATTAAATTTGTCCAGCAATTATTCCTTTCCTGTGCAAGCCAAGAGCAACTCTTGACCTCTGTCAAGACGATCGTGTGGGTCTCGTCCTTTCCCTCTCTCTCTCTCTCTCTCTCTTTAAACTGAAATGATAAGTTCCTATTGGTCAGGTGTTAATTAGAAATGACCCCCACACTTTATTTATTTTTCCATGATTATAAGAATTTAAAGAATTTGAGGTCACGGGTTCACTATCGATCCACGAAGAGCTAAAGCTATAGCGAAAAAGCCAAGAAGATGTGCAGTCGTCTTCCCCATTCATGATGTTTTTGTCCGAAGGTGAGATTTCCGTCTTTTCTTGTTTTGTTGTCTTCCCTGAAATCGATGCACGTTCACGGGTCTCTCTCGCGATGTCGCTCGTGAACTGGTCGTTGGACTGTCTCCAGCGGGTGTCCACTCAGCTCGCACACGCATCATCTCTTTAACTGCAACCCCAATCGCCATGCGAATTTAGGGACTAGCGCATGGATTGAAGGAATCAAAAGGTAAAAGCTTAGATCATAGGCTTGAAAGTCCTAATCGAGGCATAAGCTAGCAACGTCACGTTGTTATACATGTAAACCGAGTCCACAACAGCAAGGGACAACAATTGAAACAAGGGTCTTACAAATGACTCCGTGCTCGAAACGTCCCATCTGTGGCCACATATAACAAAATGTTTTCACAAACAAATGATGTTTGATAGTGTCATTTTTGTATATATACTGTCAAGACAAAAGGTTATATGTCATTTTAACAGGTGAAATTTTCAAAAAAATCGTAAACCTACTGCATTTGTGCTAATTCAATTCAAAAACTTTCTGAAAATTTGCCAATTAAGTTGTTTTGACTAATTTTGATAGGAAATTATTAATATGGACATCGGTCGTCTTACGTGATATAGCCGGTGTTGATGTGCACAAATTTCGTATTTTTTTTAAATTGAAAATTTAATATAAATTCTTTCTTTACTTTGCCTTTTTTTTTTTTTTTTTTCTCATTGTGTCAGCTAGGGTCACTAGCAACCCTCACCCATTGTGGAGGCCTTGCCTAAACTGTGCGTGAAGGCCCTTGCCAGATTTGGGCATTGGCCTCGCCCTTGCTAAGGGCCTTCAAGACCACGTTGTTTGTAGGAGTGAGCCTCGCCCATGGCCCGGTGGCCTACGAGGGTCACCAACCCTTTCTAACCCAAAGAAAAAAATTCAATAAAACATTGCATCATTATATAAGTTATTTGACAAATTTTCTTTATAATATATTGTCATGATGATAAGATATCCATTAACTCTTAGCAAGATAAGAGATAGATAATAAATGGTTACAGAAAAGAAAAGAGAGAATGTCGTAAAGAAGGAAAAAAAATATTTGACACTAAAAAAATAATATAAACAGAAGGCTTCCTCGTTTTTTCCGCACCAAGCAGATGGCAGTTGAAACTTTTGACAAAATTTGGAAAGCTATTGAGAAAGGGAATTTATGCTATCGTGTTGGTTTATGCTTTCGAGAGTGAGGGGGATTTACCTTCTTATCTTCGTTCTCAATTTATTGATTCACGTGCTCAAAATATTGCAATTGATTACCTTATAATTCAATAGATATTGTAATTTTATGTCTTTTATTTTCTTTTACTAAGGAATAAACCTACATAATGGTGAGAAATCAATTGATTCGAACATTTATTCTGCTATAGATTCTTGCATATTATAATTCGTCTGTTGCAGAAGTTCACGTTGCCACTGATGTTAAGAAATATATGATAAATAACGTTAATTTTCATTTGCAAAACTTTCAGGTCATCAAAATCCATTCGAACAAAAGAAGCAACAAAAACCCTTATAAATCTTGGTCGGCTTCTTGGGCCAACGTCAAACCGCCCCCCAATTCTCCGAACTTGGGCCGACCAAAGTCTTGTTACAGGCCCAAAGTTGCTCGGGCCTATCACCACCCTCATCAATTTAATCCCTCACCATGCTCAGATTGTTTACAAAAATTCGATTCTGAACTTACGTGACAGGCTGGAGTTGACCATTGAACATATTCTTGTTGACTGAAAAGGTCACTGTAACTTGCCACTTGTTAGCATACCTGGCATTAACCATCTTCACGAGTGATGCAAGTGATGACATTGTTGTGATTTGTTTAATTGCTTGGACGTGGCAAACTATAAGTTTATGTTATCCTATGGCCTACTTGCTTAATTCTCAATTTGCATTTTCTTCAAGAGTTTGTAAATCACTTCTGATATGAATGTGAGTATGTGCAGCAGCATTACTCTATCCTCATTTTCCATGCATAACTACAGCAACTGCAAAACCTTGGCTCTTATTGCTGCGTACAAGCAAGAAAAGAAAGGTCCTGTGCAGTGAAATTTTCACCTCAAATATGCGAAAATATCCCTAAAGGGATTCTTAATGAGAATATTATATAAGAATATATCAAGCTAGTTTATAATATAGGTCGCACACACTATAAATGAGTGTTTAGACGAACGAGTCAAATTCAAGTTCCCAACAAGAGAATTGCCACGTTATTTTTGCTTTGTAATTAAGTTTTTTGTATCTATAGCTAGTATTAATAGGGCTGTCGAAATTAGTCACAAATCTAAGAAATCTTTGCTTGAGCTTTTTGTACTTAGAGTCAAAACAAGGACTTCAGAACTGCTTGTTCTTTCCTCAATTGCACGCGAGAATTCTTCCTTATAAAAACAAAAGGGCGCGCAAGATTTTTCGTCAGCCTAATCAAGAATGGGTGAAGTGAGTGTTTGTGCGTTTTCTCTGTGCAGACATGTGTAGAACTTCATAGCATCGCACGCCAAGGGACATTTGATCTTTTGAACTATCTCTGTTAATTTTTTTACTCTCTTCCTTGTCATTTTTAACGTAAAACCCACAAGCAAATTAACAAGTCGGTGAATAATAGGCCGTTATTTGGTTTGATAACGGGGAAGGGTTGCCAAAGTATTTGCCTTTATCATTTTAGACACCAGATCTTTGCCCCCATTTGTTGGAACTTAATATGCGGAAACGACGGGATCTTACAATTTACGTCGATGCGAAATTACCAGAGAAATAAACAAGAAATAATAAGGACACAAAAAATTTACGTAGTTCGGTCCGAGTATCGGTACTTACGTCCATAAGGAGAGCCAGTAGCGAATAATCCACTATAATCAGATAATCATAGTTTACAATTATTCACACGCTCAAGTGTTTCTCACACCTAAATTTAACCACAAACCCAAAGTATTTATAAATAAACAACTCACTTGGGTATAAACTCACGGCACAAAAAATACCACTCGTTCAAGTTGTACGCCAACAAAAAAAGATCTCCAGCTTCCTTTTCTTTCTTTCGTGCAGCTCTTCTCTCGGTGTGGACATGCGGCGTGGATGTGTGGCTTTCTTCTACGTAGGGCTTCGGCGGCTTCTTACGAAAAGAAAATAAGACTTGCAAATATTTCTATTTTTATATGTGTGCCCAGGTCAAAGTTTGACCTGGGCCCATCACGTTTTGGCTCCACACGTGTAGAGGACTCATCTTCACGCAAAAGGGTCATTATACGTGCGTGTACCTAGAGTCAACACTTTGACTTTGGCCCTTACAATATGATTGCCTTTTTCGGATTCCACATGCTCCCGCAACAAAGAAGAAACTTTGCTCCTTTTTTTTTTATTTTAATTTTTATATTTCCTCTTTTGTAATTTTTCATGGAGTCCAACAAAGTTTCTTCTACTTGGAAAATCTTTATCAACGAATTCAATTTAACAAATCGTTATCCGAATTCAAACTCGAGATATTAATTCAACAATTTTCCATCTTGGCTCAATGTTTGAAGTCAAATTATAGTGATCATCATCCGTGCTGCTCTTCCAACACCTTGACAGGGGCTCACTCTCCACAAATGCTAATAGAGCTCAAGCAGAGCTTGAGCTTCGCTAAAGGAACAAACTTAGTCATCATGTCTGTTGGGTTATCTGCTGTAGTAATCTTTTTGACAATAACATTACCCTTAGCTAAGACATCTCGGATGAAGTGGTACTTGATGTTGATATGCTTCGTTCGCTCGTGATAAACTGGATTATACGCCAAATATATCGCACATTGGTTATCACGGTGTATATCCACACTTTTCTGTTCTAACCCAAAATCTAAGAGCAAACTTTGTAACTATATCGTTTCCTTCGCTACAAAGGTCAGTGCCATGTATTTTGCCTTAGTCAAAGATAAGGCAATGTGATCCTGTAAGGACGTTTTCCAACTAACTGCACCACTTGCTAGCGTAAATACGTACCCTGTTAAAGATTTTTGATCATCCAAGTCACCGGCGTGATCTGAATCCACAAAACCAATGGTCACTGCCATTACTGTCCATCCGGTACACTATACCCATCTTTGTTGTCCCCTTCAAATATCTGAGGATCCACTTTACAACTTCCCAATGAGTTTACCATGACACTTCATATAGTGATTAACCACACTCACAGATTGTGAAATATCAAGCCTAGTGCACGCCATAACATACATAATACTACCCACGGCACTAAAATAAGAAATACGGGACATATGCTCATTCTCCTCATCAGTTTGCGATCATAATTTATATGAAAGTTTAAAGTGATTCGAATTTTGCTGACTGCATATTAAAACGTGCCACAATCTTCTCGATATATTTCTTTTGAGATAGACGTAAAACTCATATGGTCTTGTCATGCAAAATTTCCATACCAAAAATTTTCTTTGCAGCATCTAAATCTTTCATCTCAAATTCAGCATTTAACCGCCTTTTTCAGCACGTCAATATCAGACATATTCTTAACTGCTATCAGCAAATCATCAACATACAAAAGTAAATAAATCAAAGAATCATTCTCCAATCTACTAAAGTAAACACAGCTATCCATCTGACTTTTTGAATAGTTTTGACTAGTTATGAAAGTATCAAAGCATTTATACCACTGTCTAGGAGACTGTTTTAGCCCATACAAAGATTTTTTTCAATAAGCAAACATGATATTCCTTATCCGGAATAGCAAATCCCTCTAGTTGCCTCATGTAAATCCGCTCCTCCGACTCACCGTGAAGAAACACAGTTTTTACATCTAGCTGCTTTAACTCGAGATCTTGCAAAGCAACTAAGGTAAGTAAAACACGAATATAAGTATATCTTACCATAGGAGAGAACACATCATGGTAGTCAATGCCCTCATGTTGTGTATATCCCTTCGCCACAAGTCTCGCTTTATACCTCGCTACATCGACACCGGGAATGCCCTCTTTTCATTTGAAAACCCATTTACTTCCAACAATTTTTTGGCTCTTGGGCACTTTGACCAGCTCCCATGTTTAATTTCGATGGAATGATTTCATCTCTTCACTCATAGCCCCTAGCCACTGCGATGACTTCGAACTAGCCATCGCCTCAAAGTAAGACGAAGGCTCATTTGTCTCCATCTCATCACCTACAATCAACGCATAAGCAATATTGGTATAACCATAACATACCGGTAATTTAATTTGCATTTTTTATCTATCGACAGCTATAGTGTGTTGCGATTTTGCTAGTTGTTCATTATCACCGACTTCAGGAACTGCGACTTCATCTGCAGTCTTAACTTCTGTTACCTTCGAGATCTCCAAAGTCTCCACCTAAAGCTCCACCTCACTAATGACACCATGATCTGTCTTCTCTACTGGTTGTGTTTTATAACTCCTCTGTTGAAGTATTGCAGTCTTATTGAAGATCACATCTTTGCTGATTAGAAAACCGGGTGATCTGGGATCAGTGCATCACAGCAAGTAACCTTTCACCCCGTGTGTATTACCCAAAAATATACACTTCTTCACCTTCGGCTCAAGTTTACCATCACTCGCATGAACATATGTAGAACATCCGAACATATGTAATCCGTAGTAATCAACAGGTTTCCCCGACCATACTTCCTCAAGAGTCTTCCTATGACATCCTAGATTTTCGATGCTGTTTTCTACTGAATAAATCAGGCATTTCATTGACGTGCCTATAGGGCTATTCTCAGAGCTGATCACTCTCGAGATAACTAGACTATCTAGGGAAGTTATTAAGGATTTTAAGGCAAATAGACTTGAGAATTCGACCGGAAATCGGCTTCTCGACTGTGCTCATCCTTAAAGACCATTACGGCACGATTAAAAATCAAATTGAGATCAG
This sequence comes from Eucalyptus cladocalyx, assembly GCA_017140615.1. NCBI lineage: Eukaryota > Viridiplantae > Streptophyta > Magnoliopsida > Myrtales > Myrtaceae > Eucalyptus > Eucalyptus cladocalyx. The sequence goes on from CM029516.1 coordinate 39,813,463, forward strand.
AGATAGGTCGGTTTGACAGAGATGTGTGGCTGATCGTGGGTGACTCCACTAAATTGGAAAATTCCCGTCGACCGGTACTAGTTTGATTTCTCTGTCGTTTTGAGACCCTATGTTCGTATTTGAATCCTCAAAATTTTCACGACAATTGAGAGTCGCCATTGAGTCGAGTGGGTTCATTGTGACTAAAAAAAAAATCGACCATGGGTCATTTGCACTAAAAATCTTTGAAAACTACTCGGTAATCTATGTCACGCTAAAAACATGCTGAATGGAAATTAACTGTGAATTCAAGTCTAATTTCAGAAATTGAAAATTCTGTCATGTCACAATAAATTCTAGGATCGTTGACTCAGTCTCAAAAGATTTTTTTTGACAACCGAGACTTTTTGAGAAAAAGGTCATCACAAAGCCGTTTTATTCAGAAAATGTTGGGGATTGTTTTTGGTCGCAAATTTGGGATGCAAGATGGATTTATGGATGAGGAAAGATGTCAGTTGACGCATTGAGGTGTCAATTGAATTTATTAAGGTTAGTTGAGATTTAATTGAGCATGAAATTAAGCCAATTGAAGCCATTTACTTAGAAATTCGTAGCTGCCCCTCCTACTAGCCATTTTGGACCATTTGAGAAGTCATGGGGAGTGTAATGGTGGACCATTGTAAGCCAAGGAAGAAAGCTTGGCTAGAAAGCTTAGCTTCAGTACAATATGGTGTATCATCCTCAAATCCTCGAGGACATGCTAAGAGCTTGTGTACTGGACTTCAAAGGAAGTTGGGAAGATCAGCTACACTTGGTGAAATTTGTCTATAATAATAGTTATCAGCAGAGCATCAAGATGACCTATTTTGAAGCATTGGATGGCAGAGTGTGCAAAACACCAGTGTATTGGAATGAAATTGGGGAAAGAAATATTATAGGCCCAGAGTTGGTCCACCAGTCAGTGGAAGCCATGGCAGTAATCATAAACAGATTAAAGACCATGCAGAGCAGAAAGAACGGTTACACAGATAAGCGTTGAAAGTCTTTGGAATTCCAAGTTGATGATCACATTTTTCTAAAGATGTTGAGAGTGCTAGTATGAACACCTAGAAGGGGGGGTGAATAGGTGTTTAAAATAAATCTTGGCAAATATATGCGGAATAAAATAAACTTCGAGTAAAACAAAGGAGTTAGGGAAAAGAATAAGAACACAAGATTTATAGTGGTTCGGCTTAATCCAAGCCTACGTCCACTCTCCCACGCTAACAGCTTTCTTGGCTAGATTCCACTATGCAATCAACAAGAGATTATAACTTCGAGTGCAAACACTTAATAGATCACACTATCTCACTAAGTCACTCTTTTGGTATTTCTCTCACGATCACAAACATTTAAGCTCTCCAAAGACAAGTGTATGAACAAAGATTGCTCGGACTTTGGAATTATAAATTCTACGCTCTATCTTTTACTTGCTCATCGGTCCATGATCTCCTTAAATACTATTCTACTTCCAAACTACCCGTTGGACAGTATCCTAGAGAATCGTCTTCCAATATACCAATTGGACAGCTCTGTATCTAGAAGATTTGGTAGCCGTTGAGTGACAAAGGTATAATCCCAAATTGATTCCGATCACCCATACAAATGAAATCTTGGTTTCCATAAGTAAAACTTCTTCGTATAGAAAGTTCTTGTTTTTAAGATCCAATCGTCAATCAAATAAATTGAGTCAATCAAATTAATCTTGATGTGGAATCCAAACCAGATCACTAGCCGTTGTATGATTGGGCTTGAGTTACGATTCATCAAATTTGGATGTAAAGTCTGAGAGCAATAGACTTTACAATCTGAGTCTGAGTGTGATAGACTTTACAATTTGAGTCCAAGTGCAATAGACTTTACAATCTGAGTCTGAACATATTCTGCTTCAGCATAGAGTCTGTTTTTTGGTTCTTCCAAGAATAGAATTTGACAATATCTTTTACACATTCTATCATTTGCATAATCTATTACTCAACCATCAAACATGTTAGTAGCTTTTGATTTATTTTGTCATCTTCAAAACATCATAAGGGATTTCCCTAACATATGTCACCAATGAGGGAAACTTCACGCTTTGGAAAAAAAGGAAAACTAAGTTCGAGGTGTTGGAGAAATCTTCTTGAAATGTTTTGAAGCTGACAAAACGTTTCCATCAGTCTAGTATGAAGGTTGTTGTTTAAAGTCTGAAGACCTCCGGACAGCCAGACTCAAGATTCAAAGTCTATCCTTATTGACAGTTACTAATCCGTTGAAGAAAGGCTATCCAGAACTCGATGTTTCATTAAGGATATGACCTTATCGACTGGAGAAGATCTCTTGGCTGGATATGACATAACGGAATCTTTTTAATTGATCGAGATTGATTCGAAGATTAAGGATCCGTTGATTGGCGAAATATTCGTGGAAGGTTCTACTTATGGAAACCGAGATCCTGATTGTATGGGCGAACATGATTGATGGGCTATCGTCATGTTCCTTTAATAGCTTGAATGATCTTCCTAATTGATTCCGTCCAACGGGTAGATTGGAGGAATTCCTTTGGTAAGTGCCAACGGGTATGATGGCGTAAAGGAGTATATAAGGAAGACGTTCTAAGTTGTTCGAGATGTGCGTGATAGAAGAATTCCAAAGTCTGAAGCTCCTTGTTATTTTAGTCAATTCATTTGAGCGAAAACTTGTACGCAAAAGAGAGTTTATATTTGTGAGAAACCTTAAGGAAGTGTGGTAGAACATCTATACTGTGGAATCAAGGAAAAGCTGTGCTGTAACATCTCTTTTGTTCATAGTGGAATCCAGCCAATAGGCTGTTAGTGCGGAAGAGTGGACGTAGGCTTGGGATAAGCCGAACCACTATAAACCTTGTGTTTAATATTCTCTTCCCTACTCCTTACTTTACTTTGATCGTAATTCATTTTGGTCAAGCAAAAGAGTACTTTCTTTCTATCGGTTACCTAGTATTGCTTCCGTATCTCGAGAAATTGTTTTTATACCTATTCACCCCCCTCTAGGTGTTTATACTAGCTACATCACGAGGTACGTATGTCTGTTTGAGATTCTCGAGAGAATCGGGAACCTAGCGTATCGTCTTGCATTGCCGCCGAGATTGGCGCAAGTGCATGGCGTCTTTCACATGTTGATGTTAAGGAAGTATGAGCCTGACCCAACCCATGTGCTCAATTTCGAGGAATTGGACGTGGATGGCCATGTGTCATACGTTGAAAGCCCGATTTAGATCGTTGACATAAAAGATCAAGTTCTACATTCAAAGACCATTTCGTTGGTCAAAGTGGTCTGGTAACACCATGGTACTAAAGGAGCAATATAGGAGATTGAGGAGTTGATGAGATAGTTGTACCCCCACATTTTTTAGAAAATTTTGTAGAGGTTTAAATTTTGAGCACGAAATTTTTATAAGAGGGGAAGAGTTGTGACATCCCATATTTTCAATTCTATTTCCTACTGGATAAATCGGGCATTTCATTGACGTGCCTATAGAACTGTTCTTAGAACTGATCACTCTTGAGATAACTAGACTATCTGGGGAAGCTATTAAGGACTTTAAAACAAATAGAATTGAGAATTCGACCAGGAATCGGCTTCTCAACTGTGCTCATCTTTAGAAGCCATTACGGCACAATTAAAAATTGAATTGAGATCAAAGATATGCCATTTCGACGGAGATGTGTGGCTGATCATGGGTGACTCCACTAAATTGGAAAATTCTCGTCGACCAACACTAGTTTGATTTCTTTGTCGTTTTGGTACTGTGTCTGTATTTGAATTCTCGAGATTTTCACAACAATCGAGAGTTGCCATTGAGTCGAGTGGGTTCATTGTGGCTCGCATAAAATCGACCACTGGTCATTTGTATTAAAAATCTTTGAAAACTATCGGTAGTCTAGGTCAAGCTAAAAACGCGACAAATGGAAATTAACTATGAATTCAAGTCCGATTTTAGAAATTGAAGATTCTATTATGTCACAATAAATTCTAGGAATGTCGACTCAGTTTTAGAAGATTTTTCTGATAACCGAGACTTTTTGAGAAAATGTCGTCATAAAGTTGTTTTTATTTAGAAAATGCCGGGGATTATTTTTGGTCGCAAATTTGAGATGCAAGATGGATTCATGGATGATGAAATATGTCAATTGAAGTATTGAGATGTCAATTGAATTTATTAAAGCCAGTTGAGATTTAATTGAGCATGAAACTAAGCCAATTGAAGCCATTTACTTAGAAATTTGTAACTTTCCCTCCTACTAGCCATTTTGGACCATTTGAGAAGTCATGGAGAGTATAATGGTGGACTATTGTAAGCCAAGGAAGAAATCTTGGCTAGGAAAGGCCAAATGAGATATTTTTTTGTGGAAATCTTGATCAAGGGCCCCTCCATCTCTCTCTCACTCTCTCTCATTCCACTGTCCAAACCCTCTCCACCCTCGTTCTGCCTTATGCGACGCTAGCAACTAGAGGAAGAAGAAGCTGCAGTTGTTACACACCAAGCTGTCGCCAGAGACTGCCAGTCGCACCACCACCTTGCCGCGCGCTGCCCGCGCTCGACTGAGCTACCGCCCGCAACCCCGCCTCCTGCTCCGCTGTCCAGCTGCTTTGCACCATCGTTCCATCCCTGTTCAGCCGTTGCAAAGGGCTAAGAAAGTCCTTAGAGCCGCCGATTTGGACCCAAGACCACCCTGTTGTCCATCCCTAAGCATTGCTGCCACTTTAGCTTTGTTTTCCTTTTGTTTTGTAGTAAGAGCAAAGAGTTGAGAAGTGTATTTCACAGCGGCTTCCAAGCCCGTTTTGAGGTGCTTGCAAACCTTGGAGCTTAGGCCCGCTTTTGAGTAAAACGTCCCCTACGGCGTTCCCGACGTTTCAATCCGAGCAGATTGTTAAACGGGTGAGTTTAGCTCGCTAATCCTTATTTAGTTTGCTAATGATTCTTAAGGGTTGATTAGTGTTAATTAAGCATGATTAGGTGGTTAGATTAGTTTAGGACAATTAAATTAGTGACTTAATGATGCATGTTAGGTGATTAGATTTAGTTATTAGTGATATAGCTAGTATAATCACCTAGAGGGGGGTGAATAGATGTAAAAACAATTTCTCGAGATACGAAAGCAATACTAGGCAGATGATAGAAAGGAAGTTCTCCAAAACAGATTATGAACAAAGTAAAGCAGAGAATAGGGAAGAGAAAATTGAACACAAGGTTTATAGTGGTTCGGCTTATTCCAAGCCTACGTCCACTCTTCCGCACTGACAACCCCCCGGCTGGATTTCACTATGAACAAAAGAGATGTTACAGCAAAGCTTTTCCCTTGATTCCACAATGTAGATATTCTACTACACTTCCTCAAGGTTTCTCACGAATATAGACTCTCTTTTACGTACAAGATTTTGCTCAGCAAATGAATTGCCTAAGAACAAAGAGCTTTAGACTTTAGAATTCTTCTATCGCGCACCCACTCGAACAACTAGAACGTCTTCCTTATATACTCCTTTATGCCATCATACCCGTTGGCACTTACCAAATGAATTCCTCCAATCTATCCGTTGGACAGAATCAATTAGAAAGATCATTCGAGCTATTAAAGGAACATGTCGATAGCTCATCAATCATGCTCGCCCAAACAATTGAGATCTCGGTTTCCATACGTAAAACCTTCCAAGTATACTTCGCCAATTATCGGATCCTTAATCAATCTTGATTTGAATAAATGAATCCGTTATATCATTTCCAGTCAAGAGATCTTCTCCAGTCGATAAGGTCAAATCCTTAATGAAACACCTAGTTCTGAATAGTTCTTCTTCAACGGATTAGAAACTGTCAATGAGAATAGACTTTGAGTCTTGAGTCTGGCAGTCCGGAGGTCTTCAGACTTTAAATAGCAGAGTCTGCAAATCTTCAGACTAGACTAATGGAAACGTTTTGTCAGCTTCAAAATACTCTAGGAAGATTTCTCAAACAATTAGCAAGTAATATTTATTAAACGAATCTCGGAATTTTTCCCGATTCGTCTCGACCTCCAATTAGGCATTACGGACCTAAATTGGATTTATTGTATTTATTTAATAATTTGCGAATTTAATTAATTATTTTTCAAAAATTAGGCAGAGATAGCCGACGACCAGAATTTTATGCTGATTATCATGATACAGTCCGTTTAATTTATTGAGTGCTAGATTGTGTCGAATTGATTTATTGATGAGTTTATGATTATTTCCTAAATTAATTAATTTTGAATAATTAATTGAAAAATAATCGAGCATTGGTTGACAACGCCAAAAATGTTTTAATGAACTATAGAAAATGGTGGGATTTGTGGAAAGGAAATTGTTATGTTTTGGCTAAGGCTGATTGTGTACCCACACATGGTTATTTTATTGGGGATGATAAAAATGACAAATTGATTGTACGATTGGAATACAATATTATACCGGCTCGGTAACTCTATATGTCATTTTGGAGAAAGGATGGTATGCAATGTCGGCTCGGTGACTTTATATGTCATTTTAGAGAATGTACGACATGCCATAACGGCTCGATGACTCAACATGTCATTTTGGAGGATAGACATTATGATGAATATACTCGGTAACTTATTATGTCATTTTGGAGAATGAATCGTATAAAATACTGGCTTAGTAACTTGATGGGTTATTTTGGAGAATTGACATTATTGATTGAAATATCTAAGAATAGTCTGTTTGACATGTAAATCGACTAGGTCGATTGACCGATGTTTCAATCGGTAGTGTTTGATTTGGGTGCCTATTTGAACTATAATGATTTGCAAGTGAAATCTGAGGCCAAAGTAAGTCCTCTGACCCATGCGTGCTTAGGCAGCTCGTATGGCGTATTGGTTTACTAATCGAGTCTTAGGGGGTAGAACTCGCCGAAACGTTGTCTCAATAGTTATTGTATAATTATTCCAGGTCCCTAGATGGCAGCACATCCACCTCCTCATCCTCTTATGCATTTTGGTATACCTGAGGAAGTCACCGAGATAGAAACTCACTTTTCGATACACCATACCCAGAAGGACTAGAGTATGTCTTAAAGTCAACTGTTTGGGTTGACGTAGGAAAATATGACCTGAGGCCCCATGAGTATCGGTCATGGTAGTGTGAGTATTTTGACGGGCGAAAGGAGGGTCCCTTGCCGGAAGGTGACGTACCTATGTTCGTTTTGGAGGAAGCATTCGGGAAGGGGACGGTTGATCATAAGGATGGGATGGTAGTAGATGCAAAAGACCATAAGCTTGAGAGTGATCACGACTCCCCCTAGCCATCAGCAGCAGAATCCAACTAAAGCATGCCAAAAGAAGAAGTCGATCAAGAGAAGGTGTACCTAGAATAGAACTGGGAGAAGGAACCCGAGGAGGAGGCTGAGGTGAATTTTGAGGAAGAAGAGCTCGAGAATGAATCGGAAGAAGAGGAGAAGGAAGATGACTCTGAGGATGGAGAAGATGAGGAGGATGACCTCAAGAAAGATTCTAGGTACGACATGGATGAGGACTGAGATCCCATCCTATTTGTAAACCTGAGTTGTAGACTGATATATGATATATCAGACTTCTATGAATAGTATTGTATTATATACTATGTGGTTTGCTTTATATAAAAGTGTGGTTGTGGTTTTTAGATGTGAAAAATATAGCCACACTTTTCTATTCCAAATGTTTTATTGTCCGAGGATTATTATATGCTTCCGCATGCACATTAAAATAAAAGGGTCAGCGATGTGTCCTAGGACGTCGCTATTAATCGATCATGTGAGGGATGGGCACATGTTCGAGGATCAAGGTGTAACACTTCCACTTGATAGTAGATGATTAAGATCGATTAACTAGGTAACATGCCAAGTTTATTGCTTCGGCCCAAAATTCCTTACCAAGTCCTACATGCGAAAGCATGCATTGAGCTCGCTCAAGCAGAGTTCTGTTCTTCCATTCTGCCACGACATTCTGCGGTGGTGTCCCAGGTATTGTGCGGTGTCTCACAATACATTCTTTCTTGTAGAACTCGATAAAATATTTACCACATAACTCCATGCCATTATCGGTTTTCAAGCACTTGATTTGTTTATCTGCTTGCTAATGCCTTAAATTTTTTGAACCGATCAAACACATCATATTTGTGCTTTAGAAAGTATACCCATACCTTCCTCGAATAATTGTCAATAAATGTCAGCATATATTGGGCATCTCCTTTTGAAGGAACCGATGACGGGCCGCAGACATCTAAATGAATATATTCAACCGATTGTTTGGTCGAATGAATAGCTGTAGTAAACTTAACTAGGTGCTGCTTCCCAAGGATGTAGTGCTCACATAAATCCAGCTTCTCTATCTTTTGACCCTTTAACAATCCCCTTTTACTCAGTATCGTCATACCTGCCTCACTCATGTGCCCTAAGCACATATGCCATAACTGAGTCAAGTACGAGTCTGACTCACCTGATGAAATTGCAGTGATTTCGGTCATGATCTCTCCCAATAGATGATAGAGAGTATTCACATTCTTCCCCTTCATCATTGTCATGGCACCTTGAGAGATCTTTAGTATTCCATCTTCAGCAGTGTACCTACACCCGATGTCATCGAGTGTTCCTAGAGAAATAAGGTTCTTCTTGAGCTCCATACATGCCTCACATCTGCCAATGTGCGCACCACCCCATCGTACATCCGAATTCGAATTGTCCCTATCCCCACAGCCTTACAGACTACATTATTTTCGAAAAGAACTCTACCACCATCTGCAGTTTGGTAAGTAGTAAACTAGTTCTTATGAAGTGTCATATGATAAGAACACCCCGAATCTAGCATCCATTCGTCTCCTAACAAAATAGTAGTCACACATAAAACAGCTTTCGCATTACTATTGCTCCCCTCGACAACGTTTGCCACATTGCTTGTGGCATTCTGCTTATCAGCTTTATTCCTTTGCTTTGGACAATCTCTTATGATATGCCTCTCTTCGTGACACTCAAAGCACTTCACGCATTCCTTGGACTTTTTATGGCGTGATTTCGATCTACTTTTACCTTTGCTCTTACTAGGACCTCAATGTTGTTCTTTGCCCCGAATCGTCAATGCTTGCGCTACTCCTTGCGCCAGACTGTCATCTCGCAACTTTTTTTTTGCCACTCCTTAAAGAATAAGGCAGACTTTACCTCTTCTGAGGTAATTGTAGTACGCCCTTGCAACAATGAATTAGTAAAGTGCTCCCATGACTTTGGTAAAGAGGCTAACAACATCATGCCTTGTTCTTCATCATCAAGTATCTTACCGGCGTTCTTCAGATCCAATATGAGTTTATTAAATTCATCCAGGTGGGTTCTAATAGATGTACCTTTGGTAGATCTAAATTGAAACATCTTCTTCAGCATGTACAAGCGATTGTTCAAACTTTTTTTTTTTTTTCACATAGAGTGCTTGAAGTTTTGACATAATGTTGCAGCATCTTTCTCCTTAGCAACCTCTATTAAGACCTCATCTGACAAATTTAATAGAATTGTGCACTTTGCTATTTCCATTAGCTCTACCCTCTCAAAGGCTTTCATTATAATAGGCAACTCATCTTTACCATCCAGTGCCTTGGCTAAATCTTGGGTTGTCAATAATGCCCGTATCTTGATGCTCCATAACACATAATTGTTGCTCCTATTAAACTTTTCAATTTCATATTTCCTCTTAGATATAATTGTAATAACAAAATTTCCAGATAATAATCAGACAAGCAAAAGCTCCAAATCATAATCAAGAAATCCAATCCCAAGCTCCGATACGAATTGTTGGAATATAATATGCGGAAACAATAGGATTTTGCAATTTACGTCAACGCGAAATCATCAGAGAAATAAACAAGAAATAATAAAGATACCAGAAATTTACATGGTTCGATTCGAGTATTGGTACCTACGTCTACGGGAAGAGCCAGTAGCAAATAATCCATTATAATTGAAGAGTCAGAGTTTACAATTACTCATACGCTCAAGTGTTTCCTATACCTAGATTTAACCCAAAATCCAAAGTGTTTATAAATAAACAACTCACTTGGGTATAAACTCACGGCACAAAAAATACCACGCGTTCAAGTCGTACACCAAAAAGAAAAGATCTCCAGCTTTCTTTTCTTTCTTTCGTGCAGCTTTTCTCTTGGTGTGGACATGTGGCTTTCTTCTACGTAGGGCTTTGGCGGCTTCTTACGGAAAGAAAATAAGACTTGCAAATATTTCTATTTTTATACGTGTGCCTAGGTCAAAGTTTGACCTCGGCCCACCATGTTTTGGCTCTACGTGTGCAGAGGACTTCATCTTCACGCCAAAGGGTCCTTGTACATGCGTGTGTCCAGAGTCAACACTTTGACTCTAGGCCTCCACGATATGATTGCCTTTTTTCGGATTCCACAGGCTTCCACATCAAAGAAGAAACTTTGCTCCCTTTTTTTTTTTTTTTAATTTTTATATTTCCTCTTTTGTAATCCTTTATGGAGTCCAATGAAGTTTCTTCTACTTGAAAAATCTTTATCAACGAATTCGATTTAACAAATTGTTATCCGAATTCAAACTCGATATATTAATTTAACAATTAATAAAGTTAACAATTTTAGAAGAAAAAAATGTGTAAGCATATGAATTTCGATAAATATTTCCTTGTATCTTATGCATAAGAAGCACTCAATTTTTAAAAATTCGAATACCGTAGCACTCTTTGCTTCTATTTAAAATAGAATCTTATCTTGACAAGGAATATACTTTGTCAGCTTTGGATATGCTTAATTAGTTAGTCTCTTTTTTGTCGTCTTTTGACACGCTAGAAACTTTGTTTTACTCGCTTGAACAATCAAATCAAGAAGGTAGTGGTAACAAGATCTAACGTGGGAGGAACCTGTACGTGTAACGACAATCAAGGAGCGCGAACCCGTCCTGAAATCGTGGACTTGCTAGTTAGTAGTTATAAATCCAATCATCCTTAGTATATATATCTATAAAAAAAAAAACACAAATTTAAATGAGATTTGACATATTTTTGTTATAAAAGTAAATACTACGAACAGGTGCTTTCTGAAAGTAAATAATACTGCCTCTTCCATTAAAATAGTATGGATAGAAAGCTTCAGTCAATCCAAGGATACCAAAAGATTCAAAGCTACATACAAGTCTTTTGTATATAGGTAAAGTAAACATTTCATATGGCCAATCTTACTCTTAATGTGTATGATTTTCAGATGTCCGTGACATGCGACATTAATATAAATATGTGATTGTGGATCAAAAATATATTATGTCAATCTATCATGAGCTAAATTATTTCAAACAAAAAAAAATAATTTTTTTTTTTAATTCTTGCTAAAGAGTTTTTATTATGAAGAACTACGATGCGTGTTCAATATATAGTTTCAAATGACCTCTTCAAAGTTCCACCATATAGATATTTGATAAATTGAGAATGCTCGATAACATTTATAATCAATTTTTTCCAAAATTAAAATGTCGCACTTGCCGATAACGAGGTGGGAGATAAAAAAAAAAAAAAAAAAATACTGTTTTTCCTAGATAAACACTAATATTAAACAGTAAGTACCATGAGTGGATTTAGTCGTTTTACGCCACTAGTTGATGCGTAAAATGATGACGTGCTAAACTTGCCCACGAACAGCAACGCAACCACTCTAGTCTCTTGCATCTCCGCCACCGCCTCCTCCTCCGCCCTATCTCCGCCGTCGCATCCGTTACTCTCGACCAACCAAATGGACGGCTCCATCCTTCTCTACCCTTCGCCTGGAAGAGGCCACCTACCCTCCATGGTGGAGCTCGGGAAGCACATCCTCGACCACCACCCTTCCTTCTCCGTCACCGTCCTCCTCCTCTCCACCCCACCTCCGGACACCAACTTCATCTCCGCTGTCTCCGCCACCCACCCGTCCATGACCTTCCACCACCTCCCCGCCATCTCCCTCCCCAACTCCGACCACCTCTCCTTCTCTCCCGCCAACTTGAACCTCTCCGCCTTCGAAATCGTCCGCCTCCACAACCCAACGCTCCACCAAGCTCTCGTCTCTCTCTCCAAGTCCTCCGCCGTCAAAGCTTTCGTCATCGACTTCTTCTGCAACGCTGCCTTCGGCGTCTCCGCCTCCCTCAACATCCCCACCTACTACTACGTAACCTTCGGCGCGAGCGGGTTGGCCGCGTTCCTGTACGTTCCCACTCTCCACGTGAAGTGCCCCGAGAGCTTCACAGACCTAGACGAGCCCATTCAGATCCCTGGCTTCCCTCCAGTCTCGCCCCGAGACATGCCCATGCCCTTCAGCAATCGGAGCCTCAAGGTCTATAGCTATTTCTTGGAGACGGCGGTTCGAATGGCAAAATCGACTGGTCTCATCATCAACACGTTCGACTCGTTTGAAGCCAGCGCTCTCAAGGCTCTGAGGGATGGCCTCTGCGTGCCGGACGGAGCCACTCCTCCGACATACTGTGTCGGGCCACTGGTGGCTACCGGCGGGGGAACCAAAGGTGGCGACGAGAGGCAAGAGTGCTTGGTTTGGCTCGACTCGCAGCCGACCCGGAGCGTGCTGTTCCTGAGCTTTGGGAGCATGGGTGTGTTCTCGACCAGGCAGCTGAAGGAAATGGCGGTGGGGTTGGAGAGGAGCGAGGTGCGGTTCTTGTGGGTGGTACGGGTCCCGCCGCCTCACGACGAGGGTCGGCGCATGTTAGCCGAGCTCGAGCCGCGCGTCTATTCGTTCCTGCCCGAAGGGTTTGTGGACAGGACAAGAGGGAGGGGGATGATAGTGGAGTCGTGGGCCCCGCAGGTGGAGGTGCTGAGCCACGGCTCCGTGGGCGGGTTCGTGACGCACTGTGGGTGGAACTCCGTGCTTGAGGCGGTGTGCCATGGCGTGCCCATGCTGGCCTGGCCTCTCTACGCGGAGCAGAGGTTGAATAGGGTCTACTTGGTGGAGGAGATGAAGCTGGCTCTGTCCGTGACCGAGTCGGAGGAAGACGATGGGCTCGTCTCGGCGGATGAGCTGGAGGAGCGAGTGAATGAGCTGATGCGATCCGAGAAAGGGAGAGCAATGAGGGATCGAGTCCTAGCCATGCGAGACGCCGCGACGGCCGCACTGAGCGAGGGCGGTTCGTCCCTATCAGCCCTAGCTGAGTTGATCGGGTCGATGAAAGCCGGGTAGAGCGAAGTGGATGTTCCCGACCTGGTCGCGAGCTCCGCGGGAGTTGGCGGCGACGTGGGCAGCGCCACACCGCCAGCACAGTTACGATCTCCACCTAAACTGTCGTTTTTCTGTAAGTGTCTTGACGTGAAGAAATCTTTCCTAGTAAAGAATCAAAATTCCAGGGAAAGAAGTTTATGTCCGTGGGGTTTGTCTTCCATTCGTGGAGTAAATAACACCACTAGATATTTTAGGATGTAGTGATAGGTCTTCGATCTTTCTAAATTAAATATTAAACAATTTATTACGAATATTATATACTTACGTTTTCTTTCAGAATTTAGTTCCTCCTGGCTTTGATGCTCAGGGTTAATCCATTGTATTTGCACTCGATTGGCTAGATCCAATCGAGAATGGTATTATCAAGGGAATGGTCTACATGTATGAATTGGCGAGATATGTCCTTGCTTCATAAGCTAGGAATATTATCCGCCCTTTAAGATGGAGAAAATTATTTCGTGTGGTTAGATACAGTAAATATAAATTTTTGGTGTGTGATTAGCTTCTCCTAAAAGTATTACGAATTGTCCTTTAATTGTAGAGGATTGAAAAATGATTGCGTGTTTGTCTTTAATTTACTGTAAGAATCACAATTTATTGTGAGACTCAATTTTTCAAGAATTTATGGCTTACAATGAATTATTATTCTCACAGTACTCAAAAATTGTTATACTAATAAAGCCTTCGAGGATTTGTGATGATAATTATAGGAGAACACACTGAGCGCTAAGTGCTTAAATGTTTCAATTTGATTATCTTGTAATTCCTATTAATCATAGTAAAATGACTCTTTCTCGGCTTGCATTTGTAAGCAAAATAGCCCAGCCAAAAAAATGGTCCCCGATCATATGTTAGTTACACGTGAAAATGAGTCGAATTATTGCGTTTGTGCATTCTTTCTTTTTGCAATCATGTGTCGGAGGGGATATCGGCCTTTTGCGCTTCAATTATTGCCCCATGTACTGTGTGGACGGAGTGATGGTCGTAGCCATTTCGAGTTTTTAGAAGCCGAATGCTCGACTAAGTCGGGACACTCAGTTGTCTCAGGCTCGTTTGGAGGAACTCACATCATCGGCTTTTTGAACATCGGAAAAATGGTTTGACGTTTAGGTGGCTTTTCTTGTTTGGAGCAACTCATGCTAACGATGCTATAAAGAAATTCTTTATTATTTAACTATAATTTATTATAAACATTTAATATCATGAAAAATTCTAAACTTATCAATGCACGTAATAAATTTACCCAAAACTAATTTTTTTATCACAAAAATTCCCAAATTAATATATTTATGATAAATTTACCTTCAATTAGTTTTCTTTAAATTGGATTACTAACAAAAATAAACCACAAACTGATAAATTTATGAACAAATGAAGGATAAAATCCTAAATTGGTATCTCTATTAATTATCATGTATTATCAAACTCAGCAATTTGATGATAAAATGTAACAAAAATAAATGAAAGGTAAATTTGCCACAGATATACTAATTTAGGGTTCTTGCAATATAAAATTAGATATAAATTTATCACACGTGTGTCAATTTGGAATTTTTCGTGATATTAATTCTAATAAAAACAACGAACTATTAATATAACCCATCGTGATCCTGTATCCGTTAGTAAGTTATATGATCAATGATTAAAATCCATATGTTTGCAATTTGAAAGATTTGAGGTTATGTATGAATTTCAAATTCAATTATTAGACACTACATATGTAATTAGTAAAACTTAGTGATGGAAAAAGCACCTATGCAATCTCTTCATACCCGGGAATAACAAATAAAATAAAAAGTCACTAGAAACCCTCCTTGCGCTGGGTTGTTTTGCATAATAGAAATTTCTCCAATATATAGGCGCAATTTCTTCTAATGCATGACAAGCTACTAAATGGCTTAGATTTGCATCCTGTAAAAAAATTGGCACTTTAACCACATGAGTTCCATTATAAACTAAAGAAGATTTTGGCCTTGGGACAAAGATTCTTTCGACAACAAACAACATATTATTTCATGGAAATTTTTATAGTCTTTTGGAGGACCGATTCATTGTTCTAAAAACATCATATGCTAATACATTTTTATTGTATGTCTTATACAAAATATCATAAATGGATTTTTGATCTTTCTATGATGCAATGGTCATCGAGTATCGAGAGTCGGGGTCACGGAACTTAGTGAAATGCACTGACTTCAATGGCGTGATTATCTGACTATAATCAATCTAGCCTACAGCGGCGAGATGGGGACAAGACCACTATTGAAAGCAATGTATATGGAAATTTTCCACAGGGAGTATGAATGTAGCAATGATAGAGCACCATTCCTTTAGTCATGAAAAGGGACAGGCTTGATTTTCAGAGCTAACCTAACTGATGCATCAATCAAGTATCAGTAAAGAGACAACCTCCTCCATGAGAATAGTGCGATGAGCATCTAGGATCTTGTCATGATGATAAGATATCCATTAACTCTTAACAAAATAAGAGATAGATAATAAATGGTTACAGAAAAGAAAAGAGAAAAATGTCGTAAAGAAGGAAAGTGAAATATATAGAATTGGGAGATCTCATTATTCATAAATAGAGAGGAGAAAATGGATAAAAGAAAAACAAATATTTGACACTAAATTTTTACCAAAAAAAAATATTGACACTAAAAAAATAATATAAACAGAAGGCTTCCTCGTTTTTTCCGCACCATGCAGATGGCAGTTGAAACTTTTGACAAAACGAGGAAAGCTGTTGAGAAAGGGAATTTATGCTATCGTGTTAGTTTATGCTTTCGAGAGTGAGGGGGATTTACCTTCTTATCTTCGTTCTCGCTTTATTGATTCACGTGCTCAAAAGATTGCAATTGATTACCTTATAATTCAATAGATATTGTAGTTTTATGAAATTTATTTTCTTTTAATAAGGAATAAACCTACATAATGGTGATAAATCGATTGATTCGAACATTTATTCTGCTATAGATTCTTGCATATTATAATTCTTCTGTTGCGAAAGTTCACGTTGCCACTGATGTTTAGAAATATATGATAAATAACGTTAATTTTCATTGGCAAAACAAATTTTACTTCAGGTCATCAAAATCCATTCGAACAAAAGAAGCAACAAAAACCCTTATAAATCTTGGTCGGCTTCTTGGGCCAACGTCAAACCGCCCCCCAATTCTCCGAACTTGGGCCGACCAAAGTCTTGTTACAGGCCCAAAGTTGCTCGGGCCTATCACCACCCTCATCAATTTAATCCCTCACCATGCTCAGATTGTTTACAAAAATTCGATTCTGAACTTACGTGACAGGCTGGAGTTGACCATTGAACATATTCTTGTTGACTGAAAAGGTCACTGTAACTTGCCACTTGTTAGCATACCTGGCATTAACCATCTTCACGAGTGATGCAAGTGATGACATTGTTGTGATTTGTTTAATTGCTTGGACGTGGCAAACTATAAGTTTATGTTATCCTATGGCCTACTTGCTTAATTCTCAATTTGCATTTTCTTCAAGAGTTTGTAAATCACTTCTGATATGAATGTGAGTATGTGCAGCAGCATTACTCTATCCTCATTTTCCATGCATAAGTACAGCAACTGCAAAACCTTGGCTCTTATTCTTGCGTACAAGCAAGAAAAGGAAGGTCCTGTGTAGTGAAATTTTCACCTAAAATATGCGAAAATATCCCTAAAGGGATTCTTAATGAGAATATTATATAAGGATATATCGAGCTAGTTTATAATATAGGTTGCACACACTACAAATGAGTGTTTAGACGAATGAGTCAAATTCAAGAACCCAACAAGAGAATTGCCACGTTATTTTTGCTTTGTAATTAAGTTTTTTTGTATATATAGCTAGTGTTAATAGGGCTGTCGAAATGAGTCACAAATCTAAGAAATCTTTGCTTGAGCTTTTTGTACTAGAGTCAAAACAAGGACTTCAGAACTGCTTGTTCTTTCCTTAATTGCACGCGAGAATTCTTCCTTATAAAAACAAAAGGGCGCGCAAGATTTTTCGTCAGCCTAATCAAGAATGGGTGAAGTGAGTGTTTGTGCGTTTTCTCTGTGCAGACATGTGTAGAACTTCATAGCATCGCACGCTTAGGGACATTTGATCTTTTGAGCTATCTATGTTAATTTTTTTACTCTCTTCCTTGCCATTTTTAACGTAAATCCACAAGCAAATTAAATAGTCGGTGAATAATAGGCCGTTATTTGGTTTGATGACCGGGGACGGTTGCCAAAGTATTTTCCTTTATCATTTTAGACATCAGATCTTTGCCCCCATTAATAAAGTTGACAATTTTAGAAGAAAAAAATGTGTAAGCACATGAATTTCGATAAATATTTTCTTGTAACTTACGCATAAGAAGCACTCGATTTTTAAAAATTCGAATACCGTGGCACTCTTTGCTTCTTTTTAAAATAGAATCATATCTTGACAAGGAATATACTTTGTCAGCTTTGGATATGCTTAATTAGTTGGAGTCTTTTTTGTTGTCTTTTGACACGTTGGAGACTTTGTTTTAGTCGCTTAAACAATCATATCAAGAAGGTTAGTGGTAACGAGATCTAACGTGGGAGGAACCTGTAGGTGTAAAGATAATAAAGGAGCTTGAACCCGTCGTGAAATCGTGGACTTGCTAGTCAGGAGTTATAAATATAATCATCCTTAGTCTGTATCTAAGAAAAATACAAATTTAAATAAGATTTGACATATTATTGTTACAAAAATAAATACTATGAAGAGGTGCTTTCCGAAAGTAAACAATAATACTGCCTCTTCATTAAAATAGCATGGATAGAAAACTTCAATAAATCCAAGGATACCAGATGATTCAAAGCTATATACAAGCCTTTTGTATATAGGTGAATGTAAACATTTCTTATGGCCAATCTTACTCTTAATGTGTATGATTTTCAGATGTCCGTGGCATGCGTCATTAATATAAATATGTGATTGTGGTTCAAAAATATATTATGTCAATCTATCATGAGCTAAATTATTTAAAAAAATATTTTTTTTCTTAATTCTTGTTGAAGAGTTTTTATTATGAAGAACTACGAAATGTGTTCAATATATAGTTTCAAATGACCTCTTCAAAGTTCCACTATATAGATGTTTGATAAATGGGTTAATACCCTGAAAAACCCCAAATTTGTATACCTATGACAAATTTACCCTAAACTATTTTTTTGATCACCAAAAACCTTAAACTGGTATACCTTTGACAAATTTACCACAAACTGGTACATTTGTGGCAAATTCACCCTATGTTAGTTTTCATTAAATTTTACTATCAAATTATTAAGTTAAATGATACGTGATAGTTGACTGGTATACCAATTTGGAATTTTACACTACATTTGTTACAGTTCACAATTTTTGTGATTTTTTTTGTGGTATTAATCCAATTTAGCAGATGGTATATTTGTCATAAATTTACCAGTTTATGATTTTTTGCGGTCAAATAAATTAGTTTGAGGTAAATTTGTCACAAATGTATACATTTAGGATTTTTTTTTTTTTGGTCATTCGGGATAAATTTATCATAAGTGTACCAGTTTGGAGTTTTTCATGGTCAAAAAAATAATTTCGGTTTAATTTATCACATGTGTACCGGTTTGGAGTTTTTCGGAGTATTAACTCTTGAGAAATTGAGCATGCTTGGTAACATTTATAATCAATTTTTTTTTTCAAAATTAAAATGTCGCTCTCGCCGACAACGAGGTGGGAGAAAAAAAAAATGCTGTTTTTCTTAGATAAACGTTAATATTAAACTGTAAGCATCATGAGTGGATTTAGTCGTTTTGCGCCACAAGTTGATGCGTAAAATGATGACGGCCCATGTAATAAACTTGCCCACGAACAGCAACGCAACCACTCTAGTCTCTTGCATCTCTGCCACCGCCTCCTCCTCCGCCCTATCTCCGCTGTCGCATTCGTTACTCTCGACCAAGCAAATGGACGGCTCCATCCTCCTCTACCCTTCACCTGGAAGAGGCCACCTCGCCTCCATGGTGGAGCTCGGGAAGCACATCCTCGACCACCACCCTTCCTTCTCCGTCACCGTCCTCCTCCTCTCCACCCCACCTCCGGACACCCACCTAATTGACGCTGTCTCCGCCACCCACCCGTCCATGACCTTCCACCACCTCCCCGCCATCTCCCTCCCCAACACCGACCACCTCTCCTCGTCTCCCGCCAACTTCATCCTCTCCACTTTCGAAATCGTCCGCCTCCACAACCCAACGCTCCACGATAACCTCGTCTCTCTCTCCAAGTCCTCCGCCGTCAAGGCCTTCGTCATCGACTTCTTCTGCAACGCTGCCTTCGGCGTCTCCGCCTCCCTCAACATCCCCACCTACTACTACTTCACCTCCGGCACGAGCGGGTTGGCCTCGTTCCTCTACATTCCTGCTCTCCACGTGAAGTACCCCGAGAGCTTCAAAGACCTCAACGTGCCCATTCAGATCCCTGGCTTCCCTCCAGTCTCGCCCCGAGACATGCCCATGGCCATCAGCAATCGGAAACTCAAGGTCTATAGCTATTTCTTGGAGACGGCGGTTCAAATGGCTAAATCGACCGGTCTCATCGTGAACACGTTCGACTCGTTCGAAGCCAGCACTCTCAAGGCTCTAAGGGATGGCCTCTGCGTGCCGGACGGAGCCACTCCTCCGACATACTGTGTCGGGCCACTGGTGGCTACCGGCGGGGGAACCAAAGATGGCGACGAAAGGCAAGAGTGCTTGGTTTGGCTCGACTCGCAGCCGACCCGGAGCGTGCTGTTCCTGAGCTTTGGGAGCATGGGTGTGTTCTCGACCAGGCAGCTGAAGGAAATGGCGGTGGGGTTAGAGAGGAGCGAAGTGCGGTTCTTGTGGGTGGTGCGGGTCCCGCCGCCTCACGACGAGGCTCGGCGCATGTTAGCCGAGCTCGAGCCGCGCGTCGATTCGTTCCTGCCCGAAGGGTTTGTGGACAGGACAAGAGGGAGGGGGATGATAGTGGAGTCGTGGGCCCCGCAGGTGGAGGTGCTGAGCCACGGCTCCGTGGGCGGGTTCGTGACGCACTGTGGGTGGAACTCCGTGCTTGAGGCGGTGTGCCAGGGCGTGCCCATGCTGGCCTGGCCGCTCTACGCCGAGCAGAGGCTGAACAGGGCCTACTTGGTGGAGGAGATGAAGCTGGCTCTGTCCGTGACCGTGTCGGAGGAAGACGATGGGCTCGTCTCGGCGGGTGAGCTGGAGGAGCGAGTGAATGAACTGATGCGATCGGAGAAAGGGAGAGCGATAAGGGATCGAGTCCAGGCCAAGCAAGAAGCCGCGACCGCGGCGCTGAGCGAGGGCGGGTCGTCCCTATCGGCTCTAGCCGAGTTGATCCGGTCGATTAAAGCCAGGTCGAGCGAGGTGGATGTTCCCGACCTGGTCACGAGCTCCGTGGGAGTTGGGGGCGATGCGGGCAGCGCCAGCACAGTTACGATCTCCACCAAAACTGTTGTTTTTCTGTAAGTCTTGACGTGAAGAAATCTTTCCTAGTAAAGAATCAAAATTCGAGGAAAAGAAGTTTTTGTCCGCAGGGTTTGTCTCCCATTCGTGGAGTAAATAACAACACTAGATATTTTAAGATGTAGTGATAGGTCTTCGATCTTTCTAAATTAAATAGTAAAATTTTTATTACTATTATTATATACTTACGTTTTCTTTCAGAATTTAGTTCCTCCTGGCTTTGATGCTCGGGGTTAATCCATTGTATTTGCACTCGATTGGCTAGATCCAGTCGAGAATGGTATTATCAAGGGAATGGTCTACATGTATGAATTGGCGAGACGTGTCCTTGCTTCATAAGCTAGGAATATTATACGCCTTTTAAGATGGAGAAAATTATTTTGTGTGGTTAGATACAGTAAATAAAATTTTTTGGTGTGTGATTAGCTTCTCCTAAAAGTATTACAAATTGTCCTTTCATCGTAGAGGATTGAAAAATGATTGTGTATCCGTCTTTAATTTACTATAAGAATCAAAATTTATTTGGGACCACAAAAATTATATAATAAATAATTATAAATTATTGTTGGACTCAATTTTTCAAGAATTTATGGCTCACAATGAATCATTATTCTCATAATATCCAAAAATTGTTATGCTAATAAAGCCTTAGAGGATTTGTGATGATAATTATAGGAAAACACACTGAGCACTAAGTGGCTAAATGTTTCAATTTGATTATCTTGTAATTGCTATTAATCATAGTAAAACGACTCTTTCTCGGCTTGCATTTGTAAGCAAAATAGCCTAGCCACAAAAATGGTCCCCAATCATATGTTATTTACACGTGAAAATGAGTTCGAATTATTGCATTTGTGCATTGTTTCTTTTTGCAATCATGTGTCGGAGGGGATATCGGCCTTTTGCGCTTCAATTATTGCCCCATGTACTGTGTGGACGGAGTGATAGTCGTACCCATTACGACTTTTTAGAAGCCGAATGCTCGACTAAGTCGGGACACTCATTTGTCTCGGGCTCGTTTGGAGGAACTCACATCATCGGCTTTTTGAACGTTGGAAAAACGGTTTGACATTTAGGTGGCTTTTCTCGTTTGGAGCAACTCATGCTAACGATGCTATAAAGAAATTCTATATTATTTAACTATAATTTATTATAAATATTTAATATCATGAAAAATTCTAAACTTGATAGAAAAATTCTAAACTTGATATGCAGGTGATAAATTTACAAAAAAATTAATTTTTTTATCACAAAAAATCCCAAATTGATATATTTGTAATAAATTTACTTTCAATTAGTTGTCTTTCAATTGGATTACTACCAAGAAAAATACAAACTGATAAATCTGCGACGAAACAGAAGGTAAAATCTTAAACTAGTATTTCTATTAATTACCATGTATCATCAAATTCGCAATTTGATAATAAAATGTAACAAAAATAAACGAAAGTTAAATTTATTATAGGTGCACTAATTTTGGGTTCTCGTGATAAAAAATTAGTATAATATAAATTTATCACAAGTGTATTAATTTGCAGTTTTTCATAATATTAATCCTAATAAATATAGTAAAATATTAATATAACTCATCATGATCCGATATCCGTTAGTAAGTTTTATGAGCAATGATTAAAATTCATATGTTTGCAATTTGAAAGATTCGAGGTTCTATATGAATTCAAATTCAATTATTAGACACTACATATGAAATTAGTAAAACTTAGTGATGGAAAAATCACCTCTGCAGTCTCTTCATGCGCGGGAATAACAAATAAAATAAATAGTCACTAGAAACTCTCTTTGTGCTTGGTTGTTTTGCACAATAGAAATTTCTTCAATATATAGGCGCAATTTCTTCTAATGCATGACACACTACTAAATGGCTTAGATTTGCATCCTGTAAAAAATGGCACTTTAACCACATAAGTTACATTATAAACTAATGAAGATTTTGGCCTTGGGACAAAGATTCTTTCGACAACAAACAACATATTATTTCACGGAAATGTTGATAGTCTTTTGGAGGACCGATTCATTGTTCTTGAAAACATTTTATGCTAATACATTTTCATTGTATGTCTTATAAAAAATATCATAAATAGATTTGTGATCTTTTTATGATGCAATGGTCATTAATCGAGAGTCGGGGTCACGGAACTTAGTGAAATGCACTGACTTCAATGGCGCGATTATCTGACTATAATCAATCTAGCCTACAGCTGCGAGATGGGGACAAGACCACTATTGAAGGCAATGGA
The DNA here is from genome assembly GCA_017140615.1 of Eucalyptus cladocalyx. Taxonomy (NCBI): domain Eukaryota; kingdom Viridiplantae; phylum Streptophyta; class Magnoliopsida; order Myrtales; family Myrtaceae; genus Eucalyptus; species Eucalyptus cladocalyx. The sequence continues at coordinate 39,836,471 of CM029516.1, forward strand.
TGTGGGGCTTCTACGGGGAGTATGAATGTAGCAATGATAGAGCACCATTCCTTTAGTCATGGAAATGGACAGGCTTGATTTTGAGAGCTAACCTAGGTGATCCGTCAATCGTCAGTAAAGAGACAACCTCCTCCATGAGAATAGTGCGATGAGCATCTAGGATCTTTTGAGGATTGGCCCTAGAGGGAAAAGTGAGATGCCGTGCAATACGAACATGATGATGAGTCTATTTGGGGCGCTTTAGACTATTTTATTAGAGCACAATCATTGAAGTACTGGACGTGATCCCGACATAGAACCTTAAGTCTTTCCATGTAAGGATATTTCTCAAGCCTTTAAATTGCCTATAGAGACCGAGTAGGATGCCCGTCAATCACCTCTACTTAGTGTTGTGTCCTAAGACATCACTATTGCCGTGATAAACACCTCTCATATATTGACAAAATTGCATTTTTTCTGAAAAATTACTAAATTAGTGTCAATTATGGTAGCTTTTTGATTTAAGCGTAATTTATCATATTACACATTGATCTATCAGTGTGAAGAAACCACATTTTAAATGAGCCTACAATACGAAGGATGTATTCACTATCATTGAATAATACAATAAATAGAGTCGTTGTGCTGCTTAAATAAAATCAAGGATTCTGATCATTTGGGTTGTTATTTTGCTGGTTCTAAAATAATTTTTGTTTTAATAAATAGGTCGTTGTGTTGTGCTTTTTTTTATTTTCAGAAATACAACATCTATTCATTACTCTGCCAAAATAAATCTATGAAAATATGTAATTTTTCTAGATCGTTATTCACTCTATTTTATTATTTGCATAAAAAGGAGCTAGCCCGCTAGATCAAATTTCGAAGGAAATCAGTCTGCAAGGACATTAGATAGCTTACAGCTAATCGGATCATCCAATTATATGAGGAAAATTATCAAAAAAATCATAAATTTATTGTACAGTAATCAATTTAGTTATACACATTTAAACTTGTTAATTTAATTTTAAACTTTTGGACGATTTGCTAATTTTGCCATTTCGGTCAATTTTAATCAAGAGTTGCTGAAGTGTAAGTCGGCCCCACTCCTTATGCATATGGACAAACTTAAGTTACTTTTGGTTGTTTCCTTCTTGCTTTGTGAGATTCAATAGGGTTTTTAAGATATACACGCATGTTCCCGCCGGATGGTCTTTCTCCGTTCGATGGTTGCGAGAAAGATCGGGGAAATCTATCGCCTACCGGTCAACCTTGTCCGACTCTGGCCAGCCGAGATTCGAGACGGTGAAAAGCTTCTCTACGCACTCAATATTAGGGTTAAGGTCATGCTTTCAGGCTTCGTTTTCTAACGACTTTTCGGACAAACGACGGCATTAAACAATTACTTAAGCGAGTGAGTGGTAGCAAGACTCTGACGTGGAAGGAAAGTGATTCATGTGTCGTGAAATCGTGGACTTTGCTCGTAGCTTTGCCACTTTATAAATCTAATAATCAACCGGAGATTTTATATTAAAAAAAAAAAAAAAACAGAAACTGAAATGAGTTTTTGATATCATACTGGTGCAAGAAGAAAAACTGTGAATGGTAATCTTTTTATCTCCCATTGATACAGCATGGATGTGTCGCCAATTTAAAGATACCAAATTGTTCAAAACTATATGCAAGTTATCGTGTGTATGTGAGTGTAATACTTCGTATAGGCAGCCTTACTTCTAATGTATACTTTTCCAGAAAAGTTTGTAACTCATGTCATCATTCTAAGGGTTAATACCCTTAAAATCCCCAAACTAATACACCTGTAAAAAATTTACCTCAAACTAATTTTCTTGATTATGGAAAACCCCAAATTAGTATACCTATAACAAATTTACTCCAAATGACTACAAAAAACCTCAAACTAGTGTATCTATGACAAATTTACACCTATAATTATTTTGATTGCCAAAAACACCAAATTGATATATTTGTGACAAATATATCCCCCATTAAATTCAATTAATACCGCAAAAAAATACAAAATTGATACAATTGTGGCAAATAAAGAGTAAAATCATATACTGGTATGCTAGTTAACTGTCACGTATCATCTAATTTAACAATTTGACGGTAAAATTAAATGAAAATTAACATATGGTAAATCTATCACAAATGTACTAGTTTGGGGTAAATTTGTTAAAGGTGTACCGGTTTAGGGTTTTTAGTGATAAAAAATTAGTTTCAAGTAAATTTATCATAAGTGTATCAAATTAGGGTTTTTCAGGATATTAATCCACATTCTAAATATTCAATATAGTTCAAAGATAATACATTGAGTGAATATCAATCAAGAATTGGACTTATTTTATGTAAGATAAATGAGTGGATAATGGCTCCGTCAATCTCATAAGAGTGATAGAGATGCATCGACCACCTATTTAAAGCCGGAAACTGGGTCACTTCTTTCACTGGTTTCCACTTTCCTAGACTAGTGCAATAACTTGAGGACAAAGAATACAAATTTAATTTTTTTTTTGCCACGTTGGCAACTAAATTATTGCCATCATAATTAGTCATTTATCACATGAGAAATTAGGGATCGATCCATAAACTAAAGTATCATTAGCATAATTTACATTTGCATTAAAGATATTAAGAACATTTAACAAGTTCCCATGAATTGTACTTTAATCAGTGTGGTTATAAAATGCATAATGAGTTTAACCAGGGAAGTCCTAAACTATATTCAATTTCCTATAAGGTGAAGAATCTGGCCAAGCCCCAATTCCCTCCATGATGGTCGAAAACCTTAAAAGTTTAGTGCTAAATTGACACAATTGCAAGATTTATGATTGAATTGGCAAATTGTCAAAGTTTTAGGACTAAATTGACATAATTGAAAAGTTTATGACAAAATTGGTCTCTACACAATGGGTTTAGGACTTTTTGGACAATTTGGCCCAAAGTTTGTAGAATCCTTATTTCATTGGATGATAAGAAAGCTTTGCCTTTGTTTGCTTGGTGCATCCACGTTCTTTCATCTCTTCAATTAATTTATTTAACGCTTCTGAATATTGGGTGTTGCATTACTGTTTGTGCACTCACATGATCACCTCTCACACATTAGTGATTTATGATTAAAATTGACAAAGACTACTTGCAAAATATTTTCAAAATAATGAGAAAGATTAGTGAAAAGACATTAGATTAATCTAGTGTAATTAAGTCCTCGTATCCATGAATTTCTAGTCAATAGAATTAAATGTAATTTTGCATTTTACTTAGGTGTCAAATTGACTCGTAAATGATTTGTAGTGACTCCAAAATAAATTAAATTACATGTTTAATTAAAATCTTAAGTTGCAATTGGTATGAGCGTGTGAGAGTTTGCTAGGCAATAATATCATCTCTTTTCTTTAATAAGTAATCATTTGTACTGCCTAATAATCCATTGGCTATCCTTTGAAAATTCATCTTGAGAAAAATGGCAACAGGCCATAAATCACAAACTTCTTAACTTCAAATTTTTCTAATATGATTTCCAATGTTACTTATGGCTATTTGTTTTAGTAATAGCAACATCTAATCTACACAGCTTAAAGCATCGATAAATTCAGCTCAAGCCATAACAATCCAATTTAACTTGAAAATCCAAATTATAATATTGTGATTAGCCAAAAAGTGAAATTTATTTTAAAATGTGGAGTATATTGAATTTTTTATTAAATTTTTTACCTCATATTTTTCATGACTCTACCTTTTCATCATGCTAGTCAACTTTCATTTCCAAGTAACTTAAGTAGATTAGTATGTATTTTTTTCTAAGTTCAACAAATTCCAGAAAGAGACTGATTGCAGTGTACGAATTTTCACTTGTTTGGTATTTTTAAAAAATCTAATTAAATTAGGTGAAAATTCATATGTAGTATACTAATTTAATTTCACTATATCTATAATAGGTGTAAATGTTTTTGCAAGTACAAAAGAATTGAGTTTTGCATTTAGATATTTATTCTTTTTTTTGTTTGTCGAATTTTAGGTACATATTCAAACTGTTTAAAAACTTCTGAAGCAGTAATTATATTTCCTTTATGTTGGTTTTCAATTTTTTTTTTTGAGAAAAAGAAGAAATATTATCCAATATTTAGGAATTTTCTATGAGGGTTTTTTTTTTCCTAATTTGCCAGGTGTCTAGATCCATCAACTTGCCAATTCCCTTGTAAAGCTAAAGTGTGGTAAGAAAGGCACCCCCTTAAAAAATCAATTAAGTTTTTAACTTTCTTACTAAAACTTTTTATTTTTATTTTGAAAAATCATGTAACATGTTCAGCAATACAAAAATTCAAAAATTCAAAAATAAAAGGTCGCTCTTTCCAACAATGAGTGGGAGATCAAATATTATATATTCTTAGATACATGCATAAAAGATGGGAAAATTCCCAAAAAGTCCGAAATTTATTATAACTAGGGGTAATCAATTCCTAATTCAATCTAGTTCCACCCAAGCACCAGGAATCGGCCCCGAGAGGGAAATAACACCATTTATTATCTTAAGATGTAGTGATGGGTCTTCCATTCATGGTTACAACCAAATCCATTCTATTTGCACCTGATTGGCTAGATTATCAAGGGAATGGTCTAGATGTATGAATTGGCGAGATACATCCTTTCTTTATGAGCTAGGAATATTACAGGCCCTTTAAGATAGAGAAAATTATTTTGTGTGTTTAGATACAGTAAATATAAAAATTTTGGTGTGTGATTAGCTTCTCCTAAAAGCATTATGGATTGTTCTTTTACCATAGAGGATTGAGAAATGATTATGGGATAATCTTTAATCTATGGTGAAAATCACAGTCTATTTTGAGTTATAAAAAATCAAATAAAAAATAATTATAAATTATTTTGGAATCCATTCATTCAAGATTCAAGAATTCGTGATTCATAACAAATTATTATTCTTACAATACTAAAAGACCGTTATGCTAGTAAAGCCTGAGAGAATCGGTAATGAAAATTAATAAGAGAACACAGTCTAAGTGCTTAAATGTTTCAATTTGAGTCCCTTGTAATTCCCATTAATTATGGTAAAACGACTCTTTCTCTGCTTGCATTTGTAAGCGAAATAGCCTAGCCACAAAAGCGGTCCCGGATCGTATATTATTTACTCGAAAAAATGAGTTCGCATCATCGCAATTGTGCAATCTTTCTTTTTGCAATCACGTGTCGGGATATCGGCCTTTTGCGCTTCAATTATTGCCATGTACCGTGTGGACGGGGTGACCGACGTACCCACTTCGAATTTTTAGAAGCCGAATGCTCGAGTAAGTCCGACCACCCAGTTGTCTCGGGCTCGTTTGGAGGAACTCACGTCATCGGCTTGTCCAACATTGGAAAAACGGTTTGACATTTTGGTGGCTTTAGTCGTTTGGAGCAACTCATGCTAATGATGCTGTAAAGAAATTCTTCATTGCTTAGCTATAATTTATTAGAAAGAGTCAATATGAAGAAAAGTTCTAAATTGATATGTACATGATTAATTTACTCAAAATTGATTTTTTGACCATAAAAAATCCTAAATTTATACATCTGTAACAGATTTATCTTTCATTAGTTTTCGTTAAATCGGATTAATACCAACAATAACCATAAATTGATAAACTTGTGAAAAAATGGATGGTAAAATCCTAAGCTGGTATCCTTATTAATTGTCATTAGGAATTTGATAATAAAATGTAATGAAAATGAACAAGACTAAATTTGTCACAGATATATTAATTTAGGATTTTTTGTGATAATAAAATTAGTTTGAGATAAATTTGTTTCAAGTGTATTAGTTTAAGGTTTTTTGTAATATTAATCCTAATAAATATAGTAAAATATTAATACAACCCATGATGATCCAATATAGGGTAGTAAGTTATATGATCAATGATTAAAATTCATATGTTTGGAATTTGAAACATTTAAGGTTTTGTATGAATTCAAATTCAATTATTAGACAGTACATATGTAATTGGTAAAACTTAGTGTTTAAAACGGAAAAATCACACCAACACTCTTCATTCGTAGAAATAACAAATAAAATAAGTATTCACTTGAAACTCTCTTTGGGCCAGGTTGTTTTGCACAATAGAAATTTCTCCAATATATAGGTGCAATTTCTTCTAATGCATGACAAACTACTAAATGGCTTAGATTTGCATCCTCTAAAAAATTTGACACTTTAACCACATAATTTCCATTATTAACTTATGAAGATTTTGGCCTAAGGACAAAGATTCCTTCGACAAGGAGCGGCGTATTACTTCACGGAAAAGTCCATAGCCTTTTGGGGGCCGATTCATTATTCTAAAAACATCGTTTGCTAATATATTTTTGTCATAAAGAGATTTCCGATCTTTTAATGATGCGATGGTTTTCGAGTCTCGAGAGCCGGGGTCACGAAATTTGTACAAATGCACTAACTCCAATGGTGTGATTATCTGATTATAACCAGTCTAGCCTACATCTACGAGATGAGGACAAGACCACTATTGAAAGCAAATGATATGGGGCTTCCACGGGGAGTACGAATATAGCACGAGAGAGCACCATCCCTTTAGTCATGGAAAGGGGCAGGCTTGATTTTGAGAGCTTGTGATGATTGGTTCTGATTTGGTCTAGTTCCACCCTAAAATTGAGAATTGGATCGGGAGGAATATATGCTTAATTATTTGGAGTCTTCTTTTTCTTCTTTTGAGACACTAGAAATTTTGTTTTAGTCGCTTAAACCATCAAATCGAGAGGGTTAGTGGTAACAAGATCCAATGCGGGAGGAACCTGTACGTGTAAAGACAACGAAGGAGTGTGAATCTGTTGTGAAATCGTGGATTTGCTAGTTAGTACTTATAAATCTAATCATCCTTAGACCGTGTCTAAAAAAATCACAAACTTAAATGAGATTTGACATATTATTGGTACCAAAACAAATACTACGAACAAGTGCTTTCTGAAAGTAAACAATAATACTGCCTCTTCCATTAAAATAACATGGATAGAAAACTTCGGTAAATCCAAGGATACCAAAGGATTCAAAGCTATATACAAGCCTTTTGTATATAGGTGAATGTAAACATTCCATATGGCCAATCTTACTCTTTATGTGTATGATTTTCAGATGTCCGTAACATGTGTCATTAATATAAATATGTGATTGTGGTTCAAAAATATATTATGTCAATCTATCATGAGCTAAATTATTTCAAAAATAAAAGAAGAAGTAATTGTTCTTGATTTCTTGCTAAAGACTTTTTATTATGAAGAACTACGAAACATGTTCAATATATAGTTTCAAATGACCTCTTCAAAGTTCCACCATATGGATATTTGATAAATTGAGAATGCTCGATAACATTTATAATCAATTATTTTCAAAAATAAAAGGTCGCTCTTGCCAACAACGAGTGGGAGATAAAAAAAAAATACTATTTTTTCTTAGATAAACACGAATATTAAACCGTAGAACTTATGAGTTGATTTAGGCACTGTTTGGTAACCATCCAAACAGTGTATGATTCTGATTTTTTGTTTTCAGAATCAGTTTGGGACGAGAATTGCGTTTGGTAAAATTTTTCTTCCTAGGAACAGTTTTGGACAAGAATTGAGAATAAAAAAAAAAATGTGATTCTCCGTCTGAGAATCGAAACAATGAAAGTTTCATTCTTCCCTTCCGTTATCCCGTGATTGTTGTCCACCACTGCCCGCCGCTGTTCGCCGGTTCGACAAGCTCGCCAGGCTAGGGCAAGGTCCGACGAGCTCACTAGAGGCAAGCCCAGCCACTAATGGGGCTGGGTGAGCCTCGTCGGTAGCTGGGTGAGCCTCCCCCAGCCCCGCTAGTGGCCAGGCCGGCCTCACCCAACCCCGACGAGGCCGGCTTGGCCACCGGTGAGGCTTGGCCAACGAGAGCCAGCCCTCATCTGGCCTGTCGTCGAACCTGTGACCGACCACATGAAGAAGAAGAAGAATAGGAGAAAAGGGGGAAAAAAGTAAAAAAATTAAAAAAATTAAAAATTAAAAGAAATTGATCTTGAACATAATTAATGAGCATGGTATCAAACGCAATTCTATTACAGAATAAAAAATTTTGGACAGATTACAAACGTGTTTTTTTTTACTCGAATCGGTTCAAAAAAACGAATAAAAAATCATCATTTATGGCCAAAATCGATCGGTAACGGAGTAATCGTTATCAAACGCACTTAGTCATTTTGCACCACTAGTTCATGCATAAAATGATGACTGCCCACCACCGCTTTCAGCGGCGTAGTTGGCTCAAGCTCTCTCTCCCTCACAAAGGGAAGAAATTCGAATCCCAGAGGCGTTATTAGGGATTCTTAACTGGAGTATTGTGGTGGTGGGTGATGTAGTCGCTCTCCCAGGATTTGCTCGCCAGTCGTCGACTTGCGGGGTTCCCTGGGTTATCAAAAAAAAAAAAATGATGATTGTCCACATTAGCCAACTTGCCCGCAAAAAGCAACCTGGCCGTCAGCTTACGAGATTCCTTGGGTTAAAAAAAAAAAAAAAATGATGATGACCGCCCACTTTAGCCAACTTGACCGCAAAAAGCAACCCGACCACTCTAGTCTCTTCCATCTCTGCCACGACCTCCTCCGCCGCCCTATCTCCGCCGTCGCATCCGTTACTCTCGACCGACCGAATGGACGGCTCCATCCTCCTCTACCCTTCACTTGGAAGAGTCCACCTCACCTCCATGGTGGAGCCCGGGAAGCACATCCTCGACCACCACCCTTCCTTCACCGTCACCGTCCTCCTCCTCTCCACCCCACCTCCGGACACCCACCTCATCGACGCTGTCTCCACCACCCACCCGTCCATGACCTTTCCACCACCTCCCCGCCATCTCCCTCCCCAACACCGACCACCTCTCCTCGTCTTCCGCCAACTTCATCCCCTCCACCTTCGAAATCGTCCGCCTCCACAACCCAACGCTCCACGAGAACCTCGTCTCTCTCTCCAAGTCTTCTGCTGTCAAGGCCTTCGTCATCGACTTCCACTGCAACGCCGCCTTCGGTCTCCGCCTCCCTCAACATCCCCACCTACTACTACTTCACCTCCGGTGCGAGCGGGTTGGCCTCGTTCCTCTACATTCCTGCTCTCCAAGTGAAGTACCCCGAGAGCTTCAAAGACCTCAACGTGCCCATTCAGATCCTGGCTTCCCTCCAGTCTCGCCCCGAGACATGCCCATGGCCATCAGCAATCGGAAACTCGAGGTCTATAGCTATTTCTTGGAGACGGCGGTTCAAATGGCTAAATCGACTGGTCTCATCGTGAACACGTTCGACTCGTTCGAAGCCAGCACTCTCAAGGCTCTAAGGGATGGCCTCTGCGTGCCGGACGGAGCCACTCCTCCGATAAACTGTGTCGGGCCACTGGTGGCTGCCGGTGGGGGAACCAAAGGTGGCGATGAGAGGCAAGAGTGCTTGGTTTGGCTCGACTCGCAGCCGAGCCGGAGCGTGCTGTTCCTGAGCTTTGGGAGCATGGGTGTGTTCTCGACCAGGCAGCTGAAGGAAATGGCGGTGGGGTTGGAGAGGAGCGAAGTGCGGTTCTTGTGGGTGGTGCGGGTCCCGCCGCCTCACGACGAGGCTCGGCGCATGTTAGCCAAGCTCGAGCCGCGCGTCGATTCGTTCCTGCCCGAAGGGTTTGTGGACAGGACAAGAGGGAGGGGGATGATAGTGGAGTCGTGAGCCCCGCAGGTGGAGGTGCTGAGCCACGGCTCCGTGGGCGGGTTCATGACGCACTGTGGGTGGAACTCCGTGCTTGAGGCGGTGTGCCATGGCGTGCCCATGCTGGCCTGGCCGCTCTACGCCGAGCAGAGGCTGAACAGGGCCTATTTGGTGGAGGAGATGAAGCTGGTTCTGTCCGTGACCGTGTCGAAGGAAGACGATGGGCTTGTCTCGGCGGATGAGCTGGAGCAGCGAGTGAATGAGCTGATGCGATCCGAGAAAGGGAGAGCAATAAGGGATCGAGTCCTAGCCATGCGAGACGCCGTGACTGCCGCACTGAGCGAGGGCGGTTCGTCCCTATCAGCCCTAGCTGAGTTGATCGGGTCGATGAAAGCCGGGTAGAGCGAAGTGGATTCTCCCGACCTGGTCACGAGCTCCGTGGGAGTTGGCGGTGATGTGGGCCGCGCCAGCACAGTTACGATCTCCACCTGAAGTGTTGTTTTCTTGTTGTTTTCCTGCGGGGTTTTGATGTCAAGAAGTCTTTCATAGTAAAGGATCAAATTCGAGGAAAAGAAGTTTGTGTCCGTGGGGCTCCCATTCGTGGAGTAAATAACACCACTAGATATTTTAAGATGTAGTGATAGGTCTCCCATTCGTGGTTACGACCAGGCCCATTGTATTTGCACCCGATTGGCTAGATCCAATCGAGAATGATATTATTAAGGGAATGGCCTTAGTGTATGAGTTGGCGAGATATGTCCTTTCTTTATGAGCTAGGAATATTATAGGCCCTTTAAGAAGGAGAATTATTTTATGTGGTTAGATACAGTAAATATAATTCTTTTGGTGTGTGATTAGCTTCTCCTAAAATGCATTACGGACTGTTTTTTCACCGTAGAAGATTGGCGCTGAAAATTAATATGAGAACACACTCAGTGCTAAGTGCTTAAATGTTTCGATTTGATTCCCTTGCAATTCCTATTAATCACAGAAAAACGACTCTCTCTCTCTCTCTCTCTCTCCTTGCATTTGTAAGCGAAATAGCTTAGCCAGAAAAGTGGTCCCCGATCATATCTCTCTCTCTCTCTCTCTCTCTCTCTGTGCTTGCATTTGTAAGCGAAATAGCTTAGCCAGAAAAGTGGTCCCCGATCATATATATATATAAAAAAGGAGTTAAGGTCTGAGTACTATATGAGAGAACAAGGAAGTATAACAGATTAACAGATCTATATGAAAGCAGGGAAGGATGTATCTTAAAAAGAAATGATATATAAGAACAAGAAAATAAATGACTTAAATAAAATCGCGAGAATTAAAAATAATGTAAAGACCAGAAAGCAATATATAAAATATAAAGTAAGAGTATGCATAAACAAAAACCAACCATGAAGGTGGTATGAACTTGTATTATATAAAGCTGAAAAGCTGAAATTACATGTATTGAAAGATGCAGAAACTAAAGCATCAAGTCATTTGTGAGTAGGTAGGAGAATGATGAGGAGAATCTGTATTTCCTAAGGCTGGTTCGGCTGGTTCAGGCTGATTTTGTTGATAAACTGGCCTAGAAATGCCTGATCTATTATCTAAACCACTAATTTCTGGTTCAAGAGGTGTCTCATGGTTACTTCTACTGGTGGAAGGAGGTAAAGGTGTTGTATCTCTTGTGGGAGTGTCTCTATGTATACTAGGAGGAGGAGTGTTTCTGTGCGTACTAGGAGGAATGGTGATTATAGGAGGAAGATTAGGATTAAGATCTATGGACCTCGTATAAGAATTATGAAAAGAAGGACTAGATCTTGAGTCAAAAGACCTTCTAGGAAATCTAATGGTCACTCTTCCTTCTGGATGTTGAATGACATTAGTCGGATCGTATTTTGAACAACTTGTTGGGGAATTTGGTTTTCTAATTCCCATTGTTCCGGTAAAGTAACTTGGTTCCAATTAATAGACCTAGGAATTGTTGTATTAGCTCTAGAAATGTCGGTTTGGAGGAGAAGTGTTTCTCCTCGAGGACTATGTTTGAAAGCATTTTCTCCAAAGGCGGAGGACATGGCTTTATAATGGATTCTATAAACAAGGGCTAAAGGAATAGAACCATCTGCCACTTTGTAATTATGGGTTTTGATTTGGAGTGTTAGGGCTCTAAGAACGTTCTTATCTTTGAGAGATACAGAAAAATTGGGATAACAATCAAAATGTATGGGTCCTTTGCAGAGACTTGTCTCTACAGTACCAAGAATGGATTCATCATAGTTTAAAGACGTGAATCCCTTAACACTAACATAATGGAAGTATTAAGACCTTCTTTAGTAAGAGGTTTGACTCCTACTTGGACTAGTCCTATATGAATGTAATTGTATTTTTGTTTGTGTTTTTGGATGGATTCTTTGTTTAAAAGATGTATTTTTTCATAGGAATTAGAAAGAGGGACATCTCTTTCTTGGTGGATATGACATAGTCGATTTTTTGAAAAACTTCAACTTTGATTGTTTGTATATTTCCTTAAGCTGTATTTTAGGAATTTCCCAATTTTCTATAGATTTGTTGAAATCTTCTATTCTTACTTCTTCTCTATGTATAGGACTTGGATCGAGTCCATTTGTGATAGAGAACTAGAGGAAGATGTAGATCTTCTATGTAAGCTCATACTTAAGATCGGAACTATTCCTTCTTCGTAACCAATTCTGAGCTAAACCAACGGTCTAACGACCATTCAAGGACTTACGGCCTGGACTACTCTGTAGAAACAAGAAGGATGCCAACGAATGGCTCTCGATCTAAGTGTATGTTCTTACAAAGACTATCTATACCTTCCCACCTGGCTCTGATACCATAAAATGAGTTAAGGTCTGAGTACTATATGAGAGAACAAGGAAGTATAACAGATTAACAGATCTATATGAAAGCAGGGGAGGATGTATCTTAAAAAGAAATGATATATAAGAACAAGAAAATAAATGACTTAAATAAAATCGCGAGAATTAAAAATAATGTAAAGACCGAAAGCAATATATAAAATATAAAGTAAGAGTATGCATAAACAAAAACCAACCATGAAGGTGGTATGAACTTGTATTATATAAAGCTGAAAAGCTGAAATTACATGTATTGAAAGATGCAGAAACTAAAGCATCAAGTCATCCACTAGGGCGGTAATCCGCACTCCGGGGAGTATTGATGTTTGTATTACAAGAAATGGTTAACCAACTATCATGTAAGTTGGTAACCCTGTATAAAACTATGTATGTGAAAACTAACTTACTTTGAAACCGGGGGATACAAGGTAAGAGAGCTTGGAGATGGAAGAGATGAGGATGGAGATGGAAGAGAGGATGGTTTACAAGTGAGAGGGAGAGAGAAGAAGAGAGAAATCTGGAAAATTTCGAGGTCCTTTCTTCTATGTCGAGTGGGTGTATTTAAAGAGGGTGCTTCTGATCTTTGAAACGAGTGTAGAGTGAGCGATGCGAACAGTGTATGAATAGTGAACGGTGAACGGTGTATGAATAGTGAACAAGGTGAAGTGTATGTCTACTACGCTCCGGTGTGTAGCCTTTTGCGCCGTTTGTAATAGTATCTCGCATGTGATGTCTTTTAATCTCTGTCCGATTGATTCCGTAGCGATCGTCTTCATTAGTGTTTCCACTATGATATGGACTGGGAGGATCCTTCTTGATTGTATTGAGATTTGGGAGATCCACATTGTGATTCTTCCGCTCCGAGAGCATCGTCCGAGGATGTTGCGGTATTCATCTCTATTTTGGACTGCTGCAAGTCTGCACTTGCCATGGATTTTTTCCTGTAAAAACGATGTATTTGATGGTGATGCGATTATTTGGGTTTTACGGCTATTTAGCCATGTTTTAACCGCGACTTCGGATCCTTGATCAAGAAATCTGAATCCATCCCACCATTTTGTTTTGTATTTTCGGACAAGTCTTGGTACACCTGGTTTATTGGATGTATTGTATTCAAATTCCCATGCTGTTACCCAAGAGATTCTGAATATTATAAAGAAATGCATAAGGCATGGGAACCTTATATCATGAGGTGTTGGTATGAATTTTTCACTGAAAACCTTGTATCCTTGTTTGACTGTGGGGTGTAATATTATGTCCAAAGGACCAAAGAGATCCCACAAGGAGTCAAACCAGTTTGGTAAGCTTTGTCTTGGGAAGTTGTCTTTGAAGAATAATAACCAGGAGTGTTGGAAATTTGTATTCTGTTTGAAAAAGACGTTCCACCAAGCTTGTTGGTAGTCCCAGTATGTATATGAGGAGGAGTATGGCAAACTTTGGGTAAGTCTGGTTTGGAATTTTCTGGATGTATGGGGTGAGGCTCCCCAGTGTGAAGGGTGTATAACTTTACTGATGGATATAGTGGAATAAAGGATATTTTCCGTATTGGTTTTATCGCAAAGTGAGTGAACCTTGCCGATTCTGTTTCCACTAAAATTTGCTCATAATAAGCAAGGGTTTTGTTTGTATTGTGAGGTTTGAAAAGCCAATTTTTTGGAAATATGTTTTCTGCAAATTTGATTGGATCTTTATCGAAGAATCCATCTTCCACGAGTCAATATTTTTTGAAAAGATGTTTTGGGGAAAAATTTTGATCTTTGAGAAAGAGGGGTTGCCTGAGGCTTAATAACCACCTCATTCGAAATTCTTTTGTATTCCGCTTGTTTTTGTGTAGCAAGCGGGGAAGGATTGTTACATTTACCTCTATGGCCTTTGGATGGCTCTTTCTTTACGTTTTGTAAAGACTGGGCAAGTAACAATAGTGTTTCTTTTGGTAGTATGTTGGCTAACTGATTAAAGGCTAGCATGGGTTCAGATGATATGGGTTCTGTTGTCAAAGGTGTTTGCTGTAAGAATGTTTGGTTGTTTTCTGCCATTTGGAGCCATGTCTTGACGGATGTTAAGCCTTTTGGCTTTGGTGGTGTATTGGAGGGTTCGGCAGTGGCTTTGCCTTTGCCTTTATCTTTGTCTTTTTTGGATCTTGGCATATTGGTATCCCCTGTAAAAATTCTCTTGTGAGAAAATCAGGCAATGAATTTGAAGAACCATTTATAAATTCAATGTCAAAATCGAATCTTTGAAAGTATGGCTTGCCATCGGCAAAAATTTGTTTTGATGCAACATTTAAAACGTCTTTTTGTAAAATGTCTTTGGCTGATTTGCAATCAATTCTCAAGAGAAATTTTTGATTTAATAAATCTCCTTGGAATTTTGATATAGACAAAACTATAGCAAGTATTTCTTTTTTGATTGTCGAATAATTTTGTTGAGTGGAATTCCAATGTTTTGATATAAACTGAATAACTTGTTCTTTGTTGTTATTGACTTGTTTGAGAATGCCACCGTATCCTAGTCGACGCATCTGTTTCTACTATTTTGAAAGTGGAAGGGTCGACAAGATGTAAGCATGGTATATCTTTCACATGCAATTTTATTTGTTTGACAATGTCTGTATGGACGAAGTCCATGGTGGAGGATCCTTTCGCAACCTTTGATGTAAAGGTTTACAAAGGATGTTTATGTTGGGAAAGAAATCTAAAATATAATTGAGACTACCCAAAAACCTTTGTAATTGGGTTTTGTCTTTAATCTCATCGGGGAATTTATCGGTAAAAGAGATTGATCTTTCTATGGGGGTGATGGTGCTTAAATGGATGTAATGACCTAAAAATCTAACCTTGGTCTTGAAGAGTGCAATTTTAGTAGGAGAGACTACAAGACCGTTTTGTATGATTATTTTTATGAAAGTAGATAAATGTTTGAAATGCTGTTCTATATTGGAAGAGAACACTAGAACATCATCTATATAAACTATGATGTATTCTGAATAAGGATTGAAAATCTCGTTCATAATTCTTTGGAATTCGAAGGGGCATTTTGAGGCCGAATGGCATAACATTCCATTCGTATTGGCCAAAAGGTCTTGTAAAGGCTGTCTTGTATTTATCATTTTCACTTACTTGTATTTGCCAAAATCCTGATTTCATGTCAAATTTAGAAAATATTTTTGATCTACAGAGTCTATTTAGCAAATCTTTTTTATTGGGTATAGGGTATCTTATCCATCTAAGGGCTGTATTAAGAGGTTTGTAATTAATAACTAAACTGGGAACTCCTCTTTCTAGTTCAGCATTTTTATTGACATAAAAAGCAGAACAACTCCAAGGGGATTGGCTTTTTCTTATGAGTTTTTTATTTAAAAGATCTTGTATTTCTGCTTGACAAAATTTTAAAACTTCTTGGTTCATTTGAGTTGGGCGGGCTTTGGTAGGAATTTTGTTTTCAGAAAAATCATGTTCATAAGGTAAATCAACTATATGTTTTTTCTTTCCCAAAAGGCATTGGGTATAGTAGAACATATAGTTTTCTCTATGTGTTTTTGTAGAGAAGCTATCTTTTCTATGATGTTTGGTTTTATAAGATTCTCTTCTATTCTTTTAAACTCTAAATCTTCTTTTAGAAATTCAAGTTGGTTTTCTTTGTCTTTTATGAGGCAATTTATTTCTGAAATTGAATGTTCTTGTAAAATATTAAGACTTCTTTTCTGTGGTTTTGTTATGAAATTGAAGGTGATTTTTTTGTTTAAAGCATGAGTTTCTATACCTTCATTAGTAACAGCAAAGGGTTGAATCAATTGTATAAAAGGTGTTCCAAGGATAACCTGTTGTCTCATGTTTTTAACTAAAAGAAAAGATGTTTTGTAAGACATTTGGTCTTTTATTATTAGGGCTTCGGGTAACTTGTATTGTATATTCAGCTTGTCTCCCGAGGCTGATTTTAAGGACTCGAGATGTTTTGTCGAAAGTATCTTGTTGGAACAAGGCCTTCCTTGATACAATTGAGGTCACCGTATCAAAGAGTCGTTGTTTCAATAATATACTCATTATTGATTTTTATCTTAATATTTATTATCCATTTTCTAGATGTGATTTACGTTAATAACATAAGAAAAGCTGGATCAGAGGTATCAGGGGTACTAGTGATTTCATTTTGGTTTTCAAGTTTTGTTGTTCCTTTTATGACAAGAGACTTTATATCAGAAATTTCTTGTTTCATTTTTGATTGAGTTTCTTTTAAGGCTTGTATTTCTAACTTTTGTTGTTTTATTTCGTTTTGGAGGTCATTCATATTTATAGGTCTAGACTGTGGTTTTTTGTTTCTATTTAGAATGTCTTTAAGGTTGTATGAAGTATTAGGCTTGGAAGTAATATTCATAGAAGAGTGAAGTCTATCTAAGTATTCTTTTTTGGCTTCAGGGTCAAGTATTTTGTCAGCAGTGCTGAGAAGGAATTCTTCTTCTTTAGTTAAGACGTTTACTTCAGGAATGGGTTTTTTTTTGGAGAAGTGTCTTCATAATCAGAATCTGAAGAGGATTCTATCTCATTGATTTGAAGACCTTCTTCCTCAAGAAATTCATCAGAAGAAGTATCATCATTTTCTATGAAGATATTGTTTAACTGATTAAGAGTATTGTCATCTAAAGAAAGTTCATTTAATTTTTTATTAATCCTACAATATTTTGAAATATGACCTTTTCTACCACAAGAATAGCATTTAATGTCTTTAAAATTTTTTCTATCAGAATGAGGTCTATTTTGGTTATTCGGGTGTCTTTGTTTATTCCTACGAAATGGAGGTTTGTTGTGATGTTTCTTTGTTTCTTTCTCAGGAGGACAAGTTCCCTTACATTTTGGTTTTGTTTTTCATTATAAGAGGGTCGTATTGAGCACAAAAATCTCCTAGACTCCTATTGGTGAGGGATTGTTCTTCCTTGAGTTGTCTTTGTAATTTGATTGTATTACACATTTGTGTTCCTTGTCTATAAACATAAGAGACTATTTCTCCATAAGAAATGAGATCATAAGGAATTTGGCCGCTGTAATCTTCCCTAATTTTATCTCTAACTTGGTCACCTATAATTTGAGGTAGCCAAAGCTAAAATTTTTCTTTCCAAAAGGGTTGATTGCAGTCGGGTCTAATAAGAACCCTTTGAAAGAAAAGCTCTTTGTATTCTCTAAATCTTCCTAAGGATTTGCAACGCATATTGGAAAGGAGATCTTGGTTTCTATCCCTAATATGTGAAGGATCTCCTACAAAGTGTTGTGAAATGGAATAGATAAGGGTATTAACCGCATCTTGGATGAGATGACCTTGATCATCATCATATATATATATATATATATATATATATATATATATATATATATATATATATATATATATATATATATATATATATCTCTCTCTCTCTCTCTCTCTCTCTGTAAGCGAAATAGCTAAGCTAAAAAAGTGGTCCCCGATCATATATATATATATATATATATATATATATATCTCTCTTTGTGCTTGCATTTGCAAGCGAAATAGCTTAGCCAGAAAAGTGGTCCCCGATCATATATTGGTGCTCTCTGTGCTTGCATTTGTAAGCGAAATAGCTTAGCCAGAAAAGTGGTCCCCGATCATTTATAGCTTAGCCAGAAAAGTGGTCCCCGATCATATCTCTCTCTCTCTCTCTCTTATATAAATTATCATGTGCCATCCAACTCGACAATTTGATGATAGAATGTACCGAAAATGAATAAATGGTACATATGTCATAAGTGCACCAATTTAAGGTTTTCTGTATGAATGATTAAAATTTATATATTTGGAATTTGAAAGATTCAAGATTTTGTATGAATTCAAATTCAATTATTAGACACTATATACGTAATTGGTAAAACTTAGTGTTTAAATCGGAAAAATCACCCCAACACTCTTAATGCGTGGGAATAACGAATAAAATAAATAGTTACTAGAAACTCTCTTTGGGCCGGGTTGTTTTGCATAATAGAAATTTCTCCAACATATAGGCACAATTTCTTCTAATGCATGACGAGCTAAATGGCTTAGATGCAACTGTAAAAAATTTGGTACTTTAACCACATGAGTTCCATTATAAACTTGCAGAGATTTTGGCCTTGGGACGAAGATACCTTCGACAATGAACCGTGTATTACTTTCCCGAAATTTCTATCGCCTTTTGAGAGACCGATTCATCATTCTAAAAACATTGTATGCCAATACATTTTTATTCCATGTCTTACACAAAATATCCTAAATAGATTTTGACCTTTTATGATGCGAGTATCATCGAATCTCGAGAATCGGGGACACGGAATTTGTAAAAATGCACTGACTTCAGTGGTGTGATATAATCAGTCTAGTTTACATCTGCGAGACGGGGACAAGACTACTATTGAAAGCAATGGACGTGGAGCTTCCACGGGGAGTATGAATATACCAACGAGAGAGCACCATTCGTTTAGTCATGGAAAGGGGCAGGCTCGATTTTGAGAGCTAGCCTAGCTAATGAATCAATCAAGTATCGGTAAACAGACAACCTCCTCCACGAGAATAGTGCGATGAGCATCTAGGATATGTCGAGGATTGGTCCTAGAGGGACAAGTGAGATGCCGTACAATACGAAGAGGAGGATGAAGTCTATTTCGTAGCTTTTGACTAGTTTATTAGAGCATAATCAATGAACTACTAGAGATGATCCTGAAAGTAGGACCTAAAGTATCTCTGGAGCTTGGCCCTAATAAGCGTTTAGATCGAAATCTCCAGGCCGGTCTTTCCCATGTAACGATATTACCCAGACCTTTCTAACGTCTTTTGAGCCCGAGCAGGATGCCCATCTATCATCTCTACTTAGTGATGTGTCCTCGAATATTACTGTTGCGGTAATAAGCACCTCTCAGATATTTAAAAAAAAAATATTTTTCTATTACATGATAGTCAATTCAATTATATACATGATAGCCAATTCAATTCTATACATTTCAAACTTGTCAATTTAGTTTTAAACATTTTGTTAATTTGTCTTTAGCCATTTTGATCAATTTTAACCAAGAATGGCTGACATGGAAGCCGTCCCCACTCCTCATGCATATGGACAAACTCAAATTACGTTTGGTTGTTTCCTTCTTGCTTTGTGAGTTTCGATGGGGTTTCTTCCGAAAGCAACATCATACCACAGCTCAACATGCTGCGAACAAGATAACCTAAAAATTTTCAGATGAGCCGACGTCATGTCGAGTGCATGGAATGGCCATAATTTAAGATATACACGCATGTTCCCGCCGGATGGTCTTTTTCCGTTCGATAGTTGCGAGAAAGAGCAGGAAATCTATCGACTACCGATCAACCTTGTCGGACTCTGGCCAGCCGACATTCGAGACGGTGAAAATCTTCTCTACGCATTAGGGTTAAGGTCATGCTTTCAGGCTTCGCTTTCTAACGGTCTGGACACATCGGACAAACGACGGCATTAATTTGTTTTAGTCGCTTAAACAATTACTTAAGCGAGTGAGTGGCAGCAAGACTCTGACGTGGAGGGAAAGTGACTCAATATGTCGTGAAATCGTGGACTTTGCTCCTAGCTTTGCCACTTTGTAAATCTAATGATCAACCATAGATTATACATTAAAAGAAATAAAGAAACTGAAATGAGTTTTTGAGATCATATTGGTGCAAGAAGAGAAACTGTGAATAGTAACCTATTTGTCTCCCATTGATACAGCATGGATGTGTCGCCAATATAAAGATACCAAATTGTTCAAAACTATATGTAAGTTATCGTGCGTAGGTGAATGTAATGCTTCGTATGGGCAGCCTTACTTCTAATGTATACTTTTCCGGAAAAGTTTGTAACTCGTGTTATTATTCTAAATATTCGATATAGTTCAAAGATAATACATAGACTAAATATCAATCAAGAATTGGACTTATTTTGTATAAGATAAACGAGTTGGATAACAGCTCCGTTAGTCTCACAAGAGTGATAGAGACGCATCAACCACCTATTTAAAGCCGGAAATTGGGTCACTTCTTTCACCGGTTACCACTTTCCTAGATTGGCGCAATAACTTGAGGAAAAAAATACAGATTATTTCTGCCATGTTGGCAACTAAATTATTGCCATCATAATTACTCATTTATCACATGAAAAATTAGGGATCGATCCATATCCATAAATTAAAGTATCATTAGCATAATTTACATTTGCATTATAGATATTATGAACATTTAATGGGTTCCCATGAATTGCACTTTAATTGGTGTGCTTATAAAAATGCATAATGAGTTTAAGCAAGGAGGTCCTAAACCATATTCAATTCTCAAGACTAAGCCCATAAAGTGAAGAATCTAGCCAAGCCCCAATTTCCTTCATGATGGCTGAAAACCTTGAGGTTTCGTTTGACAGTAAAGATAAAATTCATAATAGAATAAAATTTATCATATCTTACATTTGATGTCTACTCAAGGCAAGATAAAGTTAGATTTAAGAGAAATATAGACCTAGGAGTGATCAGGTTTAGGGTGGGTAGATTCTAGACCTAGACCATGTACCCAACCATGTTTGCACTGGATCCTATTTAGAACCACCATGTTTTTCCAATCCGATTCCAAGGTCAACCCCATTTCCACTAAAACCTATTTTGCAACCGCTCGATATTCTATACAACTTCGAATTTTACATTAATACGCGAAAAAATAACATAATCCTCATCATTTGTATTGAAATATTAAGCACATATAATCAATAAGTATATGAACTTTTTGACTAAATGAAATTAATGATCCACAAGGCTAATTATCATAAACAAACATCATAAGGCAAAGAAAAAATCCTATGCGATGGACAATGTCACCATGAGCCGGCGAGGAAGAGGAATGACAAAGGAGGAGCATCGCGCAAAAGGAACAACACACTTCTAAGATTAGAAATCAAGAGAAAGAAAGACAGGGTTTTGGACTTTTGGGCTTACAAAACCGTTTCCCAAACCAGTCCGTTCAATCCAGTTCTCGAGTGGGTATTCACTTTGGACCGGTTTCCGAACTAATTTCAATGG
The DNA here is from genome assembly GCA_017140615.1 of Eucalyptus cladocalyx. Taxonomy (NCBI): domain Eukaryota; kingdom Viridiplantae; phylum Streptophyta; class Magnoliopsida; order Myrtales; family Myrtaceae; genus Eucalyptus; species Eucalyptus cladocalyx. Next base: position 39,858,080 of record CM029516.1, read on the forward strand.
GAAGCAGCTCTTAGACCTATAATTGTGAATATATCTGATTTTATTATTGTAATCACCAAACAATTAATAAGATATAGCAAAATCCTTTGAATCATATCATATTATATCCAGTCTTATTCTAGTAAAAAATTTGGACAATCAAACACAACCTAAAAGGTTTAGAATTAAATTGACACAATTGCAAGATTTAGGATCAAATTGGCAAATTGTCAAAGTTTTAGGACTAAATTGACACAATTGAAAAGTTTAGGACTAAATCGATCTTCGCACAATAGGTCTAGGATTTTTTGAATAATTTGGCCCAAAGTTTGTAGAATCCTTATTTCATTGGATGATAAGGTAGCTTTGCCTTTGTTTACTTGGTGCATCCACGTTCTTTATCTCTATATCTAATTTATTTAACATTTCTAATTATTAGGTGTTACATAACTATTTGTACACTCGTATGATCTCCCCTCACACATTAGTGATTTATGATTAAAATTGACAAGGACTACTTGCAAAATATTTTCAAAATAATGAGAAAAAGCAATGAAAGGGTGTTAGATTAATAATTAAGTCTTCGTATCCATGAATTTCTAGTTCACAGAATTAAATGAACTTCTGCATCTTAATTAGATGTCAAATTGACCCATAAATGATTGGTAGCGACTCCAAACTAAATTGAATGACATTTTTAATTAAAGAGGGGGAGATGAAATATCATATCAAGACAATAAGTCATCAAGAGTCGTGGAGCCGTTTTGCACAAATAGTTCACGGAACATATCGTGGCTCCTTGGGGTTGTTAAACAGCATTCCACCCACTCAAAGACAACCTCTCTAGCCGCCACCACCGCCTCCTCCTCCTCCGCCAGATCTCCGCCGCCGCATCCCTCACTCTCGACCCACCAAAATGGACGGCTCCATCGTCCTCTACCCTTCTCCCGGAAGAGGTCACCTCGCCTCCATGGTAGAGCTCGCGAAGCACATCCTTTGGCACCACCCTTCCTTCTCCGTCACCGTCCTCCTCCTCTCCACCCCACCTCCGGACACCCATTTCATCGCCGCCATCTCCGCCTCCCACCCTTCAATCACCTTCCACCATCTGCCCGCCGTCTCCGTCCCCAACTCCGACCACCTCTCCTCTTCCTCTCCCGCCAACTTCATCTACTCCACCTTCGAAATCGTCAGCCTTCTAAACCCGACGCTCCACCAGACTCTCGGCTCTCTCTCCAGGTCCTCCGCCATCAAAGCGTTTGTCATCGACTTCTTTTGCAACGCTGCCTTCGGCGTCTCCGCCTCCCTCAACATCCCGACCTACTACTACTACACCTCTGGCGCGAGCGGGTTGGCTTTATTTCTCTACATTCCCGCTCTCCACAAGAAGTACCCCGAGGGCTTCAAAGACCTCAACGTGCCCATTCAGGTCCCTGGCTTCCCCCCAGTCTCACCCCGAGATATGCCCATGGTCATCAGCGACGGGAGCCTCAGGGTCTACAGCCATTTTTTGGACACGGCGATTCAGATGGCTAACTCAGCCGGCATCATCGTCAACACATTCGACTCGTTCCAAGCCAGCGCCCTCAAGGCTCTGAGGGACGGCCTCTGCGTGCCGGATGGAGCCACTCCTCCGACGTACTGTGTCGGGCCACTGGTGGCGTCCGGTGGAGGAATCAAAGGCGGTAGCGAGAGGCACGAGTGCTTGGGCTGGCTCGACTCACAGCCGTCCCGAAATGTGCTGTTCCTGAGCTTCGGGAGCATGGGTGTTTTCTCGACGAGGCAGCTGAATGAAATGGCATTAGGGTTGGAGAGGAGCGGAGTGCGGTTCTTGTGGGTGGTGCGGGTCCCGCCGCCACACGACGAGGCTCGGCGCACGTCGGTTGAGCTGGAGCCGAGCGCCAAGTCGTTCCTGCCCGAAGGGTTTGTGGATAGGACGAGAGGGAGGGGGATGATAGTGGAGTCGTGGGCCCCACAGGTGGAGGTGCTGAGCCACGGCTCGGTGGGCGGGTTCGTGACACACTGTGGGTGGAACTCGATTCTAGAGGCGGTGTGCCACGGCGTGCCCATGCTAGCCTGGCCTCTCTACGCGGAGCAGAGGTTGAATAGGGTCTACTTGGTGGAGGAGATGAAGCTGGCTCTGTCCGTCACCGAGTCAGAGGAAGAGGATGGGCTTGTCTCAGCGGATGAGCTGGAGGAGCGAGTGAATGAGCTGATGCGATCGGAGAAAGGGAGAGCAATAAGGGATCGAGTCCTGGCCATGCGAGAAGCCGGGACCGCCGCGCTGAGCAAGGGCGGGTCGTCCCTATCGGCCCTAGCCAAGTTGATCGGGTCGATCAAGGCCGGGTTGAGCGAGGTGGATGTTCACGACCTGATCACGAGCTCCGTGGGAGTTGGCGGTGATGTGGGCGGCGCCAGCACAGTTACGATCTCCACTTGAAGTATCGTTTTCTTGTGGTTTTAGGATTTCTGAAAGAAAGAAATAATTCGAGGGCAAAGAAGCTTGTGCATGTGGGATGGTCTCCCGTTCGTGGATATACAGCAATCTCTAGAATTTAAATCGGAAGGATCACTGATGGATTTTCGATCTTTAGTCAAGTCAATCTTTTGTTGTCTTCTGGAATTTTTTTCTCTGGTGTTAGCGAGTGTACCGTGCAATGTTTAAGTGCCATTCACTGGGAGTACATGCAACACATATATATGCGGACAGCAAATCTTCGTTCCGTCGAAGTATCTCAATAATTATTTTCTTGTGGCTTGAGAATAAGAAGCAGTCAAATTTTTGAAACGTGAATACTGGACTACTCTCCGCTTGTTTTTGGGAAATTGTTCAAATAGTACTACACCTATTATACTTGTGTCAATTCAATCCTAAATCGTTTCATTTCTTGCCAATCAAGTCCCTTCAGCTAATTTTTTCCTCCTTCAAGCCTCAACAACGACACTATCATTTTGTCAATCACATGACCTGACGCACTGAAATGCATGCTATATTTAAAATTCATCAATCTTGTCCGATAACATGCTACTTCAAAGCAATCAAAAATCAAAAAATTCAATCAATCATAAAGTTCACTCACGAAACTATGTTAGTATCCAAACCTACCTGACTACTTTATTAATGCAATGAGATAATATAAGATATAGCCTAAGGCATTATAATCTCACTATCTTGCATTAAAATTATTTAATAGAATTAAATACCCACATAGAATCACCTTATACCTACCTTGATTAGGACTACGGCCTAAGACACCAAGGGGCACGATCGACGAAGCAATGTTGGTGATGAAATATTAGAATATTGAGATATATGAGATTTGATGGGACTATTGCCAACTGGTCTAAAAACTTAAGCTATGTATGGTTTATTATCTAAATATTCTAACACTACTCCTCACACTTAATTTGATATTTTTGTCTAATACTAAACGTGGAGATTTTGATTGTGGAGGTAAATGGGCCCAGAGAGATTTGAACTTAGAACCTCCAACTTTAATATCATGTGAGATTTTGGTGAAACCACAGCTAAAATTTTAAAAACTTAAACCGTTAGATAAATGCATGGTTTATTATTTAAATATTCTAATAAAATCAATTGTTGTTGGATGTTATTTGGTGCTTATAATTCGTACCTGGCACAAGCTCTAACATTGATAAAGACTACTTTTTTGTTGATAATTCGAGGAAAGGATTTGGTTTTATTTGCTTTTGTTGAGGTATTATTGTGTGTGAACGTTAACCAAGCGCATGTTTGTGGTGCTAATGGAATAATATTTCAATGGAGTGGTTTTAAAAAATCGAAACTTGTCTGTAATTCTGTTGTTGTCTGGACAAGGGATTTCTTCTTTCTTTGTGACTTCCTTGTGGTTTTTGGCATTTCTCCATGACTGTTTCAAGGAAGGGGCAGTACGTCTGAGCTTCAATTGCCCTAGAGGATGCTCTCAATTGAACCTAGAGAGGAAGGAAACAGACCGCGAAATGTGTTGGTGGGTGTTTGGAATGGCTGTAAATGTTTTAGGTGTTGTAGCTTCAGAGCTCGGTCGGCCTGTGCATGGCTGATTGAAGGATTAGACGTCAAACTCTCCAATCTCTCCTGCTGATCGCGTTGCCCTGCAGCCATGCACTCTCTTTTTTATGCTCAGGGTCATGGTCAATTCCAATGTAATTGCATGCATCCGCATCGGTCAGTCAATTCGTGTTGACTTTATTGTCCTAGCCGACAAAAGACGAGGAGTACTTAATTCGTATTTTTCCCGAGGTTATCGTTTATGATTAGATGCGGTAAATATGAATACTTTCGTGATTAATGACGAATTTTTCTTCCACCGTAGAGAAATGGTGCCAACCATTAGGATGGGAACATCAAAATTAAATGTTACATTAATCTACAAAATATGTGCATGATTTATTCTTTAATCCTAGTTATTGCAATTAAGCATTTGGATAGAAGAGAATTTCGATTCAATTCCGTTGCATTTCTCACATTTGTAAGCAAAATAGCCCCAATCACATAACCAGCCAACCTCGATTGTTAATATAGTTAAACCAAAAGTTGTAGAGAGATTTCATGCAGGCAATAACGATGATGATAGAGATTGTGGTTTTACAACGTTGATGAGTGCCGGGTGTGGCCGACGAAGGATATCTAGAAATGATCTCTTCAATAACTCAAGGTAATCTTTGGTTTCGTAGGGCTCACTCCCGAAGGATCAAAATCTAGATGCGTATGTATTCTTTACCAACTCTTGGGTTGGATTTTTGTCCCCGTGGAAGGGACGAAGATCTGCCGTCACCGGCTAAATCCAGCTTCCCTATATTCAAGAGCTTTCAATGAATCCTTGGATACTGCAAAAGCTTCAATGATTTGAAATTTTGTGATTCCAAGGTAATCGATTCTCGACCATCGAATCCTCCGAATTTGTTGAAATTCCGGGACTTCAATCTGACTACTGTTGAGAGTAATGGATGTGGGGCATCCACGTGAGTACAAATATAGCAACGAGACTTCACCATTTCTTTGGCCATGCAAAGGGATCGGCTCGAGATGATCCGGAAGATCAGGTCAAAGTATTGACCAAGTTTAGTCATAACACAAATTTTACAGATAAACATTTGGGTCCGAATTTATTAAGATACATAAGTTATATTAGAAATATTTGGAATTGGAGAATAGATGCGACAATTCTTTAATAGCTTTTCCCCTTCTTTTTCTTTTCTTTATTTACCATTGCCAAGTATAGGCAAGGGTATCGTGGCTCACTTGAAGGACTCACCAGCCACTAGGCAAGGGCTCATGGCCCCTTGCATGCCCTCACTAGATTTGGGCTAGGTGAGGGATGATGAGGGCATCTTAGCCCTTGCTTGTGGTCTCCACCAAAGCAGCAAACTGATGGAGGAAAATAAGAAAAAGAAAATTATAAGGAAAAAAAGTTGAAAGTTATTAAAAAATTATAAATATTGTCGACATCAATAGTAGTCATCATGCCACGTAGAACCATTGCCATTTATGTTAGCAATTTTCATTGTCAAAACTAGTCGGAAGGATTACATTGACATATCGTCAAAATATTTAATATTGAACTGGTTCAATTGAAGATTTAGAACTAACTTGCCATCCAAACAAAAGACTTACGTCTCTTTTGATCATTTTCCCAACTTTATTGGGTACCCAAGACAAGACCCCACTCCTCAAGCACATGATCGTCTTCAAACATGTTCGGTTGTTTCCCATCGCCTTCGTAAATTACAATCCAATTTCTCTCGAAAGTAACATCATTCCCCAGTTCACACCGGACCGCGATCCTTTATCTCTTGTTCTGAATAAAATAACCAATATAAAAATGGAATGGGCCGATGCTGCGTTGAATTCACGGAATCTCCCTAATAGATCCAACGGGAAAATTAGTGACAACCCATGCAGAAAGTAAAAGCTCGCATTAAAATACAGAGACATCTTTGTTTTCTTGCTTTTGGCTATTTCGTGGACGCCTCATTTGACATTTAGGCATTTCCTACTGTTATGGTGATTGCGATGAGATTGGTGTTTGCTTTACAAATAATAAAGTCGTGAGAAAGAGCTGGTATTCTGTCGCCTATCTGTCAACTTCGTGGGGAAAGTTGAAGTAAGTTGGGAGGAAAGGTAGCTTTAGAAATACTTTCCCGAGCAAAAAAGAAGGCATGGAGTGAATCTTGTAGGACTCGACCAATAAGCAGCCACACTCTTCATATTAGGGTTCCGGTCTTGAAATTCGATTTGCCCATCGTAAATTTCCATTATTCTACTAATGTGCAACTCAATTTTCCCAGCGGCATGAAACTTTTCAGAACAAGCAGTCGCGTTATCTAGCTTTTAACACATGACAGATGTTAAGCCCATTTGGAAAATTCCAAGAGTTTTCCATCTGAATTAAAATAATCAAGTGCAATGGTTGGAGAGAATGTTAGGTAAATTCGTTGCAAGATGGATAGTTAGGTCTGACTAGAGGTTTCGGCTTTACATATTGTCCATTCAGCGGCGGTCTGGGCCACCACGCCGCCCCCCCACAACCAAATCCAGTATAGTGACGCAACTACATGATCCGAAGAAAACTACTAATTTCCAGTGAATGTATATCAGCATGAAGCTAGATCTCTATCAGAGGCCACGGCGCGTGAAGGATATATTATGAAATAATTGCGGATTCACTCCGTCACTTTGATAATGAAATCCATCGTTTTACGTGGTCTTTGTTAAATAAGTTTAGTCTGTTTGATGTTTGGACTACGCTCGTTCAGAGAGATATCTCCGAATTCATGGCATACCTTATCACTTTGCATATTTCTTAAGCACCTTCATCTTTTGGGTTAGTTTAATTCAATGCATGATCCACTTTTGTAATTCTGGATAAGTTTCACCACTTGTACGACATAATCCTGGTGTGTGATAATAAGAAATCACAAAATGACACTTTTAAGTCCGATTTTATTTTATTAAAAAAAAAAGACTCTAGTCATTCATAGCTTTAGCGCCTCAAATTTGAGTTTACATACCAATGATGTAACATATTTAATCTAAGATCCTAAGGATTCAATTTAGCTCTTGGGCTAGTTGAGTTCGCCATTGTTAGAGAGCTTGAATTAGGCTTGTCGATTTTACAATCCCATAAAAGATGTAATCAAGGCCTAACTAAAATAAGGTTTACAATGGATAACGTTTATCTTACTTTGATCTTATGTTTGCTCAACTAAAATAAGATGAGACTAACATGATATTTCTACGGCTATATAATAGATAAGAAAATAACTAATCCAACAAATTGATTATTTTTTTGGTTGAACAAAAAAATAATAATCAATTTAGAAGAAAGGAAAATAGCGAAGTACAAAATCCTAAGCTCCAAACCAACTCACCTACCCATGGGCACGCTCTTTCCAGCCCAGTGGACCTGATGGCCATTTTCCATGGTCCACATCACCACTTACCTGTTGTCCACGTCGTTCTCAACCCTAAAGCAGCAGACCTCAATCCTATGATGAGAGATCCTTGAGTGGATAGGTCGGCTCACATGAGATGATTATAGCTCTCGGAGGAATAGGTGGACATGCGACCCAAAACTACAATATACATACATATATATATATACCAACAGTTTCGATTTATTAGTGTTATCAATTATGTTGTAACTGTGCTATAAAGTGCTGTAATTATTTATTATTTTTTAAATTTTGAAACTGTAGTACAATAGTTTTTCTCCACAAGGGTACAATTTGGCCTGCAAAACGACCACCCGAAAGTGGAGATACAAGTACAATTCAAGAAAAGATTCAAACATTGCTCGTCCGTCCTGGGGACATTTATTACTTTAGAAGAGACAGATCAAGCACGTGCGACTGTGTTCGTTGTACGTCAGTTTCGCCCCCATTGAATACTGCAAAAGATTCATCGACGGACGAACGACTTAAACGACGAAGACGAGCCACAAAGTCCGGCGCGTTTCACTCGCGCTTCCACGAATCGACGAATCCGGCCAGCGCCGACCGAGACGACCCGCCGGGGCTTAGCGCGGCCTTTGCTTCTTCCTTCATGACCAGCACTCGCTCTCTCACCATCTTGCCCTCCTCACTCTCCATCAACTCTCTGACTCGCTTCTCCACCTCCTCCGAACTCACCCACCCGTCCTCTGACTCGTCCACCGGCAGCGCGATTTTCGTCTCCTGCACCAGCAGCACCCTGTTGTGCCCCTGCTCCGCGTAAAGCGGCCACGCCAGCATCGGCACGCCAGCGCACACCGCCTCGAGCACCGAGTTCCACCCGCAGTGAGTCACGAACCCGCCCACCGAGGGGTGGCTCAGCACCGCCACCTGCGGGGCCCATTTCTTGACCACGAGCCCCCTGTCTTTGGTACGTTCCAGAAAGCCCTCCGGAAGCAGCGACCCCAAGTCCAGGTCGGGCACTTCTGACGTGGCGGCCTTTTGGTTCTTGTCCTTTGTCGGGCTCCGGACCACCCACAAGAACCGCTGACCGCTCCTCTCCAGCCCCGTCGCTATTTCCTTCAGCTGTTCCACCGAGAACACGCCCAAGCTCCCGAAACACAGGAACACGACGCTCCCTCTCGGCTGCGAGTCCAGCCACGTCAGAGACTCTGGTGATCTGCCGTCGTCGCCTCCCATGCTAGAGATCAGCGGCCCGATGCAGTAAAGCGGCGGAGTGGGCCCGCCGGGCACACACTCGCCGTCCCTGATGGCTCCTATGGTTCTTGGCTCGAGCTTCTCGAAGGTGTTGACTAAGATTCCGGCCGAGGTCTGCATCTTCAGGGACGAATCCAAGAAGCCCTTGTAGGCATCGTCATAGCGATCCTGCAACGGCTTCGCAACATCGGAGGGCCGTATCGGCGGTGTACCGGGGACATCTATGGGGGCATCAAAGTCTTTAACGCTTATGGTGAACTTGTTGTGAAGAGTTGGTAGGTGAAGGAAGAAATTGAGGAAACAGGCGCCCGAAGTGAAGAAATAGTAGCAGGGGATGTTGAACTCGCGCGCGACGGTGACGGCGGCGGCGCAGAAGAAGTCGATGACGAGGCCGTGAACGACGTGGTCTGTGGAGATAGAGGTGAGGGTGCGGTGGACGTTGGGGTTGTTGAGGCGGAGGAGCTCGAAGCCGAGGGTCTCGTGGTGGGGGGAGGTGGTGGAGAAGTCCGGGGGGAGGGTGGTCGCAGGGGAGAAGTGGAAGGCGATGGAAGGGACGGCGGCGGAGACGGAGGCGATGTAGGCGGTGGTGGGGCCGGCGTTATAAGCTTGGTTGGTGATGAGGATGTGGATGGAGAGGGAAGGGCGGTGGGTGAGGAGGAGTTTGCCGAGCTCCACCGTGGAGATTAGGTGGCCGATGGCCGGCGATGGATACAGCACGATCGCTTCCTTCATTGCTTGGGCTTGTTGATGTTCTCTTCACACGAATTTGAAGCTCTCTGAGGCCGACGGTGTGGGGAGATTGATCTGTTCCATACTCCTGACATCGAGGGGGAATCGTACAGTATGGTCCCTCGTAATTCTAAATTTCCAATACTGTCGGCTGCGTGACGAAATGGCTGACGCAATTTTTTTTTGTGAGGTCAAAGTATGGTATGGGCCCAATATTGTTCGGATCTAGAACGTGGAAAATGGCGGCCCAAGGAATTATGACTGTTGAAAAGCCAGTTTGATATATGTATCAGGTTCAATGAATATTTTGGTCTATAGATCATGTGGACTAGGCTCATTACAAACACTGGCGACGTGGTCCTATAGTAAGACCCATATATATTTAATTGTTAAAATGATATAGAGAAATCATAGCAACAGTATTTAATAGTCTATTCTGAATCATAAAAGAATTAATGAGAAATAATTATAAATTATTATGAGGTACACCTTTTAAAGAATTTATAGTTCAAAATATGCTGTTACTCTAACAATAACCCAAAAACTATTATGCTAATAAAACCCGATAATATATGATCCTCGTGATTTATAGACTATATATGGAATAGCTTCTCATTAGTTTAGGCTAGCATTTCATTCGAATCCTTCGTAAATTTGGTCATTTCGTCATCATATTTTGAGTGCTATGTTAACGATATTAAGATCTTTTACCTTTTCTTATTTTAAATGATTTGATAAAATTGTAATGATTGTTTAAACTAGTGAGACTCCTCACGATTTTAGAAAGGACATTTTAAAAGCATTGATTGTATTGTGTCAACCAATCTCCATTCTTTAGATGGATGGTGGGGTTGATTCTTGATTGAATGAGGGGTGACAAAGAATAGCTGAGCTCATACAACTTCTTTTTGAAAAAAAGAAAGAAAAAGAATCGATGTTTTTGCAATTCCAACACGACAATGCGGTAGATCTCTAATCGTGACCATAATTGTAAAAGCTTGCCCGAGGGACACAACTTCACCGACCGGGCGAAAGTAGCATTAGGACATCATTAGAGGAAAGACGAGCGATGCATAATCTTTCTTCCCTTGGGGCACTCAGCTTCCCATGGAGAGCGGGAGAGCTGTAAATTGTTGGAAGTGGAATTGCCGCTTCTAACTTAGAACCTGGCTACCGAGAAAATACTACATAATCGGCTTATTTGACAGCTCAATTCATACTGGGCCAAGTGTGGAAAATCAAGAGTCTTTTCTTTCGATTTATCGATTAAATGAACATGTAAATTATGTGCATGTAGATTACATAAACATTGCACCTACTCTCGCCCAAAGGCTGAAATTTCAAATAGTGATTTTAGACATTTGAAAATGCACCGAGTCAATTTAAGAGGTAAAGAACATGCAAAAGTGCATCCAAACACCATGTGCTTCTTTTCCTTTTCCTTTGTTCCCCTTTCTATTTTGGTTAAATTAGTTGTGCTCCAATTTGAGTATTCCTTTCGATTTCATAGTGTTCAATGCGCGGTCTTTGAATCAAATTGCATCTCTTTAGAATCACATATATTAACTGACGCACGCAGTAGGTAGAAAAAGAAAATGATAGAGGATTGTTCATGAAGAGTGTGGTAAAAAAATCAATCATAGTGTTGCTAGATACAAGTTTATATATACGTCAATAATGATGATGAGGATGATGATTATGCGATGGAATGTGAAATTTGTGATGCAATTCCTATATATATATATATATATCAATAATGGCACCTCATTTCTAAGGATGCTTTTGAATTACTTTTTCACCATTCTAGTAGTCAACTAGGGAAAGTTGTCAAAAAGTCCTAAATTTATACACTTTTGTCAATTCGGCTATAAACCTTTCAATTTTGTCAATTTAATTATAAACATTTTTACCTTTTCCCAATTGAGTACATCCAACTAATTTTGACTAAAAATTATTAACATGACAAATCGACGCTAATGTGGTAATTCTTAATAATATTTTTAATTTTTAATTTTTTTCCTTTTTTTTAAACTTTTCTCCTTCTTTTTTTTTTTTTGGGGGGGGGGGGTTGGCATTAGGGTGGGCGAGGTTATTAGCCAACTCTAGCCAAAGTCAAGGGCCAACGACCCTCGCTAGCCATAGGCATGGGTCAGCTAACCCTTGTCGGCATTGGGCGAGAGCCGTCGTCACCCTCACTAGATTTGGCCAGGCAAGGATAGCAACCTTACTTGAGGCCCTCACCTAGGGTTGGCGAGGGCCTAGTAGACAAAGTCAAAACGCTTGATCCTTTTCCCCATGGCCAGTCCTAAAAAAAAAAAAAAAAAGAGAAAAAAAGTTATATATATAGTAATATATATATTAAAAAGCACCGCGTTAGCATCAGCTAGCCAAATTAGCAATTTCTGGTCAAAATTGGTTACATTGACTCAATTGGTAAAAAGTACAAATATTTAAAACTAAATTAGCAAAAGTGCAATAACTTTCTGGACAATTTTCTGTAGTTAGTCACCATGGACCAAAATCGTTTCTAGTTAAGAGGCCGATTTCGTCATTTTAGATTCTGTAAAATTTCATTATCATGCAAACAATTTTGTTTAATAAAAATAGCTATTCTTATTTAAGCTTTGAGGTTATATTTCCTCATTTAAGATTCTGCCAAATTTCACAATCAAGAAGAACCTTTTTCTCATCCAAAGCAATCGTTGATTTTTCAATCACCTCGCTCGAAAAAAATTCTTGGCTTGCCCATTGGAGCGATGGATGTACATGTAAGCGATTTTAAGACTTGCATGCACACACGGTTCGACAACAACAATGTTAATGCTGGAATTATTTATTATTTTGGACAAGTCCTACTGCTTGCGCGACAAAAGCCTGGTGTATCTATATAAGAGATCGCAAGGGGAAGCTTTAAGTCCAATCCTATTTTATTTAAAGATAAGCTCTATTCATCCAAAATTTTAACGCCTTGAACTCAAGTTTACATAGCAATGTGATCTAGGATGCCAAGGATTCAATTAAGCTCGTGGGTTAGTTGATTTCACTATTGCTAGAAAGCTTGAATTTGCCTTGTTGGTTCTACAACCCATAAAGACTGAATAGAGCTCTTACTAGCACAAGTTAAATAAAGTGTATGATGTGTAATGTTCCCCACTTAAATGTTCCGTCCTGTCTCAAAAATTAAAAGACCCAAAAGGAGTACAATCGAGCCAAATTACTAAGAAACTAATAATTCATGGTGAATGTACTGTATATCAAAAGCTATACATCATATATAAATATATAAATATATAATTATAAATATATATATTCTGATTCGATATTGACTTTTCAGGAAAAGAATAGCCAATTACCCCCATCCAGAGCTCCGAACCCACCTCGGACTGCCATTTCTAAAGGCGCACTGCCATTTCTAAAGGCGCAGTGGACTTGCTGGCCTAAAAACAGCATTTCCGGATGTGTTTCCCTCAAGGTCCCCACTTGACGTGGCTTGAAACGACGTGTCGTTTTCTTCCAAATAGACTCTTGGGAGAAGCCGCCACTGCCACGTCTTGTTTTTTGGTTAGGACAGTTGTTATATGAAAAAAAAAAAAAAAAATGGAGATGGATAATCCAAAAGAGAGAATACTTTTGCAAGTTCAATTCAAGAGAAATTTTTCCGAAGAAAAAAATTGAGGAGATATTTTATTTCATTCAGAAAATAAGGATCTTGTTTCCAAGGGGAGAATCAAAGCACATGCCCCATAGGCCACCGGAGAAAATTCGACTATGCTCCTCCTGTTTACGCTTCCAAAGAAACAAAAACATAAAAAGCACATGCCAAAAGACGAAACGACCCTCGAATAATGCAAACCCAAAAGACGACAAAAAAAGTTCAACAAACGGATGGCTGACCGAGACGACCTGCAAAATCCAGAGCATTTCACTCGAGCTTCCACGACTCAGTGAGTCCGGCCAACGCAGACCGAGACGACCCGCCGGGGCTCATAGCAGCCCTAGCTTCTTCCTTCATGGCAAGCACTCGCTCCTTTACCATCTTTCCCTCTTCACTCTCCATTAACTCTTTGACTCGCTTCTCGACCTCCTCGGAACTCACCCACCCGTCCGCTGACTCGTCCACCGGAAGGGCGATCCTCATTTCCTGTACCAGCAGAACCCTGTTGTGCCGCTGCTCCGCGTAGAGCGGCCACGCCACCATCGGCACGCCAGCGCACACCGCCTCAAGCACCGAGTTCCACCCGCAGTGAGTCACGAACCCGCCCACCGAGGGGTGGCTCAGCATCTCCACCTGCGGGGCCCATTTCTTGACCACGAGCCCTCTCTCTTTGGTACGTTCAAGAAAGCCCTCCGGAAGCAGGGACCCCAAGTCCTCGTCGGGCACCGCCGACGTGGCGGCCTTTTGGTTCTTGTCCTGTGTCGGGCTACGGACCACCCACAAGAACCGCTGACCGCTCCTCTCCAGCCCCATTGCTATTTCCTTCAGCTGTTCCACCGAGAACACGCCCAAGCTCCCGAAACACAGGAACACGACGCTCCCTCTCGGCTGCGAGTCCAGCCACGTCAGAGACTCTGGCGATCTGCCGTCGTCGCCTCCCCTGCTAGAGATCAGCGGCCCGATGCAGTAAAGCGGCGGAGTGGGCCCGCCGGCCACACACTCGCCATCCGTGATGGCTCGTACCGCTCTCGGCTCGAGCTTCTCGAAGGTGTTGACTATGATACCGGCCGAAGTCTGCATCTTCAGGGACGAATCCAAGAAGCCCTCGTAGGCCTCATCATAGCGATCCTCCAACGGCTTCGCAACATCGGTGGGTGGTATCGGCGGTGTGCCTGGGACATCTATTGGGGCGTCAAAGTCTTTTAAGCTTTTGGCAAACTTGTCGTGAAGAGTTGGAAGGTAAAGAAAGAAGTTGAGGTAGCCAGCGCCGGAAGTGAAGAAGTAGTAGTAGGGAATGTTGAGCTCGCGCGCAACGGCGACGGCAGCAAAGCAGAAGCAGTCGATGATGAGGCCGTAGACGACATGGTTTTCGGAGATGGAGGTGAGGGCGTGGCGGACGTTGGGGTTGTTGAGGCGGAGGAGCTCGAGGGCTAGGGTCTCGTGGTGGGGGGAGGTCGTGGAGAAGTCCGGCGGGAGGGTGGTGGCAGGGAAGAAGTGGAAGGCGATGGAAGGGACGGCGGCGGAGACGGAGGCGATGTAGGCGGTGGTGGGGCCGGCGTCATAAGCTTGGTTGGTGATGAGGATGTGGATGGAGAGGGAAGGGCGGTGGGTGAGGAGGAGCTTGCCGAGCTCCACCATGGAGATGAGGTGGCCGATGGCCGGTGAAGGATACAGCACGATTGCTTCCTTCATTGCTTGGGCTTTGTTGGTGTTGCTGGAACGACGTTTCAGCTCTCTGGGACGATGGGTTTTGGTGAGATTGGTTTGTTTCTTTTTGTTTTGGTTTGCAAGTAAATCTTCTCGAGATCGAGGTCTTATCAACTTTGCTCTCTGGGACAATGGGTTTTGGTGACATTGGTTTGTTTCTTTTTGTTCTGGTTTGCAAGTAATCTTCTCGAGATCGAGGTCTTATCAACTTTGCTGAGATTGCTCTGTTAATGGCCGACACAATCATGACAAATTGTGAATTGATTAATGTGAGGTGATAGTATTGCTCATTCGTACTTTAAACACGGAGAAATTTTGATATAACTGCAATTTATTTGCAGAATTGGATGCGGAATTATAGGTTGGCTTAAATAAATATTTTATAGTCTACAAAGATAATGTAGACTGAACTCATTCCAATCATTGATAATGCAGGTCCATGGAAGAGACCCATATATAATCAATTGTTAAGATGATATTGATCCCCATCATTTTCTATAGACTATATGTACAGTAGCTTCTCATTGGTTTGGGCTGGCATTTCACTAGATCCTTCATTCATTCTATCATTTCGTTGTAACTGTTTTTTTAAAGGGAAATGAAAGGAGAACAGTCGTGTACACCACATATTTTACCAGGGAATACCCGATTCTTTGGAAAAATCATGAATCCCACTTGGTGGGTTTTATAGCCCATCGACTGAGATTTCTTCTAAGAGAAAAAAATCAGCCAAAATAAAAATAACGGAATAAAAATGAAACTTATTAACATTATCAGTGTTAGATTATTATTTTTTTATATTAAGTGCAAAAAAGAATGATTGAAACATTTTCATTTCGAAAGAAAATAAATGTAGAATTACTAACAGCATGGATGCAAAACATTTTTCACACTTGTGGTTTTTTCAATCAAAAACTTGTCTATTTTAATGAGAAAATAGAAAAAAAAATTAGTAGTCCAAATTGAACTAACTAAGGCTAGTGAATCAAGTTCCTTTGCTCCCAAACCATAAGTTAGCATTCCAAATTGATGATTTTTAACGAATTTATCAATTTGTATTTTTAGCAAATTTATCAATTTGTAGATGGAAAATTCAATAGTAGGTTATTTTATCCTTTAAGTAATTCATGAATTTTTTGGATCTTTTAAAAGTGAGAATATTTTTTTCCAATGCATAATCCATGCTTCTTCTTTTTTCTTTTTTCTTTTTTTGTCTTTTGGGATTTGGTTTGAAGCATGATAAGGGAAATTATTTTTAATGCCATTAAACAGAACTATAATATGACAAAAAAAAAAGAACAATAAAAAAATTTCCAAATTCAATTTTCCAAAATCTTGTCATTCCATGATAGAATAAGAATAATGATACCACAATTTGCTTTTCTATATTACTGTAGTTATGTTCTTCAAAAACTTTCTCTAATTTCCTTAACTCTAATTGCCAAATCCTCACAGATGAGAATTTGTGGTCATTATGGCACCGTTATTTATAGTAACAACGGTATGGTTATATTTGCAGGGTCCATTCGTAAATTAGTGGGACTTCTACGCAATTTTGGAGAGGACTTATTAAAAAGCATTGATTGTGTTCTATCAACCAGTTTCCTTTCTTTGGACCGCCGATGGGTTTGATTCTTTGTCCCAAAGGGAATGGTTTGACAAAGAGCAGGTGAGCCTGTACCACTTCTTTAGGTAAAACAGAACTGGCATTTCTTGACTTTTAGCACAATAATAAAGGCTTGTTTGAGCAACACAGCTAACCCGGCGAGGCGAATGTAGCATTCGGGCATTGTTAGAGGAAGGATCCGGAGCAATCCCTAATCCTTGACAATGAGGAATGAAGGCACGATTAGCGTATTCGCCAATTTGAATGCCTCCTTCTCGATTAGCTAAAATTACAATTTGAGCATTGCATCTTATTTGAAAACACCATCGAGAAAACACCATGTAATTGACTTATTTGAAAACTCAATTCTACGTTATCAAATCTTTCAATAAATGAAGTTATATATAAAGTACATGTGCATATGGCAATTCTCTATTTTTACATGTCATTAGGTGTAAATTATCAATAATGTTCGGAATATATGACGATTTATAGTCTAGAGATGCCAAACGTGCAAATTCGGCACTGTATATTCTTTCGATCAATTGATTGTACGGACATGCAAATTATGTGCATGGGCATTACGTTAACATTGCACCTCCTCGAGCCGAGGCCTGAGAAATTTCCAATGGTGATTATAAGACATACGAAAATCCGTGGAGTCGATTTAGGTGAGAGAGAAAACACAAAGGATTATCGGAACATTCCGTGCTTCTTTTCCTTTTCCTTTTCTTTTGTTCCCTTTCTTTTTGGTGCAACTAATTTTGCTTCAATATGAGTATTCCCTTAGATTTCATTGTGCTCGAGTTAGGTAGAAAAAGAAAACGACAGGAACCTAATCAGAGAAAACGCAATAAAAAAAATTAATCATAGTATTTTTAAGTAAGAAGTATGGGATCACGCTTTCTCAAAAAAAGATGAACATTGTCCAAATAGAGATTGAATTTCTTGGTATGCATCTTAACAAAAGTACATATTATCCAAGGCCACATATTACTGAGGAATTGCCGATCCAGATTGGATAAGTCCAACACCAAATCTAGGAACCGACTTGCACAATATTGATCTATAATTTTTGGGACTGAGGACCAACTCTTTTGAGCTTGAGACTGAGTACCAGACTGATCCTATGAGTCTTGTACTAATTGATTATTTTTTTATTTCACTTTTTGCATTCCTTAAAAGGACAAGTGTACTATTGCAAATTATATATGCATCAATAATGCGACATTGAGTAACCAAATTATGGACACAATCACATATCAAATATAAATATAAGAAAAGATAACAACAGAAATTTCATACTTGCTAAAAGAAACAAACCATAAAAATGAACACACGAGGTGAGTGAGAAGAGGCTAGAGGCGAGTGGATAGAGGTGACCGAATCAAGGCGAGTAGGCGAGCAAGGCCGAGGTGAGCAAAGAGGGTTTTTATTTTTTTATTTTGGTTGAATTAGGGCTCGGTTTCTTTTCACTTTCTAATTTATGTGACAAACTAAACTATGAAGAGGACAGAGCAAGAGGTGTTAGAATTTAGAATAGACAAAATTTTTTTATTATATATAATATATCTAATACATAGTATACTTGATATATATCTATTATATTATAAAATATATATAGGGTTGGTCGGAGTTGGACTAACTCTAAACCTCAAGGACAGAGAATTAGCCCGCACAATGCAGGGTTTGGGGATTCTAGGACTAAGGACCGACCTAGTCTCTATGGGAACCGGACTAGGACTGGCTAGGTTAGGTTAGGCTGGTTTGGTTGACTTTGGACCGATGCTTAGCCTTAATTTTAAGTTACGGGTTTATTAATACATTAATGATAAATATAATATGATTGAATGTGTAACTTGTAATGCAATCAATACGTATATTTATCTAATCTCTAAAGACACTCTTGAATTGGTTTTTGACCATTTCAGTAGTGAATTCCTATGTAAGTTTAGAAAATAAATATTGTCATTTAAGATTTTGTCAAATGTCATAATCATGAAAGTAACTTTTAATATTGAAAATAGCTATGCATGTTTTTATTGCCAATTTCATTATCATGAAAGTAACTTTCATAATTGAAAATAGCTGTGCACATATATTGGGCTATGGATGTAGTTGATGGAGATTAAAGACTCCCGCATGCGAAACGTGTTCGACAATAGCGTTAATGCCGGAATCTGCCTGCAACACCGTCCTCCTCCCCCGCGTGCCTGTGAACAGAGAGATTACGTAGGCAATTTCGTCCGATGTAGACCCTTCGAATACGACAACCTGTATATTTAACAGTTCGTTGGTTGTCCATGTCTATTGCCGAAAATAAAATAACCAGAACATGTCCTGAGGTGCTGCCGACGAATGGGTAACTGGGTTGTTCTACGGTAAGAGCGCTTCATAGCCGAATGAAATGATTCCTCAAAAGCTGGCATAACTTAGAGAGCACTGCAACCTTGTACCAAGATTTTGTACCATTGCGGTCTTCTAATCCGCCCGAAAATTAAGATAGGTAACACAGAGGGAGAGAACGATTTGGAGTGTACAGTCCAAGAGAGATTTTATTTCACCCATAAAACAAAGGACTTTATTTGCACAGGGAGAATCAAAGCGCAGCATACAAGACAAAACTCGACCATGCGCACGTTCAGCTTACGTTTGCTGATAAAACCGATGCATAGAAAGAACACGCCACTTCGTCTGTGACGTCCGTCCTTGCGCCTCCCTCGAATGTTGCCTACCTAAAAGACGACGAGAAAATATCATCAGCGGACGGCCGAACGAGTCAATGAGTCCGGCGGGTTTCACCCGCGCTTCCACGACTCGACGAGTCTGGCCAACGCCAACCGAGACGACCCGCCGGGGCTCAGAGCAGCCTTAGCTTCTTCCTTCATGGCGAGCGTTCGTTCTCTCACCATCTTGCCCTCCTCACTGTCCATCAATTCTCTGACTCGCTTCTCCACCTCCTCCGACCTCACCGACCCGTCCTCTGACTCGTCCACCGGTAGGGCGATCCTCATCTCCTGCACCAGCAGCACCCTGTTGTGCCGCTGCTCCGCATAGAGTGGCCACGCCAGCATCGGTATGCCTGCACACACTGCCTCGAGGACTGAGTTCCACCCGCAGTGAGTAACGAACCCGCCGACCGACGGGTGGCTCAACACGGCCACCTGCGGGGCCCATTTCTTGACCACGAGTCCCCTCTCTTGGGTACGTTCCAAGAAGCCCTCCGGAAGCAGAGAGTCCAAGTCTGGGGCGGGCATCGCAAACATGGAGGCCTTTTGGTTCTTGTCCTCTGATGGGTTACGGACCACCCACAAGAACCGTTGACCGCTCCTCTCTAGCCCCGTCGCTATTTCCTGCAGCTGTTCCACTGAGAAGACGCCCAAGCTCCCGAAACACAAGAACACGACGCTCCCTCTTGGCTGCGAGTCCAGCCATGTCAGACAATCTGGAGATCCACCATCGTCGCCTCCTCTGTTCGAGATCAGTGGCCCGATGCAGTAAAGCGGCGGAGTGGGTCCACCGGGCACACATTGGCCGTCCATTATGGCTCGTATCGCTCTTTGCTCGACCTTCTCGAAGGTGTTGACTATGATCCCGGCTGAAGTCTGCATCTTCAAGGACGATTCCAAGAAGCCCTTGTAGGCCTCATCGTAGCGATCCTGCATCGGATCCGCAACATCGGAGGGCGGTATTGGCGGTGTGCCGGGGACATCTATGGGGGTGGCAAAGTCTTTTAAGCTTTTGGCAAACTTGTCATGAAGAGTTGGGATGTATAGGAAGAAGTTGAGGAAACCGGCCCCCGAAGTGAAGAAGTAGTAGCAGGGGATGTTGAGCTCACGCGCGACGGCGACAGCAGCGACGCAGAAGAAGTCGATGATGAGGCCGTGAACGACATGGTTCTCGGAGATAGAGGTGAGGGCGCGATGGACGTTGGGGTTGTTGAGGCGGAGGAGCTCGAGGGCGAGGGTCTCACGGTGGGGGGAGGTGGTGGAGAAGTCCGGGGGGAGTGTTGTTGCGGGAAAGTAGTGGAAGGCAATGGAGGGGACAGTGTCGGAGATGGAAGCGATGTAGGTGGTGGTGGAGCCGGCGTCGTAAGCTTGGTTGGTGATGAGGATGTGGATGGAGAGGGAAGGGCGGAGGGTGAGGAGGATCTTCCCGAGCTCCACCATGGAGATGAGGTGGCCGATGGCCGGTGACGGATACAGCACGATTGCTTCCTTCATTGCTTGGGATTGTTGGAATTGCCGGAACGACGATGAAGCTCTCTGACAACAAGGGTTTCGGTGAGATTGGTTTGTTTCTTTTTGTCTGGTTCACAATTTATCTTCTCGAGATGACGTTGATGCATGGGGGAGCGACACAATCAGTTGCAAATTTGTTTATGTGAGGTCAAAGTAGTGGCCCAATACAATTGGGCCAATAGTGCTTGAAACGTGGAGAAATTTTGATAAGTGCAATGTCTATAATTTGTTTATGTGAGGTCAAATAGTGGCCCAATAATATTGGGCCTATAGTGCTTGAAACATGGAGAAATTTTGATAAGTGCAATGTCGATAGAAAATTGAATTTGTAACATTGAAAATGATGGGTCGACCAAATCCGAGCGTTTACATTTAGTTTTGTATAGATCCACATTCGAATAAATACTCAGCTTATATTCGTGGGACACTTGCTCTAAAATGTGGTGTCCCATTCAAATGAATACTATAGGCTGGTTTAGAAAAAAAAAATTATAGCCTATATAGATCATATAGACTAAAGTCATTTTTTTTTATCGATGATGTAGGCATTATGGGGAGCCCCATTAATAATTAATTGATAAGACAATATCGATCCCCATCGTGATGATCTATAAACTCATTGTAAAAGCATTGATCGTGCTCGATCAACCGCTCTCCTTCTTTTGTCAGCCAATAGGTTGACTCTTAGTTCCCAAGGAAGTGGGTTGACAAAGAGCAGCCTAACCAGTATGACGTCAATAAGAATAATAGAATCGGCCTTTCTTAACTTCTCGCACAAAAATGTTGTCAATCTATTTTTAAATGTGATTTAGTCTCTGTTATCAATAATGTTCAGAATTATTTTTAAAAAAAATTCTAGAGATGCAAAACATCCATATTTATATGGCCGGCAGTTGATCGACGCTGATTTGGATGCCAAATGTTTCACATAACGTCATCAACATTGACATAAATAAATTTTAATAAATTTTAATACTTTTTTCTTTTTTCTTTAGTTCTTTATTCACTTTCTTCTTCCTCTAGCAGGTCGCCGACTTGTACCAAGAGTCGACAACCAACCGGAGGAAGAAGAGAGTGAAGAATTAAGAAAGAAAAATAAATACAAATACAAATACAAATACAAATACAAATATCAAAATAAATATTAAAATATTAAAAAATTATCCACACCAGCAGCACGTGTCAAGTAAAAAAAGAAATAACATAAAATTATCTATAGAAAATGCTATAAAAAAACCAATCCCAATATTTTAAGATACAAGTTTATTAATACATTAATGATAATTACAGCAGGATCGAACGTATAATTTGTAACGTAATTTGTATGTACATATTAATCTAATCTCTAAGGACGCCCATTACTTGTAATGGTCAATCACTAACAACCAAAATCATATTGAAGTTTAGAAGCTAAACATTTTCATTTAAGATTTTCCCAATATTATTGAAAACGGCGATTCTCGTTCACCAGTCGTTGTGATGCATTAGCATACAATGGACTAGTTTGGTAATATCACCTGCTGGTTAGGTAGTGCACGCGCGTCTCGGTAAAGCCGAAACGATAGCATGCAACGAATACTCTGGGGCCTCCTCTCTTTTTTCGCCATTATCAAAAGCAAAAAAAAAAAAATCTTTCCCATCAAAATCGAAATATTATTAAAATGTCAAAATACTATGAAAAAAAACATTTGCGCTAATTTACGTGCCAGTAGTTATATACCATGACAATTTCCGATTTTATGAATAAAAAATTCAAATTATATGAAATGCAAGATGTCAATTAAGAAAAAGAAAAGCAAAAAGTTGAACTTGACCCCCCTATATCTTTTACAAAAGAAATAATTGCAGAAAATAACTTCAAGTTTACACTTATGTATCAAAAACCCTCACCACTTTGAAGAATCTTTAGATTGCGTCTCTTCCGAATCAAAAACCCTCAACTTTGACCAGGACAAGATTTGAGGCAATGACCACTACCAGTCTCAAGTCCAAGGTCGGCACGTTTGGGACAGCAAGGGGTAGCTTGAGGAGGCTATGAATATCGGTTCTTCAAACATAAACGATTGCGAAGAATGAATGCCAACTCTTCAAACCTTTGATTACTGCAATTTCGAATGAAACACTGGAAAAATAATATGAGGTATTGAAATCTTGATTGTAACATTGTTTGGCAAGGCAATATGATCAAGCTCTCAAACGACTATTCATATAAGAAAGATGCGTTTCAATATCCAATAAAAATGTATTACGCCAATGTGTACGTGAGTTTTCTTATACTTAAATCTTGCCGTTGTGTAAATATTAGAAGTATATTTGGATTTACTTTCAAATTCTTTTGTCCAAATTTGAGGTGCACAAATGTTGATTTTTTTACTCAATTTTTTTTTATTATGTGCTTGTGGGTGAATAACCATGTACATTTGCAAATATGATTTTTGTTATCTTCGTAATGTGGATGATAATTTGATTTTACTGGAAAAATTTAAAATTTGGGGAAGTAAATGGAACATCATATGCACGCTAGTATTTTTAAAAGTACAGATTAGTTTGTGAGACAAAATAAATTTCTTTTCTAAAAAAGATAAATTTTCGTCATTGTATTTTAACGTGCTTTTTAAAATTGAAATCCATATATTAAATCCAGCTAAGGTGTCATTGCAAAATTTGTGATGAGGCATGGATAAAGTTTTTCCAATATAAACATCCAAATGGCTATTTAGTTGGCTAAGTTTTATCCATGTCATATTCCAATGTTGTCTATGTTATTTAACTATTTTCACAAATGTTGTGAATTATGTATTCTATATATACTGTTTTTAAATGCAGCTGCACTTTAAAGTTGAATGAGATATTTTTCAAAAGTTATCATAATTTTAGAGGTGTTGTAATCGGTGATATATCGAAATCGCGTAACTCATATTATTTCCTAACGATACAGTTGCTATCTGCAAAACCACTTGAAAATGGAGATAGATAATCCAAAACGAGATAATGAATTCAAGAGAGATTTTATTTCATTCAGAAAACAAAGGATTTTGTTTGCACGTGGAGAATCTATGCACGGGCCACTTTGTTCGTAACGCGCGTCGATTCGCCTCCCTCGAATATTGCAAACCCAAAAGACGACAGAAAAATTCATCAATGGACGGCCGACTGAGACAACCTACAAAATCCAGGGCATTTCATTCGCGCTTCCACGACTCAATAAGTCTGGCCAATGCTGACTGAAACGACCCGTCGAGGCTCAGAGCAACCTGAGCTTCTTCCTTCATGGCAAGCACTCGCTCTCTCACCATCTTGCCCTTCTCAGGATGTGCAATGGAAATCGCCCAAACCGGAAATCGCCGAACTAGACCGGACTAGCTAGTTCTAGGCGGCCCTAGGGGGTCTTAGTTTGATTCCCGGTTCCTATTTTTGGAATGGGTGACCACACGATCCAATTCCTGATTTTAAGGCGGGAACCAGACCAATCGGATTAGACTAATCATTTATAATTTATTTTAAAAATTTTCTGGGCAACCTTATTAACGGGTTTGCACAAAAGGAAAATCGTAAGTGGAAGAAAAGAAATCCTGGAACAAGATGCGACTTGCCATGCAACTGCTCCCTAAACCAAAGAAAAAAAGAAAGAAAAAGGAAGCTACCTGACATCCTCCTCTCTCTCTCTCTTTCTCGTCCTCTCTAGAGCACAATACTGCCCCTTGCACGTGTGCTCACCCTTGCACGCGTAGTCTCCCTTTCGGAGCATCTATCAGACGTCAACGTTTTGTACCCGCAATCATAGCCTCGCCTCACGCCTCACTCCGATTGAGTCGTTCGAGCCTCAACGTCAACGCCTTTCCCTCTCATAGCCTCGCCTCCCACTTAACTCGACGTTGATGCCTTTGCCTCGTGCTAGATGTCCACGCCTTTCAAGGGGTATCACTTTACTTTGTAAACTTTGATTGAAGAGAGCTCTTGATCCGAAAGACTAGAGGATGTATATTTATTTGTTTTTTTCAATGTAACGACAAAAAGTGATTTGCTCCATTGGAACCGAACCCAACCAACCAGTCCAGTTCTATCCCTAGTTCTAGGACCAGCCGGTCTAGTCCATAGTAAAATTGGGAACCGGTTCTTTGGGTCTGGTTCCTAATTCTTGGATGGAACTTGGTCGGACCGGAAAAGATCACCCCTACAATCCTCACTCTCCATCAATTCTTTGACTCGCTTTTCCACCTCCTCTAACCTCACCGACCAATCCTCCGACTCGTCCATCAGTAGGGCGATCCTCATCTCCTGCACTAGTAGCACCCTGTTGTGCCGTTGCTCCGCGTAGAGTGGCCACACCAGCATAGTCACACCCGTGCACACTATCTCAAGCACCAAGTTCCATCTGCAGTGAGTCACGAATCCGCCCACTGAGGGTCGGCTCAACACCTCCACTTGCGGGGCCCATTTCTTGACCACGAGCCCCCTCCCTTTGGTATGTTCTAAAAAGCCCTATGGAAGCAGGGAGGCCTGTAAGAGTTTTCCTAATGTGAAATATATTAATTGATATTATAATTTACTATTTTACGGGGTTGGTATAAGGTGAGATAAAATGTTTTTTAATTAGTCTAATATAAGGCTGGGTAGTGTGGGCTGAGTTGAGCTGGCCCGTAACGAAAGGATTTTGTTGGAAATTCTATAAATAGTGCTTAAGTTTCTTCTCTAATCATAATTCTCACAGGTATCTTCACAAAAAGAGCGTTTACCTAATGTTAAAGGGTGAGATGCCGTCTCATTGAGTCAGTGATACATAAAGCAATAAAGGAGAAGGACTTGTGCGTAGATTATTGTTTTTTCCGCTTCCACATCAATAACAATTGATTCCAAAATATATGTGTTAATCTTTCTACTCGATTATCCGTGCTATTGTTCTAGTTATGGAGATCATGGGATTGCACGTTTTGCATCTTACAAGACCAAGTCCAAGTCAGATATTATCGACGTGGCGGCCTTTTGGTTCTTGTCCTTGGTCGGGTGACGGACCACCCACAAGAACCGTTGACCGCTCCTCTCCAGCCCCGTGGCTATTTCCATCAACTGTTCCACCAAGAACATGCCCAAGCCCCGAAACACAGGAACACAACGCTCCCTCTTGGCTGCAAGTCAAGCCACGTGAGAGATCTAGCGATCTGCCATTGTCATCCCTCTTCTAAGAGATCAGCGGCCCGATGCAGTAAAGCCGTGTAGTGGGCCCGCCGGGCACACACTCGCCGTTCAAGATGGCTCGTACAGCTCTGGGCTGCGTGCTTTTCAAAGTCGTTGACTATGATCCCGGCAGAAGTCTGCACCTCCAGGAATGAGTAGGCCTTGTCATAGCGATCCTGCATTGGCTTCGCAACATCATAGGGTGGTATAGGCGGTGAGCCCGGGACATCTGTGGGGGCGTCGAAGTCTTTAAAGCTCTTGGCAAACTTGTCGTGAAGAGTTGGGACGTAAAGGAAGAAGTTTAGGTAGCCGGCGCCCGAAGTGAAGAATCAGTTGCAGGGGATGTTGAGCTTGCATGTGGTGGCGACGGCAGCGATGCAGAAGAAGTCGATGATGAGGCCGTGAACAACATAGTTTTCGGAGATAGAGGTGAGGACGCGGCGGACATTGGGGTTGTTGAGGCGGAGGAGCTCGATGGCGAGGGTCTCATAGTTGGGGGAGGTGGTGGAGAAGTCCGGGGGTAGGGTGGTGGCAGGGAAGTAGTGGAAGGCAATGGAGGGGACAGTGTTGGAGACAAAGGCGATGTCGGCGGTGGTGGAGCCGGCGTCGTAGGCATGGTTGGTGCTGAGGATGTGGATGGAGGAGCTTGCCGAGCTCCACCAAGGCGATGAGGTGGCTGATGGCCGGTGAAGGATACAGCACGATTGCTTCCTTCATTGTTTGGGTTTTGTTGGTGTTGCTGGAACGACGATGGAGCTCCCTGAGACTGAGGGTTTTGGTGAGATTGGTTTGTTTCTTTTTAGTCTGGTTCACAATTAGTCTTCTCGAGATCGAAGTATATTTGATGCGTGAGGGAACGGCTGACACAATCAGTTGAAAATTTACTTATGTGAGGTTAAAGTATCGGCCCGATAGAGCTTAAAACATGGAGAAATTTTGATATGAGTGCACTGTACATAATAAAATTGGATCTGGAATATTGTATATACATAACTATTTTTAATAAAAACTTTGAATCAAATAGCATCTCTTTGGAAACATTTATATCGATTGACGCACATGTCGGGTAAAAAGAAAAAATGACTGGGAATTGTTTATATGAAATCTGATAAAGAAAAATCAGTTATAATATTATGAAGTACAAATATATTATTACGTTATTAATGATTATAATGCAATTGAAGATGTAATTTGTAACGCATTTCTTATATATATTGTTTAATTTCTAAGGACACTTATGAATTACTTTTCGGCCAGTTCAATAATCAATCATAGTGAATCATATTTAAGTTTAGAAGCTAAACATTGTCATTAAAGATTTTGCCAAATTTCATAATCATTAAAGTAAGAGATAAGTGCATTGGAAAACTTAAAATTTATAACTAGTCTTAAAACTTTTAAAGAATACAAATCAAATCCTAAAACAACTGATAATTGCTGTGATTGGTGCAATTGAGGCATCCATTAACATTTAGACAAATTGACGATGTTACAAAAGGATTCGATTGTACCACTCAATTGTACCAATTCGTTAAATTTTAGAACTTTACGTTTTTTGAGTTTTAAAATTCAATTGCACTTTCACGACAAGTTTGAGAACTTTCAATACACTCATCCTTTGATCAAAAGCAAACATTTTTTCTCTTTCTCATCAAAACTTAAAATGTTATTCAAATGTCAAGATGTTATGAAAAATGCATACATTAATTTTTGTGCCAACAATTAGATACCATGAAGATTTCAAATATTGTGAATTAAAAAAATATGCAAATTGTGTGAGTTGCAAGATATTGATTAAAAAAGAAAAGAAAATACTAGATGCCCCCATATCTCTTACAAAAGGGATGATCGTGAACAATATATTCAAGTTTTGTAAAAGATATCTTCAATTTTATATTTAGGCTCGATTTGTTTAGCAAAAAAAGAAGAAGATGATTTGGACACATTTTCTAAAAATAATCACTGATATCGGTTTAAAAAAGTAAATGAATGAAAAATATTTCCATCATTTACAAAATTATTTACACATAAATTATTGACATTTTTTTATCAGCTAGTTATTTCGAAAAGTACAAGAGAACCCCATGCTTTTTGTAACATAAAAGGGGAGGTGATTTAATATTAGTTGCAATCCTCGTGCTTTTTGTAATTATCCCTTTACAAAATTTGTCTCTATGGCATCTTGTATGCTATGCATGTGCTGACATAGAGAGATGCCAATAACTTTCTAACATCATATGAAAAACTTAGGCTTTGTCCTAATTAATTTCATGTGTGCCTCCATCCCATTCATCAAATTTCATGTGTTATTCTTAATCCATCTTGCGAATGAGAGGGGATGTAGAAATATATGAGACCCCTTGACTTACGGATTTAATTGAATTCCTACTTTTATACATATGGTATCAATTTAAGTTTTTGGATTGGATTTTTTAACATAAATGATGGTGAAGACTGAACATCGGCTCTTTAAGGCTTTGATTGCTACAATTTCAAATGAATCACTAGAAAAATAATGTGAGGGATTAAAATTTCAAGTATGTTTGTTTGGGAGAAAACTCCATGATAAAAGACTATACTTTTTGGAAAATTATTAATTGGGAAAATGGTTAATTCTCCTCTGTTTGATGATATATGATCAAAAATGTTTTCTTTGTTTAGATCTCATTTGCAAAATGAGAAAATGACAATCTCATTAGTCAGCCCATGAACGCGCTCATAACTCACCCTCGTGGCTCAGCCATGACTTGTCTCCCACCTTAGCCCATGCCTCTGAGAAAATATTGAGTGCCTTTCATGTGCGGAGGTAGCATGGACAAACTGGCACTAAGAAAGCCCTCATCCGACTGATTAAGAGTGCAACACGTGTCGACAAACCACCACAGTATGGTGGGCCGGTGAAGAGAGAGAGAAAGTCGAGTGAGACAACAAGAGAGAGAAAAGTGTTTTAGAGCATTGAGAGGAGAGAGAAGAGTTTTCAATAAATACCCTGACAATTGGAGCCCACGCGCGACAGGTGTTGTGCTCTTAAGGATCTTTTTATTTGCCCTGGTACATAAAAGGTACCCACTATTTTCTCCATGCCTTTACCTCCGCCCAACGCCCTTACAGCAACCGCTGCACCTCCAAGTGTTGGAAAGCCGCATCATGTAACTCCATCCATGTAACTCCATCCAAGCATCAGCGCGACGCCAACCATGGTCCTCACGAAAACTCCGGACGTCAACCCCATTTCCTCTCACTCTTGAACCCAAAAATTCTCCCCTCAAAAAAAAAGAAAAAAAAAACATAAACATCATCCAAAATAAATCACTAGCTTTTTGAAAAGCCAACGTTGTCATGATAAGCTAATAAACCAAAACCGATGAATGGATCGATGATCAGAGCAACAACAACTTGGATTGGATTGATGAAAGAGCATCAACAAGAAGAAGAAGAAGAAGAAGAAGAAGAAGAAAGAAAGAAAATGAAACGATGGCTTCTTTGTCGCTCCATTGTGGACATTGCTCCTTAACTTGTATGATCAAAATGAATGAATTGAGTATAAGATGCAAAACTGTAACCCCAAAATCTCCATAACTAAAATAAAAAATGCATATAAACAAGTAAAGAGATTTACGTATTTGATTTGGACCATTGTTTTTTATGCAAAATAGCAACGATCCAAATTCAAGAACTTCTCTTTCATTGTCTTTTGCATTACTAACTTAATGAAATAGCCTCTCACCATTAATGAATTAATAAACGCTCATTTATGAGGATAATTGTGTGTGTTAAAGTTAGAAGAAAGATTTCCAGTTAGGTTTTCTCATTATAAGTTAGATTCAACTTGGCCCACACTAGTCAGTTCCATATAATAATAATTAAAAAACTTCATATCTCGTTTTTGACAAATCTCATAAAATTTTATATAATATCAATTAATGCAATTCACATTAAAAAAACTCTTACATCGATGTCTTCTTTCCTATGCTTTGCCATTGCTCATGAAGCTCCTCCGTGGGGTTAGGATTTGTGAGGGTAGAGCAAGATAGGGAGGGAAGGAGATCGGGTTCCACATAAAAAGAAATTCTCATAATGTATTTTCACATCTTTAGATTGAGGAATTCGTTTTTCTAATTTTATGCATAAATATTTTCTTTAATCAAAAAGCGTTTTCAGTTAACTAGTAATTTATTGCAAATCAAATAGGGGAAAATCTAAAAATTTAATTTTAAAAAAGTATTTTCAATCAAACAAATACATGTTTTGATTTATTACATTGTTTCGTAAGGTACTACGATCTCTCGGACGTCTGCAATTATAAGTATGATGTGTTTAAACATCCAATGAGTATGTATTGCACCAATTTATACGTGAGTTTTGTAAATTAATTCTAATAAGTGACTTTACCAATGATTGCGGAGGTTATTCAGTGGCCTAGACGGGCTCGAGTAAAGACTGCAAAAGGGCTAAAAAAGTGACGGGTGCTGGCAATCGTCCATTTATGGTGTCGGAAAATTTGTGATGTGACGCGAATAAAGTTTTGGAAAATGGCTAGCCTAATCATGATGGAAAACGGACAATCAACTCCTAGCCACACATTTCTCATGAGAGAAATATCTAACATTTTGCCTGCAAATTTCGACACACTTGCGTTGGAGAAAGGAAATTTCGTGGCCATCCTCTTTTTTGGTCAAACGTGGCATCCTTTGACTGTTAGTACAACCCTGAAGTTTTCCAATAAAGACATCCATGTGTCTATAGTTAGCTAAGTTTTATCCACATCTTATATCAACGCCTGTCCACGTTAATTAAAATTTTCCACACTTGCCTACTTTTGTAAATTTGGTCGAATTTAAAGTCACACGGATTTTATAAATAAAATTTTGTAAATGTAAAAGGAGTTATAAAAATTTAAAATTAAGAAAACTTAATTAGAAAAAAAAACAAGAGTATGGGGACAAAAGAAAATTTCTTGTGCGGACTTCGGGCATGTACTTTTACGGCCAAGGGACTTTTCAGGATCATCATTCGATCAAGATTACTCATAAACGCAAAATCTATGCTTAGCAAGAATTCCTTAACTTGCTTAAATATCTAAGTAATCATAGCTTGCAATGTTGTAAAGGGGTACATGTCCGTGTACTAGTTGTTGCTATAAAATCACATCCTTTTCACAAAAGCAAAGAGATATCGTATACTAAAATGCATGGTCTTGGATATTTTAGTGCTCTTTACACAAAAAATAATAATAAACAATAGAGTGAATCGTTGATGAAACTAGAAATGAGTTACTCACATTAAACTCACTGTTTAAGAGCTTGTTTGTTTTCCAATTCAGCAACAAATAATTTTACTTCCACGCCAAATTGAAAAATAATATCCAAATTTCGAAGAAATTACAAAACAACATCACGTGTAAATTTACATGTCGATATTTATATACTTTGAAAGTTTCGACTGTTTTGAGCTAAAAAAGAGTCAGACACATGGGTTGAGAAAATTAATTCAGAAACATTTTAAGTCTTTAGTTCTTGATAGAACAATGTTACATGTATCAAGGAACCTTATTAAATCGTCTTAGCAAGCGATGAGACACTAATGCTAGAATGGCACGTACTTCGAAACCCAATTTTTTTAAAGGGGTAAAAAACTCTTAATAAATTTTCTTCGTGCAACTACCATTTTTCACCTTATTGATGCAGATGCTGGATGCTATCGCGCTACTACATTCCACCTACTCACTTCCGCTTCCACGACTCGACGAGATTACTCAGCTCAACGCTGGACGACCCGCCCGGACTCAGAGCCGCCTTCGCTTCCTCCTTCAAAGACTTCACTCGTTCCCTTATGATCTCACCCTCCTCCGACTCCATCAGCTCCCTGACTCGCTTCTCCACCTCCTCCGAACTCACCAGCCCGCTCTCCGACTCGTTAACTGGCAGGGCGATCTTGATTTCCTCCACCATCAGCCCTTTGTTCTGCCGCTGCTCCGCATAGAGCGGCCACGCCACCATCGGCACGCCGGCGCACACTGCCTCGAGCACCGAGTTCCACCCGCAGTGAGTCACGAACCCGCCCACCGAGCTGTGGTTCAGCACCTCCACCTGCGGCGCCCACGTTTTCACCACCAGGCCCCTCTCCCCTGTCCGCTCCAAGAAGCCCTCTGGCAGAAGCGAGCTCAGTTCCGGGTCGGGCATCGCTGACGTGGCGGTCTTCTGGTCTGCATCTTGTGGCGGGTTGCGGACCACCCACAAGAACCGTTGGCCACTCCTCTCCAACCCTGTCGCTATTTCCTTCAATTGTTCAACGAGAAAATACCCAAGCTTCCGAAACACAGGAACACGATGCTTCCTTTTGGCTGCGAGTCCAGCCACGTCAGACAATCCGACCTGCCGGTGCTGCTGCCCTCTCTCTTTCCCTCTCCGCTTGTGATCAGCGGCCCGATGCAGTACAGCGGAGGCGTGGGCCCGTCGGGTACGCACTCTCCGTCCCTGATCGCTCGCACCGCCCTGGGCTCGAGCTTCTCGAACGTGTTGATTATGATCCCAGCAGACGTGGCCATGTTCTTGGAGCTCTCGAGGAAGAGCTCATAAGCTCTGTCGTTGCGGTCTTGCACCGGCTTCACGATGTCGGAGGACGGCAAGGGCGGGGTCCCCGGGACATGAAGAACGGCGTTGAGGTCCTTGTAGCTCTTGGTGTACAGCTTGTGAAGAGCTGGGAAATATAAGAACACGGTCAAGACGCTCGCGCCGGAAGTGAAGAAGTAGTAACAAGGGATGCTGAGCTCACGTGCGACGCTCAGAGCTGAAGCGCAGAAGAAGTCGATGATGAGGCCGTGAATAATGTGGTTCTTGGAGATGGAGGTGAGGGCGGCGTGGACGTTGGGGTTGTTGAGGCGGAGGAGCTCGAGGGCGAGGGTCTCGTGGTGGGGGGAGGTGGTGGAGAAGTCCGGTGGGAGGGAGGTGGGGGGAGGTGGTGGAAGGCGATGGAGGGGCAGGCGGTGGAGACGGAGGCGATGTAGGAGGTGGTGGAGCCGGCGTTGTAGGCCTGGCTGGTGATGAGGACGTGGATGGAGAGGGAAGGGCGGTGGGAGAGCAAGAGCTTGCCCAGCTCCACCATAGAGATGAGGTGGCCGATGGCGGGCGATGGATATAGCACCACTGCCTCCTCCATCTGACGCGTACGAGAATAGCGGTGGAGAGAGAGAGAGAGAGAGAGAGAGAGAGAGATGATTCTTGAAAATGTGTGAGGTGATGCGTTGCACTTATGTGGGATGGTAGATATAGGATCGGTTGTTTTTCTTTTTGGGCCATCCATGATGTGTGGGGTTTGGACCTAGGCAGGTCCTAAGGCCTTGACAGCCCGGAAAAGACGGGTCCCAAGATACCGGAGGGATAACCTCCCTAGGGTGGGAGTCCCTTGTCTGCTCTTGGGTAAAGCTCGGGAGAGGGCTGGAGAAATAAGCTCTCCCCACTGCTGGACCGGCCACAGACCCTCCCTTGGAAACAAGGAAAGGGTACGGTCAGCACGCCTGATTCCCATGAAGCCTTCCCCGCTTTAAACGCAGCGGGTGTGGTTCAGGAAAATGATGGTGCCGGAGGAGGAGCCTCCTCCGGGTGGTCGGCTAGTTTGAGTTTCACGTCTGCTTTTTCCGAGAAGAATAATCAGTGGGGAAGCACTTCTTTGAATTTTCAGTTACGTCATTTTCTATCTCTACTTTTACTCGGCCCAAAGTAGGACCAGAGTCGGTAGAAGGCGACTGAGAAATGAGTCATTTTTTGCCTCACATATTTCACGGAGGTGTCTAGAATCCACGGTTGTTGAAGAAGGATGGAGTGTTGGAGTCAAACTGAGAAGTAGAAAATCTGAAGGGTGGGCCCCCCCTGTACACGTGAATCGACCAGAAGTCGAATGTGAACTGCTTGGCACTTGTCAAGTGTGCAAAATTTTCCTGAGAAAATATTACGTGCATTGTGTGCACTGCCAGCGTAACCAAAAAGAAAGGACGCAAGCTTCCAACACGTATTTAAGTGGGGCCGAAACTATCATTACAACACTCTCGCAATAGTCAAAAGCCATGACTCACCAATAATCTCCCTCCCTTCCTCCCTCTCGAACAGTATAGGCCAAAAATCGAATCTCGATACAGGTCTCTCTGGTCGGGAATTGGCCGAATCGTGCGCTCGGAAGCTCATCGTGGAGGTTTGCCACACCAAGAACTAGATGCCCAAAGACGGCCAAGGCACCGCGAGTGCCTATGCCATCGTCAACTTCGACAGCCAGAGGCGGTGGATGAAGACCAAGTTCCGGGACCTAAACTCGCAGTGGGAAGAGCGGGTCAAGTTCCCCGTCCACGATGCAGAGTCCATGCCCTCAGAGATTCAGGAGATCAATCTCTGCAATGATAAGAAGACCGGCAAGGCAACAGCTTCCCGGGCAAGGTGAAGATTGCTGGGAGGGGAAGGCGCCGTGGTTTGTCGATCAGACAAGGGCTTGGTAAGAGAGAGAGAAGCGTGCAGGGGAGGAAAGTAACATTTAGGCTCACTTAGACACGCGTTGGAAGTTCATGTACCTTCTTATTTGTTGTGCTAGCACATGAGGTGCATGCAATAGTTTCTCATATTTTCATCATAAGGCAAGAGAGTGGGAGAAAGCGACTCCATGTCCTTGCTTCCGACTATGAAAAGTCGATTTGTCTTTTGGGATAGCTTTCGGCTCACCGCAACTGATTTAGATCGTTACCAAACTATATATTATAATATGACTAATTCATGAATCAATATTGTGAGTGAGTCATGGTACTCGTACACCTAGCATAATTCTTTTTTTCACTATAGATTGCCGTGTGTATTTGTCTTTTTATAGTTGCACGTGTCCACTGTCATAAAACTTGCCCGAGAAAATGTGAATATAACCCAGTGCAGCTTGTGCGAACTAGATAGGTTCTAGAATAAATGAAAGTGGTTGTCTGATTCAATTTTGATTACCAATGGTTTTAAGTAGGTACTAGGACATTAAAAGTGTCATTCATATGACACTCACTTTAATTCTTAGCATATTGTATATGTATCAATTCAGTTCTAAAATTTTAAGTTGTTTCAATGTAGTCATAAACTTTTGATAATTTGTCAATTTAGTTATTCCTGCTAATTTTAGCAGAAAAATGCTGACACGAACAATTTTCTGCATTATTTAAAACTTTTTTTCTTTATCATTTTTTTCTTTCCTTTATTTTTTATTTTTATTTTTTATTCCAACTCTAGGCTAGTGAGGTCGCAAAGATAGCTAGCCACAGGCGAGGGCATTGGACCCTTGCCCAAACCTGGCGAGAGCGTCATGGCCCTCATCGACCTTCACGTTTGGCTAGCTAGGGAGTTGGAAAAAAAGGAAAAAAAGAAAAGAAAAGATGAACAAATAAAATGATAAAGGATAAAAAAAAATATATATTGTCTACGTTAGCGTCTAGTTAAAATTTGTTGAAATGAAAATTAACAAAGTTAAAATATTTAAGATTAAATTAATAGGATTGAAAGATTTGTTGGAAGATACGCAGAAGATAGGAAAGTCTAGCAAATCATGTCAAATTGTAAATTGATATGTAATATTGTCTATCTTAGGCCTAGAAAGATAGGGATAATTATTTTCCTTTATTATTTCTTCCTTTGTAGTTAAATACAATGTATTGTGCTCATATTACAATATAGAGAAATACACAGAAATTCCTACATCTCATCTCTCTCGATTTATCCTTTGCTTCACATTTTGACATGGTATCGAGCTTTGACTCGACATTGCTTCCGCATCATCTCTGTTTGATTGCCTAGAGGAACCCTATCCTGCAAAAGGGTTTACCAAGAGGAATCAAATTCTTTTGAAAGTTTTTTTTTTTGTCAAATATGAACCCACCGAGAAAACCAACCAGAGAACCTCACCTTCAATCCGGATGAACCGCATGATCGACGACTCCTCAGACTTCCACTGGTGTGACCGAACAACAACTCGGTCAAATTCAAAATCCACATGCATTTTGGCAGAATGCTCCGGCTCAGTTTAATCTGGGTCAGCCATTTTCGGCGTATCCCTACCAATGGATGCCATATCCATGGATCCCGTGGATGAGTCCGGTCACATCATCGCCGGGAAGTATGCCGAGCGACGGAGGTCCACCGGCCAACATTGGGGCGGACGCGACCATCGGCCCCGGAAGCGAAAGGCACATCGAATTTTTCCGGAACGGGATCTCGGGGACAATCGGTGCGGGACTTCGGGGACAACCCCAAGGAATACCACCGGGTTTCTTAATTTTCCGTTCGCGGCCGCCATGGGACGACCGAGCCCGGCGACGCGCTTTATGTTTCCACTTCCGACGGACCGGAGTTGCGGCTCATCGCCCACCCTCTCACGGGTCCAGAGAATTACTCAACCTGGGCGAGGGAATTTCGGCGAGCCCTAATCACCAAAGACAAAGAGGGTTTCGTCGACGGAACCGTTCCGATTCCGACCAACGAAAAAATGGGAAAACAGTGGAGAAAATGCAACCAATTAGTCAGAACATGGATCGGTAACTGCATTAACCCAGAAATCGCGGCTGGGTTACCACCAACAGAGGATTCAAAAATCATTTGGGACAGCATCCGAGAAATGTACGGCAAATTGGATCGGGCAAAAAATTTTTCGCTCCATCAAACGCTCAGCGAACTGAAGCAAGGAAACACATCGATAACGACGTGCTTCAACGGGCTTTCGCACTCGGAACGAGTTGGAAGCCGCTGAAGAAAAAAGCTGGAAGGATCCGAATCAACCCTCCAACAAGTACAAAGCTATCAAAGACGGGAGAAAGCGACTCGGTTCTTGCGATTTTGAACGATTCGTATCTCACCTTCCGATCGCAGATGCTGGCGATGGAACCAGCGCCGACCCTCGGCCGAATCTTCCAGCTTGCGGTGCAAGAGGAGAATCAAAGGCTTGCCTCATCGGACAGCAAGATCTCCGAAACCCTAGCGCTGGCGGCAAGAGTAGAAAAGGAGAAGGAGAAAACCCTAGATCGAAAAGGAGGAGAGAACAGAGAGCACTTAGGGTTCGCGGAGAACCGAGGGCCGCTAGGGTTCGCGGATCAAAAGCCCTATAAATGGGGCAGCTCCGACGGCTCGGATCGGGCGTCGCGATCCGACGGCTCCGGAGGCACGCGAGCTTCGGATCATCTGGACGGTGGAGATTCATCCGCTTTAAGAGGATCCAACGGTCCTCAAAATTCGAAAGGATTTGGGCCAAATTTTCGAAATAAAGGCAAATTATTTTGCGATTTTTGCAAGCGGCCCCACCATACCATCGATACCTGCTGGAAATTACATGGCAGGCCTGGAGAAAAAGAAAAAAGAGGAAAAGAAATATCTGCAGCAGCCTATCAAATTTCAGGGTCAATGAATTCTGCTAATCAGCCTATTACACATGGGGAATATCAGCAACTTATGCAGGCCTTACAGAAATTGGATGTCCAGAAAAAGGGAAGCAGCTTTACAGGTATTTCATATTGCCTGGCAAGTACTATTTCTAGAAATACCTGGATTATAGACTCGGAGCCGGTGACCATATAGCATGTGATAGAAGATTATTTTCTGTTATTAATGAAGAATTAGAAAATCGTCACCGTGCAATTACCCAATGGAAGTGTTGCCTATGTCACTACAACAGAACAAGTGGAACTTAATTCCCATATTGTCCTTACTAATGTCCTCTATATTCCGGACTTCCAATTTAATCTGGTTTCTGTGTGTAGAGCCTGTAAGGACAACTCTTGTCGAGTTCTATTCAACACTGATACATGTCTGTTTCAGGCCCTTTCGACTGGGACACTGATGGGCTGGGGTAGTCTCTCGAAGGATTGTTTTTTCGGGAAAAGCTTGCCCGCAAATTTTCATTTTCCTTGTAATAAGAAATCATTGTGTAACTCAATTTCCAATGATAGAAATTTCCTTTTGCACTCCAGTTGGGTCATAGTTCTCGGTTTCCTTACTCTCATTGTCAAATTTGCCCTCTTGCAAAGCAATCGCGTAATCCTTTTCCTTTAAGTGAAAGTCGTTCAAGAAATATCATTTCCTTACTACACATTGATGTATGGGGACCCTATCATACAAGTAAATCATGATGGATCTCGTTTTTTCCTTACCATTGTGGATGACCATTCCAGAGCCACTGGATCTTCCTCATGCATCTAAAAGTCAAGTTGTGTCCCACTTGAAAACCTTTCTTTCCTTATCCAAAACCCAGTTTGGAAAACCCGTACAAAAGATAAGGACAGACAATGGGAAGGAATTTTTTAATCATGAATGTGCGGATCTCCTTTCATCTCAAGGAATCCTACATGAGAGCTCCTGTACTTATACACCACAACAAAATGGGTGGTGGAAAGGAAGCATCGTCATCTCTTAGAGGTTGCCGAGCTTTGAAATTTCAAGCTTCTATTCCGAGATACATTTTGGGGAGATTGCATATTGACCGCCGCTTATTTAATAAATCGAATGCCGACCAAAGTTCGAATGGACAGTCTCCTTTCCAAGTACTTTTTGGGAAGAAGCCCGACTTGAGCCATTTGAGAGTTTTTGGCTGTCTCTCGCTATCTTTGCTATTGTCGGACCCAAAGATAAGATGGGTCCCCGTGCTCGCTATCGCATATTCATGGGATATTCTACCTTACAAAAGGGATATCGAATTTATGATCCAAATACTTCGGAGAATTTTCTGTCAACATGAGATATTATATTCCAAGAGACTATTTTCCCTTTCGTCCATCGAACAAAAGTGGCACTTTGAACCAGGGTATTCTTCGACGTATTCTGCTGACGATGGATCTACAGGTTCCAGCTATGTATTTATTCCTCCGCCGACGAATACACAAGGTGTTTTCAACTCCATTAACACCACAACACCTTTAGAGGAAGCCCAGGATGAAAGACTGAATGATAATGAGATTTCTTCAGATCTACCTATCCCAGTGGAAGTCTCAAACAATACATCTTCCGGAGATGATCCACCCAGACGTTCTGGACGTGCTACTCGACCTCCTACCTGGACTAAAGACTATATATGTGGAGTCGAATTCACCGGGTATTCCTTTTCCAATCTCTTCTTATGTTTCCTTCGATCGTTTATCCCCAATGCATCGATGTTGCATTGCTCGTATTTCCGAAGACCAAGAACCATCCAACTTTCATGAGGCAATCACGATCCACGATGGCAAACGGCAATGGAAACAGAATTGAAAGCCCTCGTGGATAACCATACATGGGATCTTGTTGCTTTACCACCGCATCGTAAAGCAATTGGATGTAAATGGGTCTACAAGATCAAATATCGAGCAGATGGATCGATTGAACGATACAAGGCGCGACTTGTGGCTAAAGGCTTCACACGAAGGAAGGTTTCGATTATCACGAGACTTTTTCCCCCGTGGCCAAAGATGTCACAGTTCGCTCTTTTCTCTCTATAGCAGCTTCTCACGACTGGTCGTTACATCAGATGGATGTTCATAATGCTTTTCTCCATGGTGATTTAGACGAGGAGCTATATATGGAAATACCTCAAGGCTTACGGAGACAGGGGGAGAATAAAGTATGTCGTCTCCGCAAATCCTTGTACGGACTCAAGCAAGCATCCAGACAAAGGTGGTACGCGAAATTTGCGACTCACCGATAGCTACCGGTTTTCACCAATCCAGATATGATTATCTTGTGTTCACATGGACTAAAGGTACGTCATCTATCTACTTAATGATATATGTAGATGACATACTCATTATGGGGAATGATGAAATAGCTATCAAAGGCCTTAAAGGATACTTGCATTCTACTTTCCATATTAAAGATCTGGGATCGCCAAAGTATTTTCTTGGGATTGAAATTGCTCGATCTAGCCAAGGAATCTCTCTCAGTCAGAGGAAATTTGCATTGGAGATCATTTCAGAAGCAGGATTATGCGGGTGTAAGCCATTTGTAGTGCCTATTGAACAAAATGTCAAGCCGACAACCGCGATTATGATGTTGAAGTGCCTCAAGAGGCAGACCCTACTCTCAAAGATCCTTTGGGCTATCAGAAGCTTGTCGGGAAGCTCATATATTTGACTATGACTAGACCGGACATAAGTTACGCTGTGCGAGACACTTAGTCGGTTCATGCACAAGCCAAAAGAGTCTCATATGAATGCCGCGGCGAGGGTCGTGAGATACTTGAAGAAATGTCCTGGTCTTGGGATTCTTCTCTCTAGGAAGTGTGACATGAAAATGATCGCATCTTTGCGATGCAGATTATGCAACTTGTCCTATGAGTAGAAGGTCAATAACCGGTTATTGTATCAAATTGGGGGATTCTTTACTTTTTCCGGAGAACGAAGAAACAACCAACTGTCTCGTTATCTTCGGCGGAGGCGAGAATATCGAGCCATGGCTAAGACCACATGTGAAATAGTGTGGTTGAGAGGGTTACTTCGGGATCTTGGAGTGCAAGTAAAAGGGCCAACAAGATTGTTCTCGCGACAATGATGCAGCTCTGAAACTTGCATCCAATCCTATCGTGCATGAAAGAACAAAGCACATTGAAGTCGATTGTCACTTCACCCGAGAAAAAATCCAGGAAGGGATGATTGAGACACAAGGGATTGGAACACAAGAACAACCGGCGGATGTCTTCACCAAACCTCTGTGTCAAAAACAGCATGCGTATCTCTTGAGCAAGCTAGGCGTCTTGGACATCTACAAGCCACCAGCTTGAGGGGGAGTGTTGGAAGATACGCGAGAAGATAGGAAAGTCTAGCAAATCATGTCAAATTGTAAATTGATATGTAATATTGTCTATCTTAGGCCTAGAAAGATAGGGATAATTATTTTCCTTTATTATTTCTTCCTTTGTAGTTAAATACAATGTATTGTGCTCATATTACAATATAGAGAAATACACAGAAATTCCTACATCTCATCTCTCTCGATTTATCCTTTGCTTCACATTTTGACAAGATTTACAACTGAATTGACGCAAATGTAATAGATTTATGATTTTTTTTTTTTTGGCATTCCTCATCTTTGGGTGTACTAAAACAACTGAGAAAGTTAGGTATGATGTAATTGAGTGTACAATCAAGAAACATTAGAGGACGTATATAATGTGACCAGATTACTTCAAACCTAACTACTTGTCACAATTAAAATTGTTAGGTATTGATGTAATTGAGTGTACTCAACCATTCAGCAAATTTTCTTCTTTGGGCTTTCATTCGGTTACGTAAACAAAATTGAATCGAACCCGATGTGCCGTGCAAATCTCTTTCATAGGCGAAGGAGAGTAGGAGTTGTCTTCAAAATAAAGACCCTGGCAGCCCGGCCAACAAGTGAACTACACAGTGTATACATCACATGTAGGAGTCTCCCCTTCTTTGCTTAGATGACATCGTAAGAGGTGCAACCTCAGATAAAAAAGGCCATCGTCTGACGTTAAAAGCTACCACTTCCAAGCCACTAATGCAACCCAGGAGTTAGTATTTCTTGTTGGATTGGGCCTGAGGGTCGAACAAATGGACTGGTGCGTGTGCATTGTGCGATCGTGTGAGGGTCATTTTGTTTTGAGAAAAATAGCCTGGCAAAACCTGTGATAAGTGAACTTACATACCTAAGCATATAAACTCTCAACGACTTGTCTGGGCCACCACGCCGCCGCCGCCGCCCCCCATGGTTAGGTCTGACTATTGAGGTTTCGGCTTTACATATTGTCCATTCAGCGGCGGTCTGGGCCACCACGCCGCCGTGGCGCCCATCCCCCCCCCAACCAAATCCAATACAGTGACGCAGCTACATGATCCGAAGAAAACTCAATGCATATCAGCATGAAGCCAGATCTCTATCAGAGGCCACGGCGCCTGAAGGATATATTATGAAATAATTGCGGATTCACTCCGTCACTTTGATAATGAAATCCATTATTTTATGTGGTCTTTGTTAAATAAGTTTAGTCGGTTTGATGTTTGGACTACGCTCGTTCAAAAAGATATCTTTGAATTCATGGCATACCTTATCACTTTGCATATTTCTTGAGCACCTTCGTCTTCTGGATTAGTTTAATTCAATGCATGATCCACTTTTGTAATTCTTGATAAGTTTCGCCACTTGTACGACATAATCCTGGTGTGTGATAATAAGAAATCACAAGACGACACTTTTAAGTCCGATTTTATTTTATTAAAAAAAAAAAGACTCTAGCCATTCATAGCTTTAGCGCCTCAAATTTGAGTTTACATACCAATGATGTAACATATTTAATCTAAGATCCTAAGGATTCAATTTAGCTCTTGGGCTAGTTGAGTTCGTCATTGTTAGAGAGCTTGAATTAAGCTTGTCAATTTTACAATCCCATAAAAGATGTAATCAAGGCCCAACTAAAATAAGGTTTACAATGGATAATGTTCATCTTACTTTGATCTTATGTTTGCTCAACTAAAATAAGATGAGACTAACATGATATTTCTACGGCTATATAATAGATAAGAAAACAATTGATCCAAAAAATTGATTTTTTTTTGGTCTAACTAGAAAAATAATAATCAATTTAGAAGAGAGGAAAATAGCGAAGTACAGAATCCTAAGCTCCAAACCAACTCACCTACCCACGGGCACGCTCTTTCCAGCCTAGTGGACCTGATGGCCATTTTCCGTGGTCCACGTCACCACTTACCTATTGTCCATCAACGACGTGTCGTTCTCAACCCTAAAGTAGCAGACCTCGATCCTATGATGAGAGATCCTCGAGTGGATAGGTCGACTCATATGAGCTGATTATAGCTCTCGGAGTAATGGGTGGACTTACGACCCAAAACTACAATATTACATATATATATATACCAACAGTTTTGATTTATTAGTGTTATCAATTATGTTGTAATTGTGCTATAAAGTGCTGTAATTATTTATTATTTTTAAAATTTTGAAACTGTAGTACATTAGAGTCGAATGAGACGATTTCCGTTGAGGCTAAGTTTTTCTCCACAAGGGTACAGTTTTGGCCTGCAAAACGACCACCCGAAAGTGGAAATACAAGTAATATTCAAGAAAAGATTCAAACATTTCTCGTCCGTCCTGTGGACATTTATTAGACAGATCAAGCACGTGCGACTGTGTTCGTTGTACGTCAGTTTACCGACCAAAAAAAAAAAATACTGCAAAAGACCAAAAGGACGATAATAGAAAAGATTCATCGACGACGAACGAC
This sequence comes from Eucalyptus cladocalyx, assembly GCA_017140615.1. Lineage (NCBI taxonomy): Eukaryota > Viridiplantae > Streptophyta > Magnoliopsida > Myrtales > Myrtaceae > Eucalyptus > Eucalyptus cladocalyx. The sequence goes on from CM029516.1 coordinate 39,901,074, forward strand.
GCAAATGACGAAGACGACCCACAAAGTCCGGCGCGTTTCACTCGCGCTTCCACGAATCGACGAGTCCGGCCAGCGCCGACCGAGACGACCCGCCGGGGCTTAGCGCGGCCTTTGCTTCTTCCTTTATGACCAGCACTCGCTCTCTCACCATCTTGCCCTCCTCACTCTCCATCAACTCTCTGACTCGCTTCTCCACCTCCTCCGAACTCACCCACCCATCCTCTGACTCGTCCACCGGCAGCGCGATTTTCGTCTCCTGCACCAGCTGCACCCTGTTGTGCCCCTGCTCCGCGTAAAGCGGCCACGCCAGCATCGGCATGCCAGCGCACACCGCCTCGAGCACCGAGTTCCACCCGCAGTGAGTCACGAACCCGCCCACCGACGGGTGGCTCAGCACCGCCACCTGCGGGGCCCATTTCTCGACCACGAGCCCCCTCTCTTTGGTACGTTCCAGAAAGCCCTCCGGAAGTAGCGACCCCAAGTCCAGGTCGGGCACCTCTGACGTGGCGGCCTTTTGGTCCTTGTCCTTTATCGGACTCCGGACCACCCACAAGAACCGCTGACCGCTCCTCTCCAGCCCCGTCGCTATTTCCTTCAGCTGTTCCACCGAGAACACGCCCATGCTCCCGAAACACAGGAACACGACGCTCCCTCTCGGCTGCGAGTCCAGCCACGTCAGAGACTCTGGTGATCTACCGTCGTCGCCTCCCCTGCTAGAGATCAGCGGACCGATGCAGTAAAGCGGCGGAGTGGGCCCGCCGGGCACACACTCATCGTCCCTGATGGCTCCTATGGCTCTTGGCTCGAGCTTCTCGAAGGTGTTGACTATGATTCCAGCCGAGGTCTGCATCTTCAGGGACGAATCCAAGAAGCCCTTGTAGGCATCGTCATAGCGATCCTGCAACGGCTTCACAACATCGGAGGGCTGTATCGGCGGTGTGCCGGGGACATCTATGGGGGCGTCAAAGTCTTTAACGCTTATGGCGAAGTTGTCGTGAAGAGTTGGGAGGTAAAGGAAGAATGTAAGGAAACAGGCGCCCGAAGTGAAGAAATAGTAGCAGGGGATGTTGAGCTCACGCGCGACGGTATCGGCGGTGGTGCAGAAGAAGTCGATGACGAGGCCGTGAATGACGTGGTCTGTGGAGATAGAGGTGAGGGTGCGGTGGACGTTGGGGTTGTTGAGGCGGAGGAGCTCGAAGGCGAGGGTCTCGTGGTTGGGGGAGGTGGTGGAGAAGTCCGGGGGGAGGGTGGTGGCAGGGAAGAAGTGGAAGGCGATGGAAGGGACGGCGGCGGAGACAGAGGCGATGTAGGCGGTGGTGGGGCCGGCGTCATAAGCTTGGTTGGTGATGAGGATGTGGATGGAGAGGGAAGGGCGGTGGGTGAGGAGGAGCTTGCCGAGCTCCACCATGGAGATTAGGTGGCCGAAGAACGCCGCTGGATACAGCACGATCGCTTCCTTCATTGCTTGGGCTTGTTGATGTTCTTTTCACACGACGTTGAAGCTCTCTGAGGCCAACGATTGTGGGGAGATTGGTCTGTTCTATACTCCTGACATCGAGGGGGAATCATGTAGTATGGTCCCTCGTAATTCTAAATTTCCAATACTGTCAGATGCATAACGAAATGGCTAACGCAATTTATTTTTGTGAGGTCAAAGTATGGTATGGGCCCAATATTGTTCGGATCTAGAATGTGGAAAATGGCGGCCTAAGGAAATATGACTGTTGAAAGCCAGTTTGATATATGTATCAGGTTAACCATTGGGGTTTACCCCAGTGGCCACATTTCCATCATGAAAGGGGGAGGTGGGGGATTCGAATCCCACATTTTTAGGGGGTTGAGATGGGAACGAATTAATTTCAGAAGTGGGTTTCGACTCCCACGCCCTGCAAGGAGGTAGGGTAAAAGTCTGAGAGTGAGAGTTAGAATAGAAGTAGAGTAAAACCGACCGAAAAAAAAAAGATATGTATTTGGTTCAATGAATATTTTGGTCTATAGATCATGTGAACTAGGGTCATTCCAAACGCTAGTGATGTGGTCCTATAGTAAGACCCATATATATTTAATTGTTAAAATGATATAGAGAAATGATAGTGATAGTAGTTAATAGTCTATTCTAAACCATAAAAAAATTAAGCAACACGGCCAATCTGGCTAGGCGAATGTAGCATTCGGGCATTGTTAGAGGAAGGATCAGGAGCAATCCCTAATCCTTGACAATGAGGAATGAAGGCACGATTAGCGTATTCGCCATTTTGAATGCCTCCTTCTTGATTAGCTAAAATTACAATTTGAGCATTGCATCTTATTTGAAAACACCCTTGAGAAAACACCATGTAATTGACTTATTTGAAAACTCAATTCTACGTTATCAAATCTTTCAATAAATGAAGTTATATATAAAGTACATGTGCATATGGCAATTCTCTATTTTTACATGTCATTAGGTGTAAATTATCAATAATGTTAGGAATATATGATGATTTATAATTTTTCTGTGTTAAGGTATAGTCTAGAGATGCCAAACGTGCAAATTCAGCACTGTCTATTCTTTCAATCTATTGATTGTACGGACATGTAAATTATGTGCATGGGCATTAGGTTAACATTGCACCTCCTCGAGCCAAGGCCCGAGAAATTTCCAATGGTGATTATAAGACATACGAAAATTTGTGGAGTCGATTTAGGTGAGAGAGAAAACACAAAGGATTATCGGAACATTGCGTGCTTCTTTTCCTTTTCCTTTTCCTTTGTTCCCTTTCTTTTTGGTGCAACTAATTTTGCTTCAATCTGAGTATTCCCTTAGATTTCATTGTGCTCGAATTAGGTAGAAATAGAAAACGACAGGAAGCTATTAAGAGAAAACGCATTAAAAAAAATTAATCATAATATTTTAAGTAAAGGTGAGCATGATCCGGATTGGATAGGTCTAGCACCAAATCTAGGAACTGACTTGCACAGTATTGGTCCCTAATTTTTGGGACCGAGGACCAACCCTTTTGAGCTTGGGACTGAATACCAGACTGACCCTATGAGTCTAGTACTAACTGATTATTTTTTTTATTTCACTTTTTGTATTCCTTAAAAGGACAAGTATACTATTGCAAATTATATATGCATCAATAATGCGACATTGAGTAACCAAATTATGGATACAATCACATATCAAATATAAATATAAGAAAAGATAACAACATAAATTTCATACTTGCTAAAAGAAACAAACCATAAAAATGAACACATGAGGTGAGTGAGAAGAGGCTAGAGGCGAGTGGACAGAGGTGACTGAATCAAGGCGAGTAGGCGAGTAGGCGAGCAAGGCCGAGGTGAGCAAAGAGGGTTTTATTTTTTATTTTGGTTGAATTAGGGCTCGGTTTCTTTTCACTTTCTAATTTATGTGACAAATTGAACTGTGAAGATGACAGAGCAAGAGGTGTTAGAATTTAGAATAGACAAAAATTTATAATATATAATATATCTAATACATATTATACATGATATATATATCTATTAATATATATAGGGTTGGTCAGAGTTGGACTAACTCTAAATCTCCAGGACAGCGAATTAACGTGCACGGTGCAGGGTTCGGGGATCCTAGGACTAAGGACCGCTTTAGTCTCCATGGGAACTGGACTAGGACTAGTTAGGTTAGGCTGGTTCAGTTGACTCTAGACCGATGCTTAGCCCTAATTTTAAGTTACGGGTTTATTAATACGTTAATGATAAATATAAAATGATCGAATGTGTAACTTGTAATGCAATTAGTACGTATATTTATCTAATCTCTAAAGACACTCTTGAATTGGTTTTTGACCATTTTAGTGGTGAATCTCTACGTAAGTTTAGAAAATAAATATCATCATTTAAGATTTTGTGAAATGTCATAATCATGAAAGTAACTTTTAACATTGAAAATAGCTATGCATGTTTTTATTGCCAATTTCATTATCATGAAAGTAACTTTCATAATTGAAAATAGCTTTGCACATATATTGGGCTATGGATGTAGTTGATGGAGATTAAAGACTCCCGCTTGCACACACGTGTTCGACAATAGCGTTAATGCCGGAATCTGCCTGCAACACCGTCTTCCCCTGCGTGCCTGTGCATAGAGAGATTACGTAGGCAATTTCGTCCGATGTAGAACCTCCGAATGCGACAACCCATGTATTTAACAGTTCATTGGTTGTCTATGTCTATGGCCGAAAAGAAAATAACCAGAACATGTCGTGAGGTGCTGCCGACGAATGGGTAACTGGGTTGTTCTACAGTAAGAGCGCTTCATAGCCGAATGAAATGATTCCTCAAAAGCTGCTGTAACTTAGAGAGCACTGCAACCCTGGTACCAAGATTTTGTACCGTTGCGGTCTGCTAACCCGCCCGAAAATGGAGATAGGTAACACAGAGGGAGAGAATGATTTGGAGTGTACAGTCCAAGAGAGATTTTATTTCACCCATAAAACAAAGGACTGTTTGCACGGGGGGAATCAAAGCGCAGCATACAAGACAAAACTCAACCATGCGCACGTTCTGCTTACGTTTACTGATAAAACCGATGCATAGAAAGAACACGCCACTTCGTCTGAGACGTCCGTCCATTCGCCTCCCTCGAATGTTGCCTACCTAAAAGACGACGAGAAAATATCATCAGTAGACGGCCGAACGAGTCAATGAGTACGGCGCGTTTCACTCGCGCTTCCACGACTCAATGAGTCTGGCCAACGCCGACCAAGATGACCCGCCGGGGCTCAGAGCAGCCTTAGCTTCTTCCTTCATGGCGAGCGTTCCTTCTCTCACCATCTTGCCCTCCTCACTCTCCATCAATTCTCTGACTTGCTTCTCCACCTCCTCCAACCTCATCGACCCGTCCTCTGACTCGTCCACTGGTAGTGCGATCCTCATCTCCTGCACCAGCAGCACCTTGTTGTGCCGCTACTCCGCATAGAGTGGCCACGCCAGCATCGGTATGCCTGCACACACCGCCTCAAGGACTAAGTTTCACCCATAGTGTGTCATGAACCCGCCCACCGAGGGGTGTCTTAACATGGCCACCTTTGGGGCCCATTTCTTGACCACGAGCCCCCTCTCCTGGGTACGTTCCAAGAAGCCCTTCGGAAGCAGTGAGCCCAAGTCTAGGTCGGGCGTCGCTGATGGGTTACGGACCACCCACAAGAACCATTGACCGCTCCTCTCCAGCCCCGTCGCTATTTCCTGTAGCTATTCCACTGAGAAGACGCCCAAGCTCTTGAAACACAAGAACACGACGCTCCCTCTTGGCTGCGAGTCCAGCCATGTCAGACAATCTGGAGATCCACCTGTTGGACGCAAATTGTGCAACCCCAAGATCTCCATAACTAGAATAAGAACATGCATAATTGATTAGAAAGATTAACGCACCTGTTTTGGGATCCATCATTCTTAAAGCGGAAGCGGAAACACAATGTTCCACGCTCAAATCCTTCTCCTCTATTGCCCTCCGTATCATTGGCTCAATGAGGTGGCCCCCTTCACGTTTAGCGTTAGGTAAACGCTCCTTATGTGAGGATACATGTGAAAATTAGGGTTAGAGAAGAGACTTGAGCACTATTTATAAAGTTTCCAGCCAGACCCCCTCATTACGAGCCAGGCTCAACTTGGCCTACACTAGCCAACCTCATATTAGACTAATTAAGAAACATTTTATCTCACCTTAGACCAACCTTGTTTTACAGTAACCGTAAAAACAGTAAATTACAATATCAATTAATGTAGTCCACATTAGGAAAACTCTTACATTCTCCTACTTGGACTATATTAATTGAAATCGTACTGTATGTGCGTACATTGGTCTAGAGATAATTCTTAATAGTCAATCATATCCCATAAAGTCTTAAACACCGAATCATGGCGGTAACTGCATGTATACACACAGAGCCTTCCATGATTACGAGTGCTCTCAACTTTATTGATATAGATTCAATATGGTAGTGTATCAAATGGATAACATCTCTCATAGAGAGATTTCATTTGTTAGTCACTATTCTCTTATCTTAAGCGTTACAAAAACTTGTGCCACTAGAGAATGCTTTATGGTTTCAATGAATCCACATATGTCTTGTCTTTACGGTTAACTTTTCTTTATGTATAACAAGACATATGCACAAGGTTAATAACCGGATGCCCCTAGCCTTTACTCAAGGTTTATACAGTATCTTGAGACTTTATTAATATGTATTCAACATTATAACAACATATTCAAAAATATTTTATTGAATGCAAAAGTTAGTACATATCAAACCATTACAAAGTATAACGAATACAGATAAAACATTTATCAGAGTAAAGCCAAAATAACTCCCACTAAATAATAGCATCTTATGATGCTCCTAGACCCATGTTAATGACATGTCACTCAAATACACATGGGCGTAGGCCTTTAATTAGTGAATCTGCAACCATATCATCTATGAAAATATGTTATATTATTATGTCACCTTTATGTACCGTTTCCTTTTGGTCAAAATTTTTTACCATCATATATTTAGACCCATTGAGATCTCTGTAGTAAATAAATAATACTATAAATTTATTATCTCAATACAACCGTATGGATCTATCCATAAAATTAAAACGATCAACTCCTTCATGAGATTCTTGAGCCTAATAACCCAAGTAACAGCCTAAAAGAATGTTACTAACACTACTTACATAGTAGAAGATGGCATATAACTTTATTCACTGCACTTCCTGTTAACATAAATATGTATTCCGTTATTCATAACATGTCATCCTAACAGTCAGCAAAGTTTACATCTGAATACCCTACTAGCTGCAAGAATTGAACATGCCGATAAATTATCATATAATATTTTGTCCTATTTAAGTACCTTAAAACCTTCTTGGCAGCAACCTAGTGGTCGCGTTTTGGATTTGACTGAAATCTACCTAGAAGTTTCGTTGCAGCAGATTCAACTTGAATCTGCTGCAAAATTCTTCAGTTGCACTTATAGATTTTGTATTTATTTAACGTAACTTCAAATAAAAAAGAGTTATTAATGCCACGTTCACTCTGAAAGGATATTTAAAGAAATAATTATTTCTTCATTATAAAATATCCACCACTCTTTCAGAGTAAAAACTTTATCATCTTTTATGACATCTAATCACATACTTGATTAATGATAAGAAACAACATGTATTTATGTCGCTAAATCAACTATGTAGTGGATATTGCAGTCATGCTCTTACAAATAAACTATATAGTCTAATAGAATAATTGATCATATTTTCCTAAAAAATCTCTGAGTAAAGCTACAACCACTTCATTCTATACTTAAGAGGTTTGAAAAAATTTCATCATAACTATATCAAGAACAGTACCTTGAACCTCAACAAGTTTAGTATATGGTATAGGAGATTCTATAATTGTCTATACCACAAGTTTAGTCTATGGTATAGAAGACATAGTGATCTTCCATCGCACTATTATCATTAATAGTCTGAGAGCAGCTATCCTCTACAATTACGTCAAACTGTAGAAACTTTATAGTATGTGATTCCATAATTCTTGTACCTTCTTTAGGGTTATAAAATTAATACCCCTTTGAATAATCTGAGTAAGATACAAAATAATTCCAAGTAGATCTAAATTCCAATACACTTAATATTGAATTAGATAACCTACCTCTAAATTTAATATGATTCAAATAATTTATGTCCAGTCTATAACTCAAAAGAAGTTTATGAAATAACTTTGACAAAAAACACCTTTTATATATGAAAATTTTGCTTTCAAAATATTAGCCCACAGAAAACCGGATAAACTAGTCTTAATCATACTCATCACCATGTTCAATATGGTGCATTTATGCATTTCGGCCAAATCTTTTTGTTAGGATTTTCAGGCATGGTAATTAAGTTACCACCCAAGAATCTACCAAGTATTTGACAAATGACCCTTTAAGCTATTTCGCATTGTCATACTCGCAAAAATACTCACGGCTACTATTAAGCCTGACAACATTTTAAGATTAATTGTAATTATTTTATTCTTTATTTCGGTAATTTTACTTCCACAATAATCTATAGAAGTCTTTAGATAACTGTTAAGAGTAAACAGAATATCAACATTATCAACTTTTCTACTCTTCCTTTAGACATGTGTGAGATTATTTCTTAAATAGAAAATTTTTGGAAACAACCTTTTCAACCATATACGATATGTATATGCCATTAGAACTTAAACACAATCTTTGCAGATGTGTCATAATTTCGGTATTAGATAAAACATAACTTCAAGCCATTAAAGCTTTCATCATCTTTTAGCAGTGCAGTTAGTAGACAAGCCACTTTTCAAGTGTTCCAGAATGGAACGCTTCATGGACAATAAGCAAATTTTATTGTTTTTTTTTTCAAGCAACAAATCATATATCTACAACTTAAAATTTGAAGCAGTAAAAACCTTAATAATAGTGGAGTTTATTAATTATAAAAAATGTGACTAAAAAACAAGTAATGTATATAATTAGCATCATGTGAGCACCGTGTAACTTGATGTACAAGTACATATCCAAAGAGTTACACGCATAATCATATAATCACATTTGGACAGAATACATGACATGCACTTGTACATTCCCCATATGATAGCAATTATAAGAATATATTCCAATATTCGTGAATTCATTACCTTTGGGCATATGAACTGCTAGGATCAATCATTCCTCCACCACACCATCATGTATCCCTCTATGAACTAATACACAATCACCTCCTTTGGGAGTATGATCACGCATTAGACTAGGAGACATCCCAATCAGTATACGAGATCGAAATTTCTCAAATCCATTCAAACATGCCACTTTGGTGATCACTACTCAATTAAATCCTTAAAACTCTCTCATACTAGGGATATAAACTTTACTTCTCACATACACCATATATATGTGATTTTAACTTTAGTGATAGGGGTAGTAAATCACTAAAATCACATATCATGCTAATTACATTACTTTATTTATTAATAAAAATTAATCATATATATATATCGAACCTGAAAGACAAATTCCAATGAGATCACTAATCAGAGCAATACAAGAAACTTCTCATAACAAAAAATAAAACATCTCTTATGCACCCTGATTACAGATTACGAGAACAACATAAAAAAAATGATGATCTAGAAGATCTCTCACAAATTAACATCAATAGACAAGCCTGATAGTCGATCAATTCTCACTCATGAGTTTCATAAGGCAAAAAATGACTCTAAGGTCAATAACTGATTTATTAGCCAATTTTTTTAATTAACAAATTATCATTGTAATCAACCAGTGGCCTATTAATTGAGTTAAACTAGAGAACCGAATATCTAAACTTTAATAGTAGATATTATTGCTCTGCGTAAATGTTGTCATACTCCTTAACTATAAAATAATATTCAATTTAATGGACATTAACCAGTGACCAGATGAGTTTAGGTATAATATGCAATGATTTAACTGACATGCATTACCCAAATTCAGTAGATGTGTTAATTAGTACAATTAGTTTGGTCACAGGTTCTTAAGACATCCATCATTCAAAGGTTACTAGCATGTAAAGGAGTATGCATTAGCAACAAAAGTTTTATAACATTTTACCGTTTCTCATCACCTCAATACATAATTCAATTACTATCCCATAATGGTTGTATCTCATTAAGCCAGCTTTAGTTCACAATAAAGTTTAATTTTATTAATGAATCATACCATTATAATGTTTATGTGATAAGATACTTGTAACCCAACATTTGTATTTCCAAAATCATAGAAAATACAAGAAAAATACGTAAATATACACTAAAAATACACGTATTTAGGGTTTTGTATGTATTTTCACATCCATAAAATCATCAAACATATCAAATAAATGCACCACAATATAAATAATGAACATACGAATCCAACGCTGCCAGCCACACGCCGATCCGATGCTTCACGTGCTCGCATGCGTTGCCTAAGTGAGCTTCGCGTGGAGCCCACGCGCGGGCTTAACTTGACCGGTTCTCAGTCTGACCGGTTGACCAGTTCCCGGTCTGACCGGTTGATCGGTTCGATTGTCCGGTCTAATCAACTATTGACCAGGTCGAGTCGGTCAATGGGTCAGGTCGGGTCGGTCAATGGGTCAACGGTCCTGGGTCGAGTTAACTGATTGGTTCGGGTCCGGTCGTTGACGTCATTGTGACGTCAGCAAGGCACGTGCGTCGCACGTGCGAGCCGCGCCACGTGTGTGGTGGCGCGTGAGGTGCGTCTTCGATGCCCAGGCGACGCGTGGCCGCGCGTGGGGACGCGTGTGGCCTCCTCCAGTGATGCGCTGCCCATGGTTCTGCTCGTCTCATCGAGCCCAATCTGAATTTGTGATTTAGTTTTATTTTTATTGAACAAAATCACGAAAATCACAAATTATGGCAAAAATCTTATGCGTTCAAGTTCTAGGGTTATGGTTACTCTGATACTACATGTTGGATGCAAATTGCACAACCCCAAAATCTCCATAACTAGAATAAGAACATGCATAATTGAGTAGAAAGATTAACGCACCTGTTTTGGGATCCATCGTTCTTGAAGCGGAAAAGGAAACACAATGTTCCATGCACAAATCCTTCTTCTCTATTGCCCTCCGTATCACTGGCTCAATGAGGCGCCCCCCTCATATTTAGCATTAGGTAAACGCTCCTTAGGTGAGGATACATGTGAAAATTAGGGTTAGAAGAGAGACTTGAGCACTATTTACAGAGTTTCCAGCCAAGCCCTCTCATTACGGGCCGGGCTTAACTTGGCCCACACTAGCCAGCCCTATATTAGACTAATTAAGAAACCTTATATCTCACCTTAGACCAACCATGTTTTACAGTAACCGTAAAAATAGTAAATTACAATATCAATTAATGTAGTTCATATTAGGAAAACTCTTACACCACCATCGTCACCTCCTCTGCTCGAGATCAGTGGCCCTTGTAGGCCTCATCGTAGCGATCTTACATCGGATCCGCAACATCGGAGGGCAGTATTGGCAGTGTGCCAGGGACATCTATGGGGGTGGCAAAGTCTTTTAAGCTTTTGGCAAACTTGTTGTGAAGAGTTGGGATGTATAGGAAGAAGTTGAGGAAATTAGCCCCCGAAGTGAAGAGTAGTAGCAAGGGATGTTGAGCTCATGCGCGACAGCGACGCAGAAGAAGTCGATGATGAGACCGTGACTGACATGGTTCTCGGAGATAGAGGTGAGGGCACAATGAACGTTGGGGTTGTTGAGGTGGAGGAGCTCGAGGGCGAGGGTCTCACAGTGGGGCGAGGTGGTGGAGAAGTCCATGGGAGTGTTGTGGTGGGGAAGTAGTGGAAGGCAATGGAGGGGACAATGTCAGAGATGGAAGTGATGTAGGTGGTGGAGGAGCCGGCGTCGTAAGCTTGGTTGGTGATGAGGATGTGGATGGAGAGGGAAGGGCGGTGGGTGAGGAGGAGCTTCCCGAGCTCCACCATGGAGATTAGGTGGTCGATGGCCGGTGATAGATACAGCACGATTGCTTCCTTCATTGCTTGGGATTGTTGGAATTGCCGGAACAACGATGAAGCTCTGTGACAACGAGGGTTTCGGTGAGATTGGTTTGTTTTTTTTTTTGTCCGGTTCACAATTTATCTTCTCGAGATGACAGTTGATGCATGGGGGAATGACACAATCAGTTGCAAATTTGTTTATTTGGATTTTCTATTACCAAAAAAAAAAAAAAAGTAGTGGCCCGATACTATGGGGCCAATAGTGCTTGAAACATGGAGAAATTTTGATAAGTGCGATGTCTATAATTTGTTTATGTGAGGTCAAAGTAGTGGCCCAATACTATTGGGCCAATAGTGCTTGAAACATGGAGAAATTTTGATTGGTGCAATGTTTATAATTTGTTTATGTGAGGTCAAAGTAGTGGCCCAATACTATTGGGCCTATAGTGCTTGAAACATGGAGAAATTTTGATAAGTGCAATGTCGATAGAAAATTGAATCTGTAACATTGAAAATGATGGGTCGATCAAATGCAAGCGTTTACATTTAGTTTTGTATAGATCCACATTCAAATGAATACTCAGCTTATATTCATGGGACACTTGCTCTCAAAATTGGTGTTCCATTCAAATGAATTCTATAGGCTGGTTTAGAAAAAATGTTTTATAGCCTAGACTAAAGTCTTTTTTTTTTTTTTTTTGTCGATGATGTAGGCGTTATGGGGAGCCCCATTTATAATTAATTGTTAAGACAATATTGATCCACATCATGTTGATCTATAAACTCATTGTAAAAGCATTGATCGTGCTCGATCAACCGCTCTCCTTTAGTCAGCCAATAGGTTGACTCTTAGGGCGCGCATGACAACCATTCTGTTCCAGAAATAGTTTATGGAACAGAAATAGATTTTTCTATTTCTATTTCTAGATGAGTTTCTTAGCAAAAAAATCTGTTTGATAACGATACAAAATTTCTGTTTTAGAAATAAAAATTCGTTTGATAACAGTATAAAATTTATATTTCTTAAAATTTTTTTCTCTTTTTTGGAGCAAATGAGATGTCCATTCTTACAAATTTCATATGCTTATGAACCCATTGACCCAAATACAAAGTAAGAGTTGTTCTATCAAATTTTCTAAATTTTCACACAAAATTCTTCAACATCCACCTAGATAGGCAATTACGGTCAAACAATATATTTATCAATAGTCTCCATACAATAGAAAAAAGAAATCAATATGCATTACTTTTGAGCATGATAGAAGGTTCCCAAAACTCTAGTAGAATGAAGGTGGGCAACCATATTCTAATCCCTTTCATGCTAATGTGTCATGTCAATCACTGCCACGATTTACGATATCGAGTAATCGTTTTAGAAAGAAACACAGAGAAGTGTATTGGGTAATTTGCGGCAAATTTTACAAAATCGGCGAATTTTATGAAGTGTAATAGAGTTTGTCATAAATGACCATTACAAATAAGGGAAATTCTCAAGTAGAATATCACATTACAATAATTGAGATAGGAATCATCAAATACAGTATTGAGAGTGCTAGTATAGATATTGGCAAGTATATACAGAATAAAATAAACTTTGAGTAAAATAAAGGAGTTAGGGAAGAGAATAAGAGCACAAGATTTATAGTGGTTCGGCTTAATCTAAGCCTACGTCCACTCTCCCACGCTAACAGCCTTCTTGGCTGGATTCCACTATGCAATCAACAAGAGATTACAACTTCAAGTGCAAACACTTAGTAGTAGATCACATTATCTCACTAAGTCACTCTTTTGGTATTTCTCTCACGATTACAAACGTTTAAGCTCTCAAGAGACAAGTATATGATCGAATGTCGCTTAGACTTTGGAATTATAAATTCTACGCTCCGTCTCTTACTTGCTCATCGGTCCTTCATCTCCTTAAATACTCCTCCACTTCCAAACTAGCCGTTGGACAGTATCCCGGAGAATCGTTTTCCAATATACCCATTGGACAGCTCGTATCTAGAAGATTTGGTAGCCGTTGAGTGACAAAGGTAGAATCCCAAATTGATTCCGATCGCCCATACAAACAAAATCTTGGTTTCCATAAGTAAAGCTTCTTCGTATAGAAAGTTCTTGTCTTCAAGATCCAATCGTCAATCAATTAGATTGAATCAATCAAATCAATCTTGATGTGGAATCCAAACCAGATCACTAGCCGTTATATGATTGGGCTTGAGTTACGATCTGTCGAGTCTTGATGTAAAGTTTGAGAGCAATAGACTTTACAATCGAGTCGTAGACTTTACAACTGGGTCGAACATATCGCACGAACAGATTTAGCTTTAAGGTCCGTACCAGTTCAACTTCAGAATATAGTCTATCTTCTGGTTCAGCTTCAGCATATAATCTGTCTTCTGGTTTAGCATTCACGTTCAGTCTGGAATTAGTCTTGAGTCTGGCAGTCTTCGAGTCTTGAGTCTGGCAGTCTTCAGACTTTGACACAGAAGTCTGGAAATCTTCAGAATATACTTTGGACATATGTTACGTTAAGTCTTCTGGCTGTCTTCTGACTTTAATAATATCCTTTACATGTTCTATCATCTGCATGGTCTATTACTCAACCATCAAACATGTTAGTAGCCTTTGATTTATTTTGTCATCTTCAAAACATCATAAGGGATTTCCCTAACAAGTATCGCATTACAAAAGCAAAGATTGTGAATCCCCAAATACAAAATAATAGAAATACATTACAAAAGTTGAAAACTCGATCTCACGGAATCTCCGGCATATTATGATCTTTTGACATCTTATTGGAAATATTTTTTCTAAGCATATTCATCTTAATAGAAAATTTCACGGAGAAATTATTTATGATTTTTGTTCCAAAAATAGAGAAGTAGAAAACTTCTACTTCTGATTTCTGATCAAAATCTATTTCTGGAATAGAAATCTATTCCAGAAATAGAAAAATGGAATAGGTTTATCAAACGGATTTTTATTCCGTAAACAAGTCGGAATAGAAAAATTGTTTCGGAACAGAAATTCTGGTTTGTCATGCACCCCCTTAGTTCCCAAGGAAGTGGGTTGACAAAGAGTAGCCTAACCAGTATGACGTCAATAAGAACAATAGAATTGACCTTTCTTAACTTCTCGCACAATAATGTTGTAGATCTATTTTTAAATGTGATTTGGTTTTGGTTATCAATAATGTTCATAATTATTTAAAAAAATTTCTAGAGATGCCAAACGTGCATATTTATATGGCCGGCGGTTGATTGGCGCTGATTTAGATGTCAATCATTTCACATGACGTCATCAATGTTGATGTAAATAATTTTTAATAATATTTAAATTTTTAATTTTTTCTTTCATTCTTTATTCACTTTCTTCTTCCTCTAGCCGGTCACCGACTCGTAGCCAGAGGTAGGGCTGGCGAGACCTTGCTGGCCCTGCCTAGTTGGCTCCAAGCTGACAACCGACTGGAGGAAGAAGAGAGTGAAGAATTAAGAAAGAAAAAGAAATACAAATACAAATAAAACCATCAAAATAAACATTAAAATATTTAAAAAATTATC
Organism: Eucalyptus cladocalyx; assembly: GCA_017140615.1. Classification (NCBI taxonomy): domain Eukaryota; kingdom Viridiplantae; phylum Streptophyta; class Magnoliopsida; order Myrtales; family Myrtaceae; genus Eucalyptus; species Eucalyptus cladocalyx. The sequence continues at coordinate 39,916,147 of CM029516.1, forward strand.
CATGTCAGCGCTAGTGACACACATCAAGTAAAAAAAGAAATAACATAAAGTTATCTATAGAAAATGCTATAAAAAAAAAAACCAACCCAATATTTTAAGATACGAGTTTATTAATACATTAATGATAATTACAATAGAATTGAACATGTAATTTGTAACATAATTTTTATGTACATATTAATCTAATCTCTAAGGACGCCCATTACTTGAAATGGTCAATCACTATCAACCAAAATCATATTGAACTTTAGAAGCTAAACATTTTCATTTAATATTTTCCCAATGGCGATTCTCGTTCATAAGTCGTTGTGATGCATTAGCATACGATGGACTAGTTTGGTAATATCACCTACTGCTTAGTGAAAGGAAATGTAGTTCGATGGAGGAAAAGCTATTCTGTATATTCATTGTATCAAATGTACAAGAAAGTGCCGGTATTTGTAGTACAAGAGAAAAGAAAGAAAAAATCCAAAAGAATATACACGCTATTTGTTTTTTCCAAAAAATATTCTATGTCTATGATCTGCTATATGAATTACAAGATTGTAATCTAAACAGACAAGATCAGATTTTTCCTTCAACACTCCCCCTCAAGCTGGCGGTCTATAAATGTCAAAGGCACCAAGCTTGCTCAACAAATATCTATGTTGTCTCCGGCATAACGGCTGAGTGAAGATGTTTACTAGCTGTTCTGCAGTTCCAATTCCTCGAGTTGTAACAACACATTCTTGAATTTTTTCTCAAGTAAAATGGCAATCAACTTCAATATGCTTCGTTCTCTCGTGAAAAACAATTCTTTTACTCCATTGACTTGCACACCAAGATCTGAAAGTAATCCTCGTATCCAAACTATCTCACAAACAGTTTTTGCCATGGCTCGATATTATGATTCTACTGATGATAATGAAACTGTTGATTGTTTTTTCGTTTTCCATGAAATCAAGGACTTTCCTAGCTTGATGCAAAAACCAATAATGGATCTTCTTGTCATAGGACAAGTAGCATAATATGTGTCACGGTATGCTGTCATCTTCATGTTGCAGTCACAGAATAGTAGAATTCTGCAATCACAGAATAGTAGAATTCCAAGTCTTGTACATCCCTTCAAGTACTTTATAACCTATAGCGCTGCATTCATATGTGATTGCTTTGGGTTGTGGATAAATTGACTAAGTATTTGTATTGCATAACATATATCAGGCCTAGTCATGGTGAGATAGATTAATTTGTCAACAAGTCATTGATATCCCGATGGATCCTTAAGCAGTGGATCTTCATTTGGAGAAGAAGAACTTACATCATATCCATATGTTGTCAACTTGATATTCTACGCAATAGGTACAACAGCTGGTTTGCACCTCGATAATCCTGCATCTGATATGATTTCCAGGATGAATTTTCACTGACTGAGACAAATTCCCTCACTAAATCAAGCTATTTCGATGCTAAGAAAATATTTTGGAGGACCCAAATCTTTAATATGGAAGGTCGAGTGCAAGTATCCTTTGAACTTTTGAATTGCAACATCATCATTTCCCATAATAAGTATATAATTTAACATAAATCAATAAGTAGATCGATGAAGTACCTTTGGTCCATGTGAACAATGCATAATCATGCTTCGAGTGTTGAAAACCCGCATTTGTAAGTGTTGCAGTAAATTTTGCATACCACTATCGAGAGGATTACTTAAGTCCATATAGGGATTTGCGGAGACAGCACACTCGAGACTCCCCTTGTCTATGTAATCCATGTGGAAGCTCTATGTAAATTTCTTCATCAAGGTCTCCATGAAGGAAGGCATTGTTGACATCCATCTGATGTAAGTCCCAATTACGTAATGCAGCAATTGCCATAAAAGAGCGAACAACGACCTCTTTAGCAAATGGAGAAAAATTCTCATGATAATCAAAGCCTTCATGCTGTGTGAATTTTTTAGCGACGAGTTGAGCCTTGTATCGCCCAATTGAACCGGCTGCCTTATATTTTATTTTACAAACCCATTTGCAGCCAATGGGCCTTCTGTGGGAAGGCAAAGGAACGATGTCCCAAGTATTATTCTCTGTGAGAGTAGCAGTTTCTTCTTTCATGGCCCTTTGCCAACGAATATCACGCGCTACTTCCTCATAAGAAGACGGTTCTTGTTCTTCAGATATCTGACTGATGCAACACGTATTTCAGCAACAATCAACCGAAGGAAACATATGTGGATACCGGATATTGCGTACCTGGAGTCCTCAAGGTAGGACAGATATAATTCTTGGTCCATGTTGGAGGACAAACTTGTCGTCTTAAGTGTCTAGGCCTGTCAACTGCTAGTGATGATGGTCCAATATGATGTTGCTGTGACAAAGGGGACCCATTATTGCTTTGCCTTGTTGGAGATTTTTTTACTTCAAAAGAAGAATTAGAGGACCTAGTAGTGAGAGCAGGAGATTCGAGGCATGTCGTCGCAAAACATGGATTGGAAAATGATCGATCTGGTGCAATCAAGACATATTGTGGCTGCATAGAAATATCATCCACTAATAAAAATTATCAATGACTTGATTTCGCCATGGGTGCTTCATGTGAAGATGCCATTTCTTGGAAGGGAAATGTATCCTCATGGAATATAACATCACGACTAACAAAAAAAAATGACCTGTAGATATCTCCATAACTCGATAACCCTTTTGTAGGGTGGTATATCCCATAAAGACGCATCAAAGAGCACAAGGATCCAGTTTATGTCGATATCGAACATTCGTCATGTAGCAAAGATAGCCAAAGACTCGAAGATGACTAATGTCTAGTTGGTTTCCGAAGAGCATTTCAAATGGGGTGCAACCTTGTAATATTCTAGTTGGCATGTGATTAATTAAATAGGCTGTTATGATCACACAATCTTCCCAAAAAGATTCAGGAATGGGAGCTTGATATTTCAGTGCGCGAGCAACTTCTAGAAGGTGTCGATGTTTACATTCGACAATTCCATTCGGTTGCGGAGTGTAAGCGCAAGAACTCTCATGGAGAATTCCTTGTGAGGACAGAAGAGACTGGTACTCAGTTGAAAAAAGTTCACTCCCATTGTCCGTACGAATTCTTTGAACATGTTTATCAGACTGATTTTTAACCATGGATAAGAATTTCGACAAACATGAAAAAGCTTGACTTTTGGACTATATGAGAAATATCCAAGTGGCACGAGAATAATCATCAACGATGGTAAGAAAGAATCGGAATCCATCATGATGTGGTGTATGATAAAGGCCCCAAATGTCCATATATACTAATGAGAAAATACTAGTGGCTCGAGATACACTAGTTGGGAATGGATGTCTTGTTTGTTTTGCCAGAGGGCATACTTTACAATCAGGACAAGGAAAACAAGCACTATGACCCGGACTCTTATGAGAAAGTTAAATTTTATTTCTAACAACAGCATTACAAGAAATGCCTTTATTCAAAGAGGAAAGATCAAAATCTCTGGGGAAATTGATCAAAAAATATAGTCTTTGTTCCATTCTACCCAAGCCCATCAGTTTCCCAGTTGAAAGGTCATGAAAGGAATAATTTTCATAGTTGAAATTGGCTCAACAATAATTGTCCTCATAGACTTTGGAAACAGCTATGAGATTGAATTCAAATTCTAGAATTTAGAGAACATTTTAAGGATAATATTTGGGCTAAGGTGAAAAATACCACATCAGTAATATTTCCATTTGGAAGTCGAATGGATATGGAATTAGACTTTGTAGAGGTACTAGAAAACAAATATTCATTGCAAATTATGTGATCATTGGCACTTGAATCAATAATCCATGCACTAACTGAAATATTATTAATCTTGCTTGATGAAGTACCTGAGAAATTTGCAGTTTTGTCGACTGTCTTTAACTAATTTAGCGCTTTCATGATGTTCTGATATTGATCCTGGGTAATAGGCTGATGAGCTTTGTCATTTCCTTATGCTGACACCTGATAAGTAGAAAATTCTTTTCCTTTCTTTTCTTTGTCAGTGGGCTTACCATGTAATTTCCAACATGTTTCAATGGTATGATGGGGACGCCGACAATATTCACAATATTTACCTTTAAATTTATAATTTTGGCCTCCTCCCTTCTGTGATGACGTGGCATTATAATGACCACTAGATTCGGCCCCATATGAGATTAAATGAGAGCCGTCAGATCCGTGGCCTCTCCGCTGATCCATGCCATCCGATCGGGTGAATTTGGAGCCGTCAGATCCGCACCCTTGTTTATCTCTACTGTCGGTTCTGCTAGGTGAATAAGGACCATCTGATCCAAGCTTCTAATTTGGGTCGTTCATTTGGTAAGCCCTAAAATTAGGGTTGTCTTCATCTTCTTCATTCTCGATGAAAGACCGAGGGTTTCCTCCCGAGGCTGCTGCTCGCTGCGGCGCGCAGAGGCCGCCGTGAGAGCGACCCGAAGCCCTTACCGGCGCAATGAGGGCCATGCTTTCTCCTCCCCGTTCAAGTCTGGTAGCAGCTATTTGCTGATTCTCCTTTTGGACTGCTAGCTAGAATATGTGGCCGAGTGACAGGATGGGCTCCATGGCGAGGATCTACGAGTGGAAAGGTACATAGCTTTCATTTAGGGCTAATAGGAACCGGGTCACCTTCTTTCGTTCTTTGATTTCTTTGTACTGCTTGAGTGTCAACTCCGATCCTTCAAGCTGCTCCTCGGCCGCCTCAAGCTCGTTTCAGAGTGCCGAGAATCGGTTGAAACAGGCGGTAGCCAAGAGGTTCCCTTGTTTCAACTCGGCGAGGGCTTGAGTGAGTAAAAAAACCTTAACCCAGTCGAGCTTCCTGTACATTTCCTTGATGTTGTTCCACATGATTTTTGCATCTTCAGTCGAAGGAAGCCCATCCGCAACCTCTGGCATCAGACAATTCCCGATCCATGTACACACTAATCGGTTGCATTTGCGCCAATGGCGCTGCATGCGTTCATCGGTCGAGAAAGGGACAGATCCGTCGAGGAATCTGTCCTTATCCTTAGTCACTAGGGCCCGCTGGAAATCCCTCGCCCACGTTGAGTAATGATATGGTCCAATGAGTTGAAGAGTAATTAGTCGTAGCTCCGGGCCGTCGGCTGGTGATGTATACAACGCTTCGCCAGGTTTTGGACAATCGGTGATGGGCAAAAAGGCTAGCAACGCAAACCCGGGTGGGAAACTCAGGTAGGGATTCATTCCCGACCCACCTAGGTTCAATTCAGGTCTATGACTCGAAGTTGAATCTGGGTCTCCATTTGGGCCATAATTGACCCACTGTTGATTTGGCCCGGTGGCCCATTGTCCTTGAACCAGAACCCACGGTACATACGGCCATGAAGCTGGAGTAGGAAATTGTTTCGTGACTGAAGCAGAAGTAGATGGGTGTTGAGCAAGTTGCTCAACCTGTTCCGAGATTTGGTCGGACGATTCTGTGTCTTGAATTTCTCTATTGCTGGGGTTCTGCATATTGAGTAAAAAAGGTTGAATTCCTCTTTTCAATGTGCTGATTTTGTTCTGCAGGTAGTAATTTGCAGCAACAAAAAACTATTGGAGGCTATTCAGAAAATTTGGTGCGGAAGGTGGGTCTAAAACTCTGCTTTGATACTATGAAAGGAAATGCAGTTCGATGGAGGAAAGACTATTCAGTATATTTCATTGTATCAAATGTACAAGAAAGTGCCGGTATTTGTAGTACAAGAGAAAAGAAAAACAAATCAGTAAGAATATACACACAATTTGTTTTTCCTAAAAATATTCTATGTCTATGATCTGCTATATCAATTACAAGATTATAATCTAAACAGATCAGATCAGATTTTTCCTCCAACAGTTAGGTAGTGCGCGTGCGTCTCGGTAAAGCCAAAACAATAGAACGCAACGAATACTCTAGGGCCTCCCTTTCTTTTTACCATTATCAAAAGCAAAAAAAAAAAAATTATTTCTTTCCCATCAAAATTGAAATATTATTAAAATGCCAAAATACTATGAAAAAACCATTTGCGCTAATTTACGTGACAGTAGTTATATACCATGACAATTTCCGATTTTATGAATAAAAAAATTCAAATTATATGAAATGCAAGATGTCAATTAAGAAAAAGAAAAGCAAAAAGTTGAACTTGACCCCCTATATCTTTTTAAAAAGAAAAAATTGTAGAAAATGACTTTTTTTTTTTGTCAGTCCTACTCTATTCCTACTCTACACTCACTTGCAGACTTGTGCCCTGCCTCTTGCAGGGCGTGGGAGTCGCAACCCACGCTCGAAACTTACGCGTCCCTACCCCCATCCCCCCCTGAGGAGGTGGGGATTTGAACCCCTCACCTCCCCCTTCCATGTTGGAAGGGTGGCCACTGGGGCGAATCCCCAATGGTTTAGAAAATAACTTCAAGTTTACACTTATGTATCAAAAACCCTCATCACTTTTAAGAATCTTTAGATTGCATCTCTTCCGAATCAAAAACCCCCAACTTTGACCAGGACAAGATTTGAGGCAATGACCATTACCAGTCTCAAGTCCAAGGTCGGCACGTTAGGGACAGCGAGGGGTAGCTTGAGGAGGCTATGAATATCGATTCTTCAAACATAAATGATTGCGAAGAATGAATACCAACTCTCCAAACCTTTGATTACTGCAATTTCGAATGAAACACTGGAAAAATAATATGAGGTATTGAAATTTTGATTGTAACATTGCTTGGCAAGGCAATACGATCGAGCTCTCAAACGACTATTCATATAAGAAATATGTGTTTCAACATCCAATAAAAATGTATTGCGCCAATGTGTACGTGAGTTTTCTTTTACTTAAACCTTGCCGTTGTGTAAACGTTAGAAGTATGTTTGGATTTACTTTCAAATTCTTTTGTCCAAATTTGAGGTGCACACATATTGATTTTTTTACTCAATTTTTTTTTATATGTGCTTGTGGGTGAATAACCATGTACATTTGCAAATATGATTTTTGTTATCTTCGTAATGTGGATGATAATTTGATTTTACTGGAAAAAATTTAAAATTTGGAAGTAAAAGGAACATCAAATGCATGCTAGTATTTTTAAAAGTACAGATTAGTTTGTGAGACAAAATAAATTTCTTTTTTACAAAAGATAAATTCTCGTCATTGTATTTTAACATGCTTTTTAAAAATGAAATCCATATATTAAATCCAGCCGAGGTGTCACTGCAAAATTTGCGAGGAGACATGGATAAAGTTTTTCCAATATGAACATTCACATGGCTATTTAGTTGGCTAAGTTTTATCCACATCATATTCCAATGTTGTCTACGTTAGTTAACTATTTCCACAAATGTCCGTAAATTATGTATTCTTAATAAATTGTTTTAAAGTGCAGCTGCACTTTAAAGTTGAATGAGATATTTTTCAAAAGTTACCATAATTTTAGAGGTGTTGTAACCGGTGATATATCGAAATAGCATAACTCAAATTATTTCCTAATGGTACAGTTGTTGTCTACAAAACCACCCAAAAATGGAGATAAATAATCCAAAACGAGAGAACGAAATCAAGAGAGATTTTATTTCATTCAGAAAATTAAGGATTTTGTTTGCACGTGGAGAATTAAAGCACATGCCACTTTGTTCGTAACGCGCGTCGATTCGCTTCCCTAGAAAATTGCAAACCCAAAAGACGACAGAAAAATTCATCAACGGACAGCCGACCGAGATGACCTACAAAATCCAAGGCATTTCATTAGCGCTTCCACGACTCAATTAGTCTGGCCAACGCCAACCGAAACGACCCGCCAAGGCTCAGAGCAACCTGAGCTTCTTCCTTCATGGCAGGCACTCACTCTCTCACCATCTTGCCCTCCCCAAGGCATGCAATGGAAACCGCCTAGATTGGAAATTGCCTAGACCGGACCGAACTAGCTGGTTCTAGGTAGCTCTAGGGAGTCTCGGTCTAGTCCCGGTTCCTATTTTTGGAACGGGTGACTGAACGGTCCGATTTCCAGTTTCAAGGTGGGAACTGGACCAACCGGATTAGACTGATCATATATAAAAAAAATTTAAAAAAATTTCTGGGCAACCCTATTAACGGGTTTGCACAAAAGGAAAGTGAAAAGTGGTGCCTACCCAATATCTTTTACGGTGAAGAAAATAAATCTTGGAGTAAGATGTGACTTGCCATGCAACTGCTCCCTGACCGAAGAAGAAGGAAAAAGGAAGCTGTCTGACATCCTCTCTTTTTACTCCACTTCTTTTTTTTATTTTCAAGCTTACATCAGAAGTTGAGAAAGAGCCTCCCTTTCAAGTTGCTTTTTGGAATCTCTCTCTCTCTCTCTCTCTCTCCCTCTCTAGAGCAGCATGCTTTCCCTTGCGCGCGTGCTCTCCCTTGCCTGCGTAGCCTCCCTTTCGTAGCATCTACCTGACGTCAACGTTTTGTACTCCCGCATTCGTAGCCTCGCCTCACACCTCACTTTGATTGAGTCGCTTGAGCCTCAACGTCAATGCCTTTCCTTCTCGCAGCCTCGCCTCTAAGAAGATGAGAAACCTGTACTGAAGAACTTGTACTGGAGAACCTGAGATGTAGAGACTCTGTACTGAAGAACCAGAGATGCAGAAACAAGAAGATGAATTGAAAAGTTCGAAGATTGATCAAGAAAGACTTTGTATTCTTCTTATTTCAATCACAATGTATTTCAGAACTTGTACATCAATCAGCAGAAAGAAATCTTTCATCTCGACTTCATACTTTCTATCTCTTCGTCTGCATATTGCTATACTCTACTGCAGAGAACTTTAAAACAATGGAGATTTTCTATCTTTTTCTCTCTATCTCTCTGTTACACATCTCAAAAACTCTTGAACGAGTCTTCACATACTTTTCTATTTAAGAAGAAGAAGACTAACTAACAAAATTAATTTCTGTTTTTGACTTTCCAACTGAATAACAACTTTCCATTTCTTCATATGCTAGCAATCCGCAATCCGTGTCAATCTTGTTCACAAATTCACCATCGTCGATGACAGTCTTCATTACCCTTCATCTCAGTCGTTCATTTGCAGTCTTTTCTTTTGGCTGATATCAACCACTTCTCCCCTTTTTGCTTGTATCAGTAATTACTTGCTTTTGTTCTTTTATCAGCTTCAGCAGCGTCAGCATCAACATCCGTTGATTTCTTTTGTCGATATATCTTAACATTCCCCCTCAAATTGGGAACGGGTGGAGAACCAAGTCCCAATTTGGTGCGTAGTTGACAATGTGAAAAACGTGAGAGAGACTTGGTGAAAATATCAGCAAGTTGCAAATTGCTTGGGACATATTGGACATGAATTGATCCTGATGAGACTTTTTCTTGAACGAAGTGGAAATCCACCTCGATGTGTTTTGTTCGAGCATGTAATACAGGATTGGCAGTGAGAGCAATGGTTGATTTATTATCACAGAACAGATGTGTAGGATTAGTGAGAACACATCCTATGTCTCGTAAGACAAAACTGATCCAAGTGAGTTTAGCAAAGGTGGAAGCAAGCGCACGATACTCAGCTTCTGTAGAAGATCTACTTACTATGGTTTGCTTCTTGGCTGCCCAAGAAATAAGGTTGGAGCCAATATAAGTACAGAAACCTGTAGTTGATCTTCGTGTTTCAGAACATCCTACCCAGTTTGCATATGAAAAACCATACAGATGTGAAGAACTTTGAGAGTGAATGATTAGGCCAAGACTAATAGTGCCTTTGATGTATCGCAGAACCCTTTTAAGTCTATAGAGATCTGCAATAGTTGGTGTTTGTAATTTATGACAGAGTAAGTTGGTAGCATAGGCTATGTCAGGGCGTGTCAAAGTGAGATACTGAAGGGCACCTACCAGGCTATGATACTCAATAGGATTGCACAAAGAGACAGAATCGTGTTGCATAATAAGTGGCTTTAGTGACAGAGGAGTAGAAATTGGTTTACATTCAGACATTTGAGCTCGAGTGAGAAGATCACTAGCATATTTGATCTAACACAAAAATAAATGATCAGAATTTTGTTTGACTTCGATGCCAAGGAAGTAATGCAGTGGGCCAAGATCTTTCATGTGAAACTCGAGACTGAGGGAGTTAATCAGAACAGAGAGTAGTTGAAAGGAACTTCCAGTTAAGACAATGTCATCAACATATAACAGTAGAAGAATGGTATCTTGTCGATGATGATATATGAATAAAGATGGATTTGTGGAGCTGCAAAAGAATCCATATGCAAGTAAAAAATCACTGAACTTATCAAACCATGCTCGAGGAGCTTGTCGAAGACCATAGAGTGACTTTCTGAGTAAACATACATGAGAAGGTTTCTGTGGATCTTGAAAGCTAGGAGGCTGCTCCATGTAGACTGTTTCATTAAGTGTGCCATGAAAAAATGCATTTTTAACATGAAGTTGATGAATAGGCCACTGTCTCATCTTTGCTACAGATAGAACTATTCTAATGGTGGCATGCTTGATTACTGGACTGAAAGTCTCTGTGAAGTCAATGCCTTCTTCCTGATGAAAGCCTTTAGCAACTAAGCGAGCTTTCAATCTGTCAAGGCTACCATCAGGGGCAAGTTTTGTTTTAAAGACCCACTTGCAGCCAATTACATTCATGTGTTCAGTTCGAGGAGTTAAGTCCCAGGTTTTATTTTGATATAATGCATCCATTTCTTTTGTCATTGCTTTATGCCAACCTTCATGTGCCAATGCTGATTTAATTGACTTTGGTTCAGAAGGTACCTTATAGACAGCAAGACATGCATACCTGGGATTAGGTTTGATAATTCCAGACTTTGATCGAGTCTGCATTGGATGACTGGAAGTTGTTTCCTGTGTTGAGTGACTGGAAATGATCCCTTGTGATATATGAGAAGGGATATCTTGGTCAGATCCAATACTTGTATTATTGGGTATTGCTGTATCAGTAGCAAACATGTCTTGATGTTGTACAGGTGAAGGTACTTCATCATGTGTTGTTGTTGTAGAAATGACATATTCTTGTGTTATTGCTGGCTGTAATGATTGATTAGTATAGGGTATAGCAATTTGTTGTGAAACTGAGAATTTATTGCGGTATTGTCTTCATCAAGCTGCAGATGGGCTGCGCATGTTTGAGAACAAGTATAAGGTATAATAGAAGTTGTTTTCTTGCTTGCTGACTCTGTTAATTGTACTTCTTCTACCCATAACTGATATAATGTTGTGAGAGATGCATACTTTGTTAGGCACAACTTAGTGAAAGGGAAAAACTTCTCATCAAACTTCACATGTCTACTAATATATACTTGACCTGTTGAAGGTACAAGACATATGCAGCCTTTATGGTGTTCACTATAGCCAATGAACACACAGGTGAGAGATCTTGGATCAAACTTGTGCTAAGCATAGGGTTGTAAACATGGATAGCAGGCACAACCAAATACCCCGAGATGATCATAAGTTGGTTCTTGGTGATACAACTTTCTGTGAGGTGATTGCATTTGCAATTTTGGTGTTGGAAGTAGATTGATGACATAGTTAGCTGTAATAAAAGCATCAACCCAATATTTCAGTGGAACTCTGCCATGATATAACATGGCAAGACCTAATTCAACAATATGTTGATGTTTCCTCTCAGATATGCCATTATGAACATGTGTATAAGGGCAAGAGAGATTCTGTTTGATACCACAGTCTTGCAAGTGAGCTTGAAATTTGTGGCTAATAAATTCTCCTCCACTATCACATTGAAAGATCTTGATTTTTGACTTAAATTGGTTCTCTACTTGCTTTTGGAACAGAACAAAAATCTTATAAAAGTCGGACTTCAATTTCAATGGATACATCCAACTAAATCGAGAGAAGTTATCCACAAACAGAACATAATACTTGAAGTTCTGAAAAGAAGTCACAGGTGATGGACCCCATATATCACAATGGATTTTCTGTAGGGGCATAGTTGTTACAGATTCAGATGATGGAAATGGTAAAGCTGCAGCCTTAGCAACTTGACAACTGCTACATACATTCAGCATTCTACTGCTACACTGAATGAGTTTTTGATTTTGTAAATACTTCAAGATATTCAAATTGGTGTGTGCTAGTCTTTGATGCCATGTGTCCTCTTCTATTGCTCTGTGTCTTTGAGCTAGAAAGGCTTGTGTTGTTTGTGAATTCACTTGATATAGCCCTTTAGTTTTCCTTCCGAGCAGCAGGGTTGTGTTGGTCCAGTTGTCCTTTATATATACACCAAATTTGTCAAAAACAAATGAGCAAGGATAATCATCTGTTAACTTGGATACTGACAGAAGATTTTTCTCTATATCAGGGACAATTAGAACATCATTTAGAGGCAACAGACTCTCTCCAGTATGTAGCAATGCATCACCAATACATGTAACAGACAGGTGTGATCCATCACCAATCATGACAGTATCACATCCAGTATATTTAGAAGAGTTATGAAGTATACCGAGATTAGCTGTGATATGTGCAATTGCACCAGTATCTGGATACCACTCACTGCCTTTAGCATCTTCAAGATGTATAGCTGCCAGAGCTGTTGGTATCTCCTCAGCTTGATACGAGTTATCAAATCTATACCAGCAGTGTAAAGCATCATGACCTGGTTTCTTGCAGATTTGACACTCTAATTTTATGCTGCTAGTTGGCTTCTCATCCTGCATACTCTTAGAAAGAGTTAGATTGGAGGGATAAGATTTCACTTCTTGATATCTCTGTGATGGGCCAGCATAGGAACGAAATCCTGAGGTGAAACCAGAGTCAGAAGAATTTTGATAAGGTTTGGTTCTCTGATTCTCTTGCATATAACTGGTATTGCTGGATCTGTAACTTGAATTGTCACCAGGGTATCTAAATCCTCGGCCCCTGTTATTAAGAAAACGTCCCCTACTCTGTAATTACCTCTTTGAGCTACAAAACCTGAATTTTGAGATATGTACTCTCCATTAGTTGTTTCTTTAAACTGTGCTTGAGAGTGTCTTTGCCCAAAGTAAGTCATATTGGAGTTAAATTGAGTCCTAGAATAATTCTGCATTCTTGACTCAAACCTTTCTAATTGTGCAATTACCTCATCATACTCAGGTTGAGGCTTTAGACAGTATATTGTTGTGCGAAAACTTTCATATTCAGCTCCTAGCCCTTCCAACACACCAAATAGCTTGGTTATGTCATCCACAGGTTTTCCTATAGCATTTAACTGATCACATATGTACTTGTACTCTCTAAAATAGACTGAAAGAGCTCGATCATGTTTTTGACAAGCTTGGAGTTTTCCCCTTAATTCGAACTCTCTTGCTGCTGATTTTTGTGTGAAGCGGTTCAAAAGTGTCTGCCATACTTCATGAGATGTTTCTAAACCAATTATTAAGCTCAGCATATTCTCAGAGACAGCCCCACTTATCCATGAAGATACTAGCTTATCTATTTTTGTCCAGTCAATATAGTTTGGATTTACAGCTTCAACTTCACCTCCTTCAACTATACTCTGTAGTATTCGAGGAGGTGGTGTAATATCACCATTAACAAAGCCAAAAAGATCTTGACTTTTCAGAAACCTGTGGATCTGAGCTTGCCACAAAAGTAAATTGTCTTCGGCAAGTTTAATTGTGACAAAGTTTGAGATATTCACATGTATAGGAAAGGGATACTTTGATGCTCTTACTGCCATTGTTGTATTCTTTCAACTATGGAAGAAAAAATAGCAATGGTGTTATGAGAAACTAACACAATTACCGTGATACCGCAATCTGATATAGCTTCAACTTCTTCTTTCTCGATCTAAAGAGTAGCTACTGAATGGATCCTTTAGGCAGATTTGATCACTCGCTCTGATACCATGAGAAGATGAGAAACCTATACTGAAGAACCTGTACTGGAGAACCTGAGATGTAGAGACTCTGTACTGAAGAACCAGAGATGCAGAAACAAGAAGATGAATTGAAAATTTCGAAGATTGATCAAGAAAGACTTTGTATTCTTCTTATTTCAATCACAATGTATTTTAGAACTTGTACATCAATCAGCAGAAAGAAATCTTTCATCTCGACTTCATACTTTCTATCTCTTCGTCTGCATATTGCTATACTCTACTGCAGAGAACTTCAAAACAATGGAGATTTTCTATCTTTTTCTCTCTATCTCTCTGTTACACATCTCAAAAACTCTTGAACGAGTCTTCACATACTTTTCTATTTAAGAAGAAGAAGACTAACTAACAAAACTAATTTCTGTTTTTGACTTTCCAACTGAATAACAACTTTCCATTTCTTCATATGCTAGCAATCCGCAATCCGTGTCAATCTTGTTCACAAATTCACCATCGTCGATGATGGTCTTCATTACCTTTCATCTTAGTCGTTCATTTGCAGTCTTTTCTTTTGACTGATATCAACCACTTCTCCCCTTTTTGCTTGTATAAGTAATTACTTGCTTTTGTTCTTTTATCAGCTTCAGCAGCGTCAGCATCAGCATCCGTTGATTTCTTTTGTCGATATATCTTAACAGCCTCTCGCCTCACTCGACATTGATGCCTTTGCCTCATGCTAGATGTCGACGCCTTTCAAGGAGTATCGCGTTACTTTGTAAACTTTAATTGAAGAGAGCTCTTGATCTAGAAGACTAGAGGATGTATATTTATTTATTTATTTCAATGTAACGACAAAAAGTGATTTGCTCCGTTGGAACCGCACCCGACCAACTAGTCTAGTTCGATTCCTAGTTCTAGGACTAGCTGGTCCAGTCCTTAGTAAAATTGTGAACTCATTCTCTGGGTCCGATTCCTGATTCTTGGGTGGAACTTGGTCGGACCGGAAAACGATCACCCCTGCAATCCTCACTATACATCAATTCTCCAACTTGCTTCTCCACCGACCCATCATCCGACTCATCCACCGGTAGGGCAATCCTCATCTCCTGCACTAGCAGCACCCTGTTGTGCCGCTGCTCCGCGTAGAGTGGCCACGCCAGCATTGGCACACCCGTGCACACCACCTCACGCATTGAGTTCCACCTGTAGTGAGTCACGAATCCGCCCACCGAGGGTTGGCTCGGCACCTCCACCTGCGGGGCCCATTTCTTGACCACGAGCCCCCTCCCATTGGTATGTTCCAAAAAGCCCTCCGGAAGTAGGGAGGCCAAGTCCGGGTCGGGCATTGTCTAGGAGTGTCCAAAACACCTTACCCAACCTGACCCAAACATGACCTCAATACGAAACAAGTATGGTACATGTTTCGGATCTTAATATTGCTCGGATAACATATATAAAACAGGTAGAATACATGTTTCAGGTTGAGTCAGGGTTGAAACATTGTTTGACCCTCGATATGTCACTTATGTGAAACCCGAACACGTCGCTTATGTGAAACTCAAACACGGTCCTCATTCCCAACGTCACAAACATTCGAGAAACAGAGAGTGACTGAAACTTCAGAGCTCTTCCCTCGACTCCGCCGCCATTGATGGCTCTTCTTCCTCCTTGTTGAATCTCCTTGGCCTCTTCTCGTCCCTTGCGTCCATCCGACGCTAGGGTTTGCAGATTCGCCCAAATCCCCTACTGCCCAGCAACGGCCCTCTTTCAGCCTCCGTCGCTGACATTTGCAGAGGAGAAAAGTTTTGATCTTTCTCGAGGTGGGTCGATAGAAAAAAAGGGACAAACTTGGGTTGATTTTTCCTGGAGCCGGACAAGGTGGCTCTTGATATCCATCGCCACTTGCAGAGCATCGGAGTCTTCAAGACTAGCCACCAGAAAGTGATGATAACCGTTGCGTTACCTTTCTTTTTGTACCCTTTGTTTTTGGTGTTTCCATTTCGACTATGTGATGAAGAAGAAAGTGAAAGGGTCGGTTTTTATTTTTGTTTTTTTTGTCGATTTTGCTTCTTTAGGTGAGCCCGATAATAAGAATAGGAAACGACGATTTGGGTCTGCTGTGGCTGAAGCCAATGATCTGGGCGAGCTACTTCGTGACTTGGAAATAACCCAAATGGCTTATTTCTGCTTGTCTAACTGTCTTTTCGTTGTTCTTTCCAAATTCCAAAATAGGTTTATAAGAAGCTCTTGTTTTAATCTTGATTGATTACGTAATGATGTGAGGATAATACTACTTTCCAATCATTGCTGAATTTTTGTCATGGCAAATTAAATATGTTTGATTAATAGAGTTTTCTGTGATTAGTGCCTTCACGATTGTCTTGGAACCTATGCCAATGGATGATTTTCACAGGTTGAAGAAAAAGAGAATAGGTGCGATGATTGCGTTTGAGATTAGGACTTGTCAGTTCAAGATTAGGTGTAACTATTGGAGAGAATATGGATTGTTACATGGAGGTCTTTAGGTGACACAAACCCTTGATTTTTTTTAAGCAAGATTGATGACAGACCCTGCATGGAGTACCTCGTTTGCTACAGAAAACAGAACATTAACAAACTTTCTAGTCTAAGGACATGAGTACTAATTCTTTTTACCAAATTTGTTGCATCAGAAATTATATTTGCTTGTTTGAGAGCATAGCCAATGCTGGTATTATTTGCGTTTGTATGCTTCATTCTTGTCTGGAATTTTACCTCTTTCTTTGATAGAAACCATTGTCCTGAACATGTTTACATTATGATTGTAGTGTGTGAATTTAACAAAGTTCTTATCTTATTGCCTACGGTTGGGCTTCTATCTCCTCATATTCAAGCTACAGTTTGTCAGGAGTTTCCACCTCTTTGGTATGTATCTAGCAGTTTGCCAGGAGTTAGAAGGAAAAAATTTACTTTCTTCCCAGATAGTGTCTCTTTAGTTGGGAATGCTACTCCCCATGTTAGACATTTTTCTACAATTTGTTAATTTTAGGATGAAACCTCAGTTGTCTATGATTTATGGTGGATTGCTCGCCTATGGGTAAGTCCATTTTCAATTTCTGCCTAAGGTAAAAGTTCCTAAAGCCTTAAGGCTGAAGGTACCATCTTTCAGATTTGTTGTTCCTCAAAAGTTAAATGGCCTTTTACTTCAAAAAATCTTACTAGAGAAATGGAGGGGAAAAAGTGAAAACCCATAACCCGACCTGGACCGACCCGACCCAAATTTTCAATTTCAACTCTAATGTGTTTTGGGTTGGATAACATCAAAACCCAACCCAACCCATTGACACCCCTAGCATTGTCGACTGGCGGCCTTTTGGTTCTTGTCCTTGGTCGGGTGACGGACCACCCACAAGAACCGTTGACCGCTCCTCTCCAGCCCCGTGGCTATTTCCGTCAACTGTTCCACCGAGACCACGCCCAAGCCCCCGAAACACAGGAACACGACGCTCCCTCTTGGCTGCGAGTCTAGCCACATGAGAGATCTAGCGATTTGCCATATGTCATGGCCCTTGCTAGAGATCAATGGCCCGATGCAGTAAAGCCGTGCAGTAGGGCCACCGGGCACACACTCGCCGTTCAAGATGGCTCGTATAGCTCTGGGCTTGTGCTTTTTGAAGGTGTTGACAATGATCCTGGCAGAAGTCTGCATCTTAAGGCATGAATCCAAGAAGCCCTTGTAGGCCTTGTCATAGCGATCCTGCATTGGCTTCGCAACATCAGAGGGTGGCATAGGCGGTGAGCCGTGGACATCTGTGGGGGCATCAAAGTCTTTAATGCTCTTGGCAAACTTGTCGTGAAGAGTTGGGTGTAAGAGTTTTCCTAATGTGGACTAAATTAATTGATATTGTAATTTACTGTTTTTACGATTACCGTAAAACAGGGTTAGTCTAAAGAGAGATAGAAGGTTTCTTAATTAGTCTAATATGGGCTGGCTAGTGTGGGCCGAGTTGAGCCTGCCCGTAATGAGAGGGACTGGCTGGAAACTCTATAAATAGTGCTCAAGTCTCTCCTCTAACCCTAATTCTCACATGTATCCTCACCTAAGGGGCGTTTACCTAACGCTACAAGTGAGGGGGGCCGCCTCATTGAGCCAGTGATACGGAGGGCAATAGAGGAGAAGGACTTGCGCGTGGAACATTGTGTTTCCGCTTCCGCTTCAAGAACAATGGATCCCAAAACAGGTGCGTTAATCTTTCTACTCAGTTATGCATGTTCTTGTTCTACTTATGGAGATCTTGAGGTTACGCAATTTGCGTTCAACATGTGGTATCAGAGCAACCATAACCCTAGAACTTGAACGCATAAAGTTTTTGCCCTAATTAGTACGGATTTTGCCATAATTTGTGATTTTTGAGATTTTTTATTTAATAAAAATAAAATTAAATCATAAATTCGGACTGGGCTGGACGAGACGAGCAAGACGGTCAGCAGCGCGTCGCCGGGGGAGGCCACACGTGCCCCCACGCGCGGCCACGCGCCGCGTGTGAGCTCCACGCGCCGCGCACTCAGGCAGCGCGTGAGGGCGCGTGGAGTGTCGGATCGGCGCGTGGCTGGCGGCATTGGACTCGTATGGTGATTTCCTATCTTGTGGTATATTTATTTTATATCTTTGATAGTTTTATGGATGTGAAAATACATACGGAACCCTAAATACGTGTATTTTTAGTGTACTTTTGCGTATTTTTCTTATATTTTCTGTGATTTTAGAAATATAAGTGTTGGGTTATAAGTATGTTATCACATAAATATTATAAATGTGTGATTCATAAATAAAAATCAAACTTTATTGTGAACTGAAGCTGGCTTAATGAGATACAATTCATATGAGATTGTATTTGAGTTATGTATTGAGCTGATGAGAAACAATAAAGATTATGAAACTTTTGTTACTCAAGTATACTCCTTTACACATTGATAATTTTTGAATGATAGACGACTTAAGGACTCGTGACCAAACCGATGTGTCTTGATTAACACATCTGTTGAATGTGGGTAATGCATGTCAATTAAGTTACTGCATATTGTACATGAATTCATCCGGTCACTTGTTAATGTCTATCAAGTTGAATATTTTTTATGGTTAAGGAGTATGACAACATTTATGCAGAGCAATAGTATCTACTATTAAATTTTAGATATTTGGTTTTCTGGTTTGACTCAATTAATAGGCCACTGGGTGAAGTAATGATATTTGTTACCTAAAATTGATTAATAAATCAGTTGTTGGCCTTGGAGTTATTTTTGCCTTATGAATTCATGAGTAATAATAGATCAGCTGTCAAGCTTGTCGATTTGGTGCACCATGTATTACTATTGATGTTAATTTGTGAGAGATATTATAGATCAAAGCATTCTTTTTATGTTGTTCGGTAGTATATAATTGCGGTGCATAAGAGATGTTTTATTCTATGTTATAATCAAGTTTCTTGTGTTACTATGATCAATATATATATATATATATATATGATTAATTTTTTATTAATGAATAAAGTAATGTAATTAGCATGATATGTGATTTTGGTGATATGATGCCTCTATCACTAAAGTTAAAATCACATATATATGGTGAATGTGAGGAGTAAAGCTTATATCCCTGGTATGAGAGAATTTCAATGATTCAATTGAGTAGTGACCGCCAAAGTGGCATGCTTGATTGGGTTTGAGAAATTTTGGTCTCGTATGATGATTGGGATGTCTCCTGGTCTAATGCGTAATCATACTCCCAAAGGAGGTGATTGTGTATTAGTTCATGGAGGGATACATGATAGTGTGGTGGAGGAGTGACTGATTCTAGTGATTCATATGCCTAAATGTGATGAATTCACGAAGAATTGGAACATATTCTCATAACCCTTATCATGTGGGGAGTGTACAATTGCATGTCATATATTCTGCCCAAAGGTGATTATGTGATTTTGCATGTAACTCTCTGGATGTGTACCTGTACGTCAAGTTACACAATGCTCACATGATGCTAATTATATACTGCTTGTTTTTCAGTCACATTTTCTGTAAATGGTAATTCCGTCATCATTGAGGTTTTTTACTGCTTCAAATTTTAAGTTATGGACATATGATTTGTTGCTTGAGAAAAGAGCAATTGAATTTGCTTATTGTCCATGAAGCGTTCCATTCTGGAACACTTGAAAAGAGGTTTGCATGCGGACTGCACTGCTATAAGATGAAGGAAGCCTTAGTTGCTTGAAATTATGTCTTGTCTGATATTGAAATTAGGACACATCTGCAAAAATTGTGTTTAAATCCTAATGACATATACATCTCGTATATGATTAAAAAGGTTGTCAGGTTTAATAATGTCAATGAGTATTTTGACAAGTATGACAATGCGAAATAGTTTAAAGGGTCATTTGTCAAATACTTGGTAGATTCTGGGGTGGTAGTTTAATTACTATACCTGAAAATTCTGACAAAAAGATTTAGGCGAAATGCATAAATGCACCATATTGAACATGATGATGAGTATGATTAGTAAGACTAATTTATCTGGTCTTTTGTGGGCTGATATTATGAAAGCAATTTTTTCATATACAAAAGGGGTATTGATTTTATGACCCTAAAGAAGGTACAAGAATTATGGAATCACATACTCTAAAGTTTCTAAATATTGACGTAATTGTAGAGGATAGCTGCTATCAGATTATTAAAAATAATAGTATGATGGAGGTTACTGTGTTTTTGTCTTTATCTATACAGATAATTATGAAATCTCCTGTACCATAGACTAAACTTGTTGAGGTTCAAGGTACTATTCTTGATATAGTTTATAATGAAATTTCTTAAACCTCTCAAGTGCAGAATGGAGTGGTTGCTCCTTTATTAATGAGATTTGTTAAGGATGACGATCGGTTATACCATCAAACTATATAGTCTATTTGTGAGAGCATGATTACAATATCCACTATATGGTTGATGTAATGACATATTTATAAATGTCATTTCTTATTCTCAATTAAGTATGTTATTAGATGCCATAAAAGGCGATATACAATCTATGAAACATGTTTGGAAACTTACTGACTTATCTAAAGATCACAAGTTTATTAGTTGCAAATTGGCGTACAAAACTAAAAGAATTTCAAACAAGGATTGTGGAATTTAAAACCAAATTTGTAATTAACATTTTAACTCTGAAAGAGGGGTGGATTGTTTATAGTGAAGAAATAATTATTTCTTTAAATGTTCTTTCAGAGTGAACGTGGCATTAATAATTTATTTTGATATAAAGTTACGCCAAATAGATACAAAATCTATATTGTGCAACTGGATGATTTTGCAGCAAATTCAAGTAAACTTGTGTGTAGACTGAAAAGTTCTAATTCATGGTCTTAAGCAAGTTTCCAGACAATATTATTAAATTTTCATAGTGTTGTTATTTTGTTCAATTGGGAACAAAGTAATTCAATATACTGCAAGGTCAGTGGGAGGAAATTTATTTTTTCTCATATTTTATGTACATGATATTTTGCTTACAAGTTGTGACCTTGAAACAATACTGAGGTCTATAAGGATTGTTTTTGCCATATTATATTATATTTTCTCGGAGGACATTTGTTGATTGTATATTAGAAATATTCAATATACATCATTGCAAGCTAGGAATTGCTCCTGTTATTAAGGGTGATGGACTAAATCTATCACATTGTCCTTATTTAGATATTGAGAAAATCTAATTAAATGGTGTACCTTGTGTCAGTGCACTTAAAAGTATAATGTATGCTCGAATTTGCACTAGACTAAATGTTGTCTTTGTGACGGGACTTCTAGGCAGATATTTGTCAAATCCGGGACATGATCACTGGGTTGCTATCAAGAAAGTTTTAAGGTACTTAAAGAAGACAATAGATTATATGCTAATTTATAGCCATGTTCAATTCTTGCAGTTAGTAGGGTATTTAGATGTAAACTTTGCTGGCTGTTCTGATGACATGCAATCAATAACAGAATACATATGTTAGTAAGTGCAGTAAATAAAGTCTTATGTCATCTTATGCTATGTAAGCAGTGTTAGTAACATTCTTTTAGGCTGTTACTTGGGCTATTAGGCTCCAAAACCTCATGACGGAATTGATCGTTTTAACTTGATAGATAGACCCATACGGTTGTATTGAGATAACAAATTTGTAGTATTATTTATTTACTACAGAGATCTCAAGGGGTCTAAATATATGGTGGTAAGATATTTTTTGACCATAAAGAAACGGTATAGAAAGGTGACTTATAATATAACATATTTTCACAAATGATGTGGTTGCAGATCCACTAACTAAAGGCCTACGCCCATGTGTATTTTAGTAACATATCGTTAACATGGGTTTAGGAGTATCTTCGATATCGTTGTTTAGTGGGAGCTATTTTGGCTTTATCTCGATAAAGTTCATATCTCGTGGTTCGTTACACTTAGTAACGGTTTGATATGTATCAACTTTTGCATTCAATAAAATATTTTTGAATGTATTGTTATTATGTTGAATACATATTGATAAAATCTCAAGGGATTGTATAAACCTTGAGTGAAGGCTAGGGGCATCCGGGCATCCGGTTATTAGCCTTGTACATATGTCTTGTGATACATAAAGAAAGGTTAACCATAAGGACAAGACATATGTGGGTTCATTGGAACCATAAAGCATTCTCTTGTGGCACAAGTTTTTGTGACACCTAAGGTAAGAGAATTGTGATGACAAATGGGATCTCTATGAGAGACGTTATCCATTTGACACACTACCATATTGAATCCATATCAATAAAGTTGAGAACATTCGTGACCATGGAAGGCTCTGTGTGTATACATGCGATTACCGCCATGGTTCGGTGTTTAAGACTTTATGGGATAGGATTGACTATTAAGAATTATCTCTGGACCAAATGTGCGCACATACGGTACGATTTCAATTAATATAGTCCAAGTGGGAGAATGTAAGAGTTTTTCTAATGTGGACTAAATTAATTGATATTGTAATTTACTGTTTTTACGATTACCGTAAAACATGGTTAGTCTAAAGAGAGATAGAAGGTTTCTTAATTAGTCTAATATTAATTTGCTAGTGTGGGCCGAGTTGAGCCTGGCCCGTAATGAGAGGGACTAGCTGGAAACTCTATAAATAGTGCTTAAGTCTCTCTTCTAACCCTAATTCTCACATGTATCCTCACCTAAATGGCATTTACCTAACGCTACACGTGAGGGGGCCGCCTCATTGAGCTAGTGATACGGAGGGCAATAGAGGAGAAGGACTTGCACGTGGAACATTGTGTTTCCGCTTCCGCTTCAAGAACAATGGATCCCAAAACAGATGCGTTAATCTTTCTACTCAGTTATGCATGTTCTTGTTCTACTTATGGAGATCTTGGGGTTACGTAATTTGTGTTCAACATTGGGACGTAAAGGAAGAAGTTTAGGTAGCCGGTGCCCGAAGTGAAGAATCAGTTGCAGGGGATGTTGAGCTTGCGTGTGATGGCGACGGCAGCGACGCAGGAAAAGTCGATGATGAGACTGTGGACGATATGGTTTTCGGAGATAGAGGTGAGGACGCGGCGGACATTGGGGTTGTTGAGGCGGAGGAGCTCGCTGGCGAGGGTCTTATAGTTGGGGGAGTTGGTGGAGAAGTCGGGGGTAGGGTGGTGGCAGGGAAGTAGTGGAAGGCAATGGAGGGGACGGTGTCAGAGACAGAGGCAATGTAGGCGGTGGTGGAGCCGGTGTCGTACGCTTGGTTGGTGCCGAGGATGTGGATGGAGAGGGAAGGGCGGTGGGTGAGGAGGAGCTTGCCGAGCGCCACCAAGGCGATGAGGTCGCTGATGGCCGGTGAAGGATAAAGCACGATTGCTTCCATCATTGTTTGGGTTTTGTTGGTGTTGCTGGAACGACGATGGAGCTCCCTGAGACCGAGGGTTTTGGTGAGATTAGTTTGTTTCTTTTTAGTCTGGTTCAGAATTAGTCTTCTCGAGATCGAAGTATATTTGATGCGTGATGGAACGGCTGACACAATCAGTTGAAAATTTACTTATGTGAGGTTAAAGTATCGGCACGATAGAGCTTTAAACATGGACAAATTTTGATATGAGTGCAATGTATATAATAAAATTGGATCTGGAATATTGTATATACATAACTATTTTCAATAAAACTTTGAATCAAATAGCATCTCTTTGGAAACATTTATATCGATTGACGGACATGCCGGGTAAAAAGGGAAAATGACTGGGAATTGTTTATATGAAATGTGATAAAGAAAAATCAGTTATAATATTATGAAGTACAAATATGTTATTACGTTATTAATGATTATAATGCAATTAAAGATGTAATTTGTAACGCATTTCTTATATATATTCTTTAATTTCTAGGGACACTTATGAATTACTTTTCGGCCAGTTCAATAATCAATCATAGTGAATCATATTTAAGTTTAGAAGCTAAACATCATCATTAAAGATTTTGCCAAATTTCGTAATCATTAAAATAAGAGATAAGTGCATTGGAAAACTTAAAATTTATAACTAGTCTTAAAACTTTCAAAAATACAAATCAAATCCTAAAACAACTAATAATTGCTGTGATTGGTGCAATCGAGGCATCCATTAACATTTAGACAAATTGACGATGTTATAGAAGGACTGGATTGTACATCTTGATTGTACCAATTCATTAAATTTTAGGACTTGATTACGTTTTTCGAGTTTTAAAATTCAATTGCATTTTCATGACAAGTTTGAGAACTTTCAATACACTCATCCTTTGATCAAAAGCAAACATTTTTTCTCTTTCTCATCAAAACTTAAAATGTTATTCAAATGTCAAAATGTTATGAAAAACGCATACATTAATTTTTGTGCCAACAATTATATACTATGACGATTTCAAATCTTGTGAATTAAAAAAATATTTAAATTGTGTGAGTTGCAAGATATTGATTAAAAAAGAAAATAAAATACTAGATGCCCCCATGTCTCTTACAAAAGGGATGATCGTGAACACTATATTCAAGTTTTGTAAAAGATGTCTTCAATTTTATATTTAGGCTCCATTTATTTAGCAAAAAAGAAGAAGATGATTTGGACACATTTTCTAAAAATAATCACTTATATCGGTTTAAAAAATAAATGAACGAAAAATATTTCCATCATTTACAAAAATATTTACACATAAATTATTGACATTTTTTATGAGCTAGTTATTTCGAAAAATACAAGAGAACCCCATTTTTTTGTAACATAAAAGGGGAGGTGATTTAATATTAGTTGCAACCCTCGTGCTTTTTGTAATTATCCCTTTACAAAATTTGTCTCTATGGCATCTTGTATGCTATGCATGCGCTGACGTAGAGAGATGCCAATAACTTTCTAACATCATACGCAAACTTAGGCTTTGTCCTAATAAATTTCATGTGTGCCTCCATCCCATTCATCAAATTCCACGTGTTATTCTTAATCCGCCTTGCCAATGAGAGGGAATGTAGAAATATATAAGACCCATTGACTTACGGATTTAATTGAATTACTACTTTTATACATATGGTATCAATTTAAGTTTTTGGATTGGATTTTTTAACATAAATGATGGTGAAGACTAAACACCGGCTCTTTAAGGCTTTGATTGCTACAATTTCAAATGAATCACTAGAAAAATAATGCGAGGGATTAAAATTTCGGGTATGTTTGTTTGGGAGAAAACTCCATGATAAAATAATATACTTTTTTGGAAAATTATTAATTGGGAAAATTGTTAGTTCTCCTCTGTTTGATGATATATAATCAAATGTTTTCTTTGTTTAGATCTCATTTGGAAAATGAGAAAATGACAATCTCATTAGTCAGCCCATGAACGTGCTCATAACTTGCCCTCCTGGCTCAGCCATGACTTGTCTCCCCCCTTAGCCCATGCCTATGAGAAAATATTGAGTGCCTTTCATGTGCTAGCATGGCAATGCTGGCACTAAGAAAGCCCTTAAGAGTGCAACACGTGTCGAGTATGGGGCCCAACTTTTAGAGCATTGAGAGGAGAGAGAAGAGTTTTCAATAAATACCCTGACAATTGGAGCCCACGCGCGACAGGTGTTGTGCTCTTAAGGATCTTTTTATTTGCCCTGGTACATAAAAGGTACCCACTATTTTCTCCATGCCTTTACCTCCGCCCAACGCCCTTACAGCCACCGCTGCACCTCCCAAGTGTTGCAAAGCCGCATCATGTAACTCCATCCAAGCATCAGCGCGACGCCAACCATGGTCCTCACGAAACTCCGGACGTCAACCCCATTTCCTCTCGCTCTTGAACCCAAAAATTCTCCCCTCAAAAAATAAAAAAAAGAAATAAAAAATAAAAGGAAAAAACATAAACATCATCCAAAATAAACCACTAGCTTTTTTGAAAAGCCAACATTGTCATGATAAGCTAATAAACCAAAACCGATGAATGGATCGATGATCAGAGCAACAACAACTTGGATTGGATTGATGAAAGAGCATCGAAAATGAAGTGATGGCTTCTTTGTTGCTCCACTGTGGACATTGCTCCTTGACTTGTATGATCAAAATGAATGAATTGAGTATAAGACGCAAAAACACAACCTCAAAATCTCCATAATTAAAATAAAAAATGCATATAAACAAGTAAAGAGATTTACGTATTTGATTTAGACCATTGTTTTTTTATGTGAAATAGCAACGATTCAAACTTGAGAACTTCTTTGACCAAAAAAAGAAAAGAAAAAAAACTCAAGAACTTCTCTTTCATTGTCCTTTGCATTACTAACTTAATGAAATAGCCTCTCATCCTTAATGAATTAGTAAAGCTCATTTACGAGGATAATTGTGTGTGTTAAAGTTAGAGGAAAGATTTCCAGTAAGGCTTTCTCATTATAAGCTAGATTCAACTTGACCCACACTAGTCAGCTTCATATTAGAATAATTAAAAAAATTTCTATCTCATCTTTGACAAATCCTATAAAATGTTATATAATATCAATTAATGCAGTTCACATTAGAAAAATTCCCACATCAAGGTCTTGTCTCCTGTGCTTTGCCATTGCTCATGAAGCTCCTCTATGGGGTTAAGATTTGTGAGGGAAGAGCAAGACAGGGCGGGAAGGAGATCGGGTTCCACATAAAGAGAAATTCGCATAATGCGTTTTCACATCTTTAGATCGAGGAATTTGCTTTTCTAATTTTATGCATAAATATTTTCTTTAATCAAAAAGCGTTTTCAGTTAACTAGTAATTTATTGCAAATCAAATAGGGGAAAATCTAAAAAATTAATTTTAAAAAAGTATTTTCAATCAAACAAATATATGTTTTGATTTATTACATTGTTTCGTAAGGTACTACGATAAAACTCTCGGACGTCTGCTATTATAAGTATGATGTGTTTAAACATCCAATGAGTACGTATCGCACCAATTTATACGTGAGTTTTGTAAATTAATTCTAGGGTTAATACCCTAAAAAACCCCAAACCTGGTACTTTGTGACAAATTTACCCCAAACTATTTTTTTGACCACCAAAAACCCCAAACTAGTACATACGTGACAGATCTACCCTCCGTTAGCTTAGATTCGATTTTTCCGTTAATTTTTTGCGAGTGGTTGCGACGTGGCAAACCATGTGGAAATTCATAAGTTTAATACCATTAAAAACCCCAAACTGGTATATTTATGACAAATTTACCCCAAACTAGTATATTTATGACAAATTTACCCCAAGCTGATATATTTACGACAAATTTACTCTAATTAATTTTTTTGATCATAAAAAACCTAAATTGGTACACGTCGACACATTTACCATCTTTCAATTTTCCCAAATTTGTGAGTTGTGATGTCCAATAAATTTTATTTTCCGGATTACTCTAATGTTGCCTCCATATCATTAATACTTAATTTTTTTCTTCTTATTGGAATCATTATTAGAAAATATTCAAAGACTACCAAATGTGCACTTCATTCTTGTGAGAGGATGCCCATTAACTAAAAGATTGACAGATTGCTTGCGCACATATACAAAAAAGTGCACATATTGTGATTGCTTCACTGTTCGTTTTTGGTTTGTGGCTTTATGTTTTATGTTTACGTATGCCATGGTTTTTGTGGTTTTTGACGCTTTTTACAATCTTTTTTGTACGCTTACATATCGCTTTTCTGGTCTCTTCTTTCGTTGGTCGTCTTCTTAGCGTTACGTAGTCTTTTCTACCTTGAATTGTAAGTGTCAAAATTTTAACATGGAACTTGCATGTGAATGGTATGAGTGACTCGTACATCACATGCTCGTTGAAATGCCGGAACCAAAATCACTTATGTTTGTCGCTAATTTCAGGTGTGCTTTGAGTGTGATTCTTTTGTATATGTGCACAAGCGATCTATCCATCTTTTAGTTAATGGGCATCTTCCCGTACAAGAATGAAGTGCACATTTGGTAGCCTTTGAATAGTTTTCTAATAATGATTCCAATAAAAAAATCAAGTATTAATGATATGAAGGCAATGCTAGAGTAATCTAGAAAATAAAATTAATTGGACATCACAACTTAGTCAAATTTGGGAAAATTGAAAGATGGTAAATGTGCCGCATGTGTACCAATTTAGGTTTTTTATGATCAAAAAAATTAATTTAGAGTAAATTTGTCGGAAATATATCGGTTTGGGGTAAATTTGTTATAAATATACCAAATAGTTTGGGGTAAATTTGTCATAAATATACCAAGGTTTGGGGTTTTTAACGGTATTAAACTTATGAATTTCCACGTGATTTGTTTTACACGCGTCAATCACGTCAAAGAAATTAACTTAAAAATCGAAGAAATTAACTAGGGTAGATCTGTCACACATATGTATAGGTTGGGGTTTTTAAGGTATTAACCCTTAATTCTAATAAGCGACTTTACCAATGATTGCGGAGGTGATTCAGTGGCCTAGACGGGCTCGAGTAAGGCTGCAAAAGGACTAAAAAAGTGACGGGTGCTGGCAATCGTCCATTTATGGTGTCGGAAAATTTGTGATGTGACGCGAATAAAGTTTTGGAAAATGGCTAGCCTAATCATGATGGAAAACGGACAACCAACTCCTAGCCACACATTTTTCATGAGAGAAATATCTAACATTTTGCTTGCAAATTTCGACACACTTGCGTTGGAGAAAGGAAATTTCGTGGCCATCCTTTTTTTTGGTCAAACGTGGCATCCTTTGATTGTTAGTACAACCCTGAAGTTTTCCAATAAAGACATCCATGCGTCTAAAGTTAGCTAAGTTTTATCCACATCTTATATCAACGCCTGTCTACGTTAATTAAAATTTTCCACACTTGCTTACTTTTGTAAATTTGGTCGAATTTAAAGTCACACGGATTTTATAAAATAAAATTTTGTAAATGTAAAAGGAGTTATACAAATTTAAAATTAAGAAAACTTAATTAGAAAAAAAAAAAAAAAAAGAGTATGGGGACAAAAGAAATTTTCTTCTGAGGACTTCGGGCACGTACTTTTACGGCCAAGGGGCTTTTCAGGATCATCATTCGATCAAGATTACTCATAAACGTGAAATCTGTGCTTAGCAAGAATTCCTTAACTTGCTTAAATATCTAAGTAATCATAGCTTGCAATGTTGTAAAGGGGTACATGTCCGTGTACTAGTTGTTGCTATAAAATCACGTCCTTTTCACAAAAGCAAAGAGATATCGTATACTAAAATGCATGGTCTTGGATATTCTAGTGCTCTTTACACAAAAAATAATAATAAACAATAGAGTGAATCGTTGATGAAACTAGAAATGAGTCATTCGCACTAAACTCATCGTTTAAGAGCTTGTTTGTTTTCTTTTTTCTTTTTTTTTGGTAAAAAGAGCTTGTTTGTTTTCCAATTCAGCTAAAGCAAACAAATAATTTTACTTCCACACCAAATTGAAAAATAATATCCAAATTTTGAAGATATTACAAAACAATATCACGTGTAAATTTATGTGTCAATATTTATATACTTTGAAAGTTTCGACTGTTTTGAGCTAAAAAAGAGTCACACATGGGTTGAGAAAATTAATTCAGAAACATTTTAAGTCTTTAGTTCTTGATAGAACAACATGTATCAAGGAACCTTATTAAATTGTCTTACCAAGCGATAAGACACTGATGCTAGAATGGCACGTACTTCGAAACCCAATTTTTTTAAAGGGGTAAAAAACTCTTAATAAATTTTCTTCGTGCAACTACCATTTTTCACCTTATTGATGCAGATGCTGGATGCTATCACGCTACTACATTCCACCTACTCACTTCCGCTTCCACGACTCGACGAGATAACTCAGCTCAACGCTGGACGACCCGCCCGGACTCAGAGCAGCCTTCGCTTCCTCTTTCAAAGACTTCATTCGTTCCCTTATGATCTCACCCTCCTCCGACTCCATCAGCTCCCTGACTCGCTTCTCCACCTCCTCCGAACTCACCAGCCCGCTCTCCGACTCGTTAACTGGCAGGGCGATCTTGATTTCCTCCACCATCAGCCCTTTGTTCTGCCGCTGCTCCGCGTAGAGCGGCCACGCCACCATCGGCACGCCGGCGCACACTGCCTCGAGCACCGAGTTCCACCCGCAGTGAGTCACGAACCCGCCCACCGAGCTGTGGCTCAGCACCTCCACCTGCGGCGCCCACGTTTTCACCACCAGGCCCCTCTCCCCTGTCCGCTCCAAGAAGCCCTCTGGCAGAAGCGAGCTCAGTTCCGGGTCGGGCATCGCTGACGTGGCGGTCTTTTGGTCTGCATCACGTGGGGGGTTGCGGACCACCCACAAGAACCGCTGGCCACTCCTCTCCAACCCTGTCGCTATTTCCTTCAATTGTTCAACCGAGAAAACACCCAAGCTTCCGAAACACAAGAACGCGATGCTTCCTTTTGGCTGCGAGTCCAGCCACGTCAGACAATCCGACCTGCCGGTGCTGCTGCCCTCTTTCTTTCCCTCTCCGCTTGTGATCAGCGGCCCGATGCAGTACAGCGGAGGCGTGGGCCCGTCGAGCACGCACTCTCCGTCCCTGATCGCTCGCACCGCCCTGGGCTCGAGCTTCTCGAACGTGTTGATTATGATCCCAGCAGACGTGGCCATGTTCTTGGAGCTCTCGAGGAAGAGCTCATAAGCTCTGTCGTTGCGGTCTTGCACCGGCTTCGCGATGTCGGAGGACGGCAAGGGCGGGGTCCCCGGGACATGAAGAACGGCGTTGAGGTCCTTGTAGCTCTTGGTGTACAGCTTGTGAAGAGTTGGGAAATATAAGAACACGGTCAAGACGCTCGCGCCGGAAGTGAAGAAGTAGTAACAAGGGATGCTGAGCTCACGTGCGACGCTCAGAGCTGAAGCGCAGAAGAAGTCGATGATGAGGCCGTGAATAATGTGGTTCTTGGAGATGGAGGTGAGGGCGGCGTGGACGTTGGGGTTGTTGAGGCGGAGGAGCTCGAGGGCGAGGGTCTCGTGGTGGGGGGAGGTGGTGGAGAAGTCCAGTGGGAGGGAGGTGGGGGGAGGTGGTGGAAGGCGATGGAGGGGCAGGCCGTGGAGACGGAGGCGATGTAGGAGGTGGTGGAGCCGGCGTTGTAGGCCTGGCTGGTGATGAGGACGTGGATGGAGAGGGAAGGGCGGTGGGAGAGCAGGAGCTTGCCCAGCTCCACCATGGAGATGAGGTGGCCGATGGCCGGCGATGGATATAGCACCACTGCCTCCTCCATCTGACGCGTACGAGAAAAGCGGTGGAGAGAGAGAGAGAGAGAGAGAGAGAGAGAGAGGGTTCTTGAAAATGTGTGTGGTGATGCGTTGCACTTATGTGGGAAGGTAGATATAGGATCGGTCGTTTTTCTTTTTGGGCCATCCATGATGTGTGGGGTTAGTTTGAGTTTCACGTCTGCTTTTTCCGAGAAGAATAATCAGTGGGGAAGCACTTCTTTGAATTTTCAGTTACGTCATTTTCTATCTCTACTTTTACTCGGCCCAAAGTAGGACCAGAGTCGGTATGAGTCATTTTTTGCCTCACATATTTCGCGGAGATGTCTAGAATCCACGGTTGTTGAAGAAGGATGGAGTGTTGGAGTCAAACTGAGAAGTAGAAAAATCTGAAGGGTGGGCCCCCTGTACACGTGAATCGACCAGAAGTCGAATGTGAACTGCTTGGCACCTGTCAAGTGTGCAATATTTTCCTGAGAAAATATTACGTGCATTTGTGTGCACTGCCAGCGTAACCAAAAAGAAAGGACGCAAGCTGCCAACACGTATTCAAGTGGGGCCGAAACTATCATTACAACACTCTCGCAATAGTCAAAAGCCATGACTCACCAATAATCTCCCTCCCTCCCTCTCGAACCGTATAGACCAAAAATCGAATCTTCATACAGGTCTCTCTGGTCGGGAATTGGCCGAATCGTGCGCTCGGAAGCTCATCGTGGAGGTTTGCCACACCAAGAACTTGATGCCCAAAGACGGCCAAGGCACCGCGAGTGCCTATGCCATCGTCAACTTCGACAGCCAGAGGCGGTGGATGAAGACCAAGTTCCGGGACCTAAACTCGCAGTGGGACGAGCGGGTCGAGTTCCCCGTCCACGATGCAGAGTCCATGCCCTCAGAGATTCAGGAGATCAATCTCTGCAATGATAAGAAGAACGGTAAGTGCAACAGCCTCCCGGGCAAGGTGAAGATTGCTGGGAGGGGAAGGTTGTGGTTTGTCGATCAGACGAGGGCTTGGTAAGAGAGAGAGAAGCGTGCAGGGGAGGAAAGTAACATTTAGGCCCACTTTGACACGTGTTGGAAGTTCATGTACCTTCTTATTTGTTGCGCAATAGTTTCTCATATTTTCATCATAAGGCAAGAGAGTGGGAGAAAGCGACTCCATGTCCTTGCTTCCGACTACGAAAAGTCAATTTGTCTTTTGGGATAGCTTTTGGCTCTCCGCAACTGATTTAGATCGTTACCAAACTATATATTATAATATGACTAATCCATGAATCAATATTGTGAGTGAGTCATCGTACTCGTACACCTAGCATAATTTTTTTTTTTCAATATAGATTGCCGTGCGTATTCATCTTTTTATAGTTGCACGTGTCCACTATCATAAAACTTGCCCGGGAAAATGTGAATATAACCCTAGGCAGCTTGTGCGAATTAGATAGGTTCTAGAATAAATGAAAGTGGTTGTCCAATTCAATTTTGATTACCAATGGTTTTAAGTAGGTACTAGGATATTATAAGTGTCATTCATACGACACTCACTTTAATTCTAAGCATATTATATATATATATCAATTCAGTTCTAAAATTTTTAGTTGTTTCAATGTAGTTATAAATTTATGATAATTTGCCAATTTAGTTATTCCCACCAATTTTGGCGGAAAAATGCTAGCACGAACAATTTTCTGCATTATATAAAACTTTTTTTCTGTACTTTTTTTCTTTTTTTTTTTTTCTTTTTTTTTTTTTTTTTTTTTAATTCCAACTATTGGCTAGTGAGGTCGTGAAGATAGCTAGCCACAGGCGAGGGCATTGGACCCTTGCCCAAACTTTAATTGAGTGTACAATCAAGAAATATTAGAGGACATATATAATGTGAGCATATTACTTCAAACCTAACTACTTGTCACAATTAAAATTGTTAGGTATTGATGTAATTGAGTGTACTCAACCATTCGGCAAATTTTCTTCTTTGGGCTTTCATTCGGTTACGTAAACAAAATTGAATCGAACCCGATGTGCCGTGCAAATCTCTTTCATAGGCGAAGGAGAGTAAGAGTTGTCTTCAAAATAAAGACCCTGGCAACCCTGCCAACAAGTGAACTACACAGTGTATACATCACATGTAGGAGTCTCCCCTTCTTTGCTTAGATGACATCGTAAGAGGTGCAACCTCAGATAAAAAAGGCCATTGTCTCACGTTAAAAGCTACCACTTCCAAGCCACTGATGCAACCCAGGTCCAAGTTAGTATTTCTTGTTGGATTGGGCCTGAGGGTCGAACAAATGGACTGGTGCGTGTGCATTGTGCGAGCGTGTGTGGGTCATTTTGTTTTTAGAAAAATAGCCTGGCTAAACCTGTGATAAGTGAACCTACATAACTAAGCATATATACTCTCAACGACTTGTCTGGACCACCACGCCGCCGCCGCCGCCCCCCATAGTTAGGTCTCACTATTGAGGTTTCGGCTTTACATATTGTCCATTCAGCGGCGGTCTGGGCCACCACGCCGCCCCCCCCACAACCAAATCCAGTATAGTGACGCAACTACATGATCCGAAGAAAACTACTAATTTCCAGTGAATGCATATCAGCATGAAGCTAGATCTCTATCAGAGGCCACGGCGCGTGAATGATATATTATGAAATAATTGCGGATTCACTCCGTCACTTTGATAATGAAATCCATCGTTTTACGTGGTCTTTGTTAAATAAGTTTAGTCTGTTTGATGTTTGGACTACGCTCGTTCAGAGAGATATCTCCGAATTCATGGCATACCTTATCACTTTGCATATTTCTTGAGCACCTTCGTCTTCTGGGTTAGTTTAATTCGATGCATGATCCACTTTCGTAATTTTGGATAAGTTTTGCCACTTGTATGACATAATCCTAGTGTGTGATAATAAGAAATCTCAAGATGACACTTTTAAGTCTGATTTTATTTTATTAAAAAAAAAAACTCTAGCCATTCATAGCTTTAGTGCCTCAAATTTGAGTTTACATACCAATGATGTAACATATTTAATCTAAGATCCTAAGGATTCAATTTAGCTCTTGGGCTAGTTGAGTTCACCATTGTTAGAGAGCTTGAATTAGGCTTGTTGATTTTACAATCCCATAAAAGATGTAATCAAGGCCCAACTAAAATAAGGTTTACAATGAATAACATTCATTTTACTTTGATCTTATGTTTGCTCCACTAAAATAAGATGAGACTAACATGATATTTCTACGGCTATATAATAGATAAGAAAATGACTTATCCAAAAAATTGATTATTTTTGGTTGAACAGAAAAAAAAATAATCAATTTAGAAGAGAGGAAAATAGCGAAGTACAGAATTCTAAACTCCAAACCCAACTCATCAACCTATGGGCATGCTCTTTCTAGCCTAGTGGACCTGATATCACTTGCCCGTTGTCCATCAACGACATGTCGTTCTCGACCCTAAAGTATACCTCGATTCAATGACGAGAGATCCTTGGATGGATAGGTTGGCCCGCATGAGATGATTATAGCTCTCGGAGTAATGGGTGGACATGGGACCCAAAACTATGGTCAACAGCTTCGGTTTAACAGTGTTATTAGTTATGTTGTAAATGTGTTATAAAGTACTGTAATTATTTATTATTTTTATATATTTTGAAACTGTAGCACATTAGAGTCGAATGAGACGATTTCCGTTGAGGCTAAGTTTTTCTCCACAAGGGTACAGTTTTGGCCTGCAAAACGACCACCCGAAAGTGGAGATACAAGTACAATAAAAGAAAAGATTCAAAAATTCCTCATCCATCCTGTGGACATTTAGGGTGCGTTTGTTTGTATTTTTGTTAAAAAATTATTTCGGGAAACAGAATTAAATAAAAAACTATTTACATTTAGGGGGAATAATTTTTGACTAGAAAAAGACGCATTTAGTAAAACATTGCAGGAATAAAAAATGAATAAAAACACGTTTGGTAAATTTATATATTTTTTTGTTTCTTTTAATTTTTTAATATTTTTATTTTATTTTTCCTTTTTTTCTTTCTCTTTTATTTTTCTTCTTTTGGCCGGTTGCCGGCCTTGGCCATGGTCGGCGACCGGCCGACGAGGGCTGGTAGCCTCGCCCAGCCACGATGAGGCTTGCCGGCCCCCGGCAAGGTCGAGCTTGCCGCGCCTCGCCCTGTGCTGGCGACACTTGGCCTCACCAAGGGCTAGCGACCCTCCGGCGAGGTCGCCGGCCCTCGACGGCCGGTCACCGGCCATGGCCGAGGCCGGCGATCGGCCAAAAAAAGGAAGAAGAAAAGAAGAAGAAAAAAAAGAAAAGAAAAGAAATGAGAGAGAAAATTTGTGTCTTCAAAAGTGTTTTGGAACAAAAAAATAACTTTTTTTTTTTCTTATTTCAGTTCTAATTTTGTTCTTGAAACAAAAAAAACATATTTTGAATAAAAACGCAAATAAACGCGTTTCTAATTTTTTTTGTTCTTAAGAACAAAAAAATAGAAATTCTGTTCATAAAAAAAAAAGAAAAAGAAAAACAAATATGGAGGCCCTTATTAATTTAGAAGAGACAGATCAAGCACGTGCGACTGTGTTCGTTGTACGTCAGTTTCGCCCCCATTGAATTCTGCAAAAGACCAAAAAGACGATAATAGAAAAGATTCATCGATGGACGAACGACGCAAACGAGGAAGACGAGCCACAAAGTCCGGCGCGTTTCACTCGCGCTTCCACGAATCGACGAGTCCGGCCAGCGCCGACCGAGACGACCCGCCGGGGCTTAGCGCGGCCTTTGCTTCTTCCTTCAAGACCAGCACTCGCTCTCTCACCAGCTTGCCCTTCTCACTCTCCATCAACTCTGACTCACTTCTCCACCTCCTCCGAACTCACCCACCCGTCCTCTGACTCGTCCACCGGCAGCGCGATTTTCGTCTCCTGCACCAGCAGCAACCTGGTGTGCCCCTGCTCCGCGTAAAGCGGCCACGCCAGCATCGGCACGCCAGCGCACACCGCCTCGAGCACTGAGTTCCACCCGCAGTGAGTCACGAACCCGCCCACCGACGGGTGGCTCAGCACCTCCACCTGCGGGGCCCATTTCTTGACCACGAGCCCCCTGTCTTTGGTACGTTCCAGAAAGTCCTCCGGAAGCAGCGACCCCAAGTCCAGGTCGGGCACCTCTGACGTCGCGGCCTTTTGGTGCTTGTCCTTTGTCGGGCTCCAGACCACCCACAAGAATCGCTGACCGCTCCTCTCCAGCCCCGTCGCTATTTCCTTTAGCTGTTCCACCGAGAACTCGCCCATGCTCCCGAAACACAGGAACACGACGCTCCCTCTCGGCTGCGAGTCCAGCCACGTCAGAGACTCTGGTGATCTGCCGTCATCGCCTCCCATGCTAGAGATCAGCGGCCCGATGCAGTAAAACGGCGGAGTGGGCCCGCCGGGCACACACTCGCTGTCGATGATGGCTCCTATGGCTCTTCGCTCGAGCTTCTCGAAGGTGGTGACTATGATTCCAGCCGAGGTCTGCATCTTCAGGGACGAATCCAAGAAGCCCTTGTAGGCATCGTCATAGCGATCCTGCAACGGCTTCAAAACATCGGAGGGTTGTATCGGCGGTGTGCCGGGGACATCTATGGGGGCGTCAAAGTCTTTAACGCTTATGGCGAAGTTGTCGTGAAGAGTTGGGAGGTAAAGGAAGAAGTTAAGGAAACAGGCGCCCGAAGTGAAGAAATAGTAGCGGGGGATGTTGAGCTCACGCGCGACGGTATCGGCGGTGGCGCAAAAGAAGTCGATGACGAGGCCGTGAACGACGTGGTCTGTGGAGATAGAGGTGAGGGTGCCGTGGACGTTGGGGTTGTTGAGGCGGAGGAGCTCGAAGGCGAGGATCTTGTGGTTGGGGGAGGTGGTGGAGAAGTCCGGGGGAGGGTGGTGGCAGGGAAGAAGTGGAAGGCAATGGAAGGGACGGCGGCGGAGACGGAGGCGATGTAGGCGGTGATGGGGCCGGCGTCAGTACCTTGGTTGGTGATGAGGATGTGGATGGAGAGGGAAGGGCGGTGGGTGAGGAGGAGCTTGCCGAGCTCCACTGTGGAGATTATGTGGCCGATGGCCGGCGCTGGATACAGCACGATCGCTTCCTTCATTGCTTGGGCTTATTGATGTTCTTTTCACACGACATTGAAGCTCTCTGAGGCCGACGGTTGTGGGGAGATTGGTCTGTTCTATACTCCTGACATCGAGGGGGAATTATACAGTATGGTCCATCGAGGGGGAATCATATAGTACGGTCCATCATGGAGATTAGGTGGCCGATGGCCGACGCTGGGTTACAGCACGATTGCTTCCTTCATTGCTTGGGCATGTTGATGTTCTTTTCTAGTATGGTCCATCGAGGGGGAATCATATAGTATGGTCCCTCGTAATTCTAAATTTCCAATACTGTCAGATGCATGACGAAATAGTTGACGCAATGACGAAATAGTTGACGCAATTTATTTTTGTGAGGCTAATTTAGTTTTAAATATTTTTACCTCTTGCCAATTGAGTGCATAAATTTAATTTTGACTGGAAATTATTGATATGACCAGTTAGCTAATGTGGCACTTTTTAATAATATTTTAAATTTTAAATTTTTTCCTTTGGTTTTTTTTTTTTTTTTTTTTTTTTATTTTTGTTTTTTTTTTTTTTTTTTTTTTTTTTTTTTTTTTTGGGTTTGGCATTAAGGCGAGCGAGATTATTGGCCGACCCCAATCACAATTGAGGGCCGAGGGCCCTCACCAACCATAGGTGTGGGCTGGCTAACCCTCGTCGGCACTGGGTGAGGGCTGTCACCACCCTCACTAGATTTGGCCAGATAAGGATAGCAACTTTGCTTGGGGCCCTCACCTAGGGCTGGCGAGGGTTCGATAGACAAAGTCAAAGCATTTGACCTTTGCCCCATGGTCAGCCATAAAGCCAAACCCAAAAAATTAAATTAAATTAAATTAAAAAATTATTAAAAAGCACCATTTCACTCGCCGCTACTATGGGAATCGCTTTTGTTGTCAACCCGTCATGTTGGCAATTTCCGGTCAAAATTGGCTATATGGACTAAATTGATAAAAAGTAAAAATATTTAAGATGAATTGGTAAAAGTGCAATAACTTTTTGGACAATTTTTAGTAGTTAGTCACCATGGACCAAAACCATTTCTAGTTAAGAAGTCGAATATCATCATTTTAGATTCTGTAAAATTTCATTATCATGCAAACAATTTTGCTTACTAAAAATAGTTATTCTTATTTAAGCTTTGAGGGTAAATATCCTCATTTAAGATTCTGCCAAATTTCACAATCAAGAAAGTAATTTTTCTCATCCAAAGCAATCGTGGATTTTTCAGTCACCTCGCTCGAAAAAAATTCTTGGCTTGCCCACTGGAGCGATGGATGTACATGTAAGCGATTTTAAGACTTGCATGCACACACGGTTCAACAATAGCAATGTTAATGCTGGAATTATTTATTATTTTGGACAAGTCCTATCGCTTGCGCGACAAAAGCCTGGTGTATCTATATAAGAGATCGCAAGGGGAAGCTTTAATCTATTTTATTTAAAGATAAGCTCTATTCATCCAAAATTTTAACACCTTGAACTCGAGTTTACATAGCAATGTGATCTAGGATGCCAAGGATTCAATTAAGCTTGTGGGTTAGTTGATTTCACTATTGCTAGAAAGCTTGAATTCGCCTTGTTGGTTCTACAACCCATAAAGACTAAATAGAGTTCTTGACTAGCACAACTTAAATAAGGTGTATGATGTATAATGTTCACCACTTAAATGTTTCATCCTGTCTCAAAAATTAAAAGACCCAAAAGGAGTACAATCGAGCCAAATTACTAAGAAACTAATAATTCATGGTGAATGTATTGTGTAACATCCCGGGTCTCTACTGTACACATATTGTCCACTTTAGACACTAAGTCCTCACAGTTTTGTTCCTCTTGGGCAGCCCATACTACCCCAAGAAAACGTGTATGTACAATTAGAAGAATCCAAGCCTTATAAACTAGCCCAGGTGTCACACCCCGAACCTCGAGTGCGCCAACATCCCGCCATGGTCATGCAAATGCGACATTCCCGAGATAATGTTGCCGACCCCATTCATTAATTATTGCGCAAGCGGAACGTATTATAAAACCCCTGATAAAAACTCACGGGATAGAAAAACAAGAAGTAATTCAACAACATAACACTTTCATAAATCAACAAAAGTTACAAACAGAGGTCCACGGCCAAAAGTCTACGAAAGACCGGCTCATAAAAAGGAACTGCCCTACGACTTACAAGTCGGACACGTTCTCCAATCATCATGACTTCACCTCTGTAACTCTACAAGGTCAACCAAAACGATCTGGCCGCTCCATCCACTAGGGACCTGAAAATGTAAGCCCACAACCGGGGTGAGACATCGTCTTAGTAAGTTCAACCCCCTAAACCTCTATTAGAAATAAAATACGCCCAAGGGTGGTCTAGTCACACCACATAGAGAACTTACCTCGCCTCGTTCTTTCCCCAGGTTAGCACAATTCAAATAACTCAATCACAGATTGTAATAGAAGCTTAAACAAGCTGGAACGTCAACAATATCATTTCAAATGACCATAAGAGTCCGGATTATAAGACCAATCGTTATGACACGTCCCATACTATGTCACACGATTCTGTCCCATAATCCGACCCATTAATAACACTTAACATGCGATCCAAATGATTATTCACTGCCATGCAATGGCATAACCTACTCGCAGTTCGGCTATCTATTGACATTAATACCAGGCATTGCCTCCCCCCTTGGAGCGCGGCTTTGTCATTACGTCGACGGCATTCCCGAAGGAGCATGGGTCCAGTTGGCCTAGCCTCTACTGCGACCCGAGCCTCGTCACTATGTTGACGGCGTTTCTAAAGGAATAAAGGTCCAGTTGGCCTAGCCACTACTACGACTGAGTCTTTCAACCAGCATACAACAATTCAATATTGACCCCTGGATACTTTGCATTTCACTCAAATACTCCAGTTACAATATTAATCCTTAAAAATCCAATTTAGATGCCAAACCCAACACCCGGGATTTTTCTGAATAAATTCATATTTTTTCACAATCAACATTCAATTGCAAAATCCAACCATCAAATCAATAATTTGAATGCACAGCAGCAATTAGCGTGAAATTCTGAGAAAATAAGGTCCGAAATAATTTTCGAAATTTATTAAATAATTAATTTTATTCCGAAAATTAATTAAATAATAATATTGTAATAATTTCGTAATATAATATATTATTAAATAATTAAATAATTTCGAAATACATATATAATTCAAAATTATATATTTAAGTCAAATCATCATTAAACTAACATAACCAACCATTTGGTGACGACTTAGCGATAGCGAGGCCCGGGCGACGTTTTGGACGCCTCGCATTGCAATGGACGATGGCTAGAGAGCTCGGGTGGAGGAGAGGCAAGCGGGCACGTGGATGCGCGCGGACAAGCGGCGATGACGAGCTCCGACGGCAAGAGTGCGAGCGGCGACAAGCGAGCGGACGGAGGGCGGTCGGGGCTGGCTTGGTTCGGTCAGTTTCTCCCTCTCCCTCCTCCCATTTTGAATTCCAAAAAGCTAGAGGTTGAAAATGATGTTGATGGGTGCCTTTTTGAGATTTAATCTCCACCCTCCACTCGTCAAGCTCCCATCACTTGGCCCCAACTACCATGACATAAGGTGATGTCATCTTCCACTATCTCCAATCTTCCATAACCTTATTCCAATAGGTTCAATTTCTTTTTCCACTGTGGCATAAAAATCTTGTACACTAATTTCTTCAATTCCATTTGATTCTCTTCAAATTGAACCAAATTGAAGTCTATAAAATTAATCCAATGTCACCACACTTCAATTCACATCTTCACTTGTCCATAGAACCAACTTAAGTCCCATAAGCACAACCAAGGGTGGGCTTACTAATTTCTCGAGCCAAATTAGCCATTCATTGATTAATTTGCTGAAAAACTCTAATTGCATAAAAAATCTTCCGAAAATGAGTCAATGATCCTAAAATGATTTGTGACACACCATGACTTCCAATTTCTAAATTTGATCTCAATTTCACGGTTAATTTCACTTGGCACGATACTAGCGCGTCACGATCTACCGGGCGGTTTTTAGAAATTTTCATGCATTTGACCTGTGGTTGATCAATTCTAGCCACAATGTACATCTTTGACACACTAGCGACTTTCGGTTGTCGGGGTAATCTCAAGGTTTCAAATATGAACATAGGATACCCAATCGACAGAAAAGTCGGTCTAGTGCCGATCGACAAGAATTGCGTGATTTTGTGGAATCACCCACATCTGATCACATGGCTCTGTCGAGTCGACCTATCTCCAATCTCTAATCGATTTTTAATTGTGCCGTAATGACCCTTGCAGATTAGCTCGGTCGAAAGTTCACTTCACGATCAAATTCTCGAGTCGATGCATTAAAATCTCTTAACGGCTTCACACGATAGACTAGTTTTCACATGAGTGGCAGACTCAAGGAAATGAACTATGTGCGTGCTAACGAAATGCCCATATCAATTTATTGAAAATAAAATTGAAAAATCGGGATGTCACACCAGGACTCCTTCCCTAGGCGATGTGGGACAAGAGATGCGCCCCTTTCTTGCGCACGTCCGGGGATAGAGGCACGAACGCATTGCCATCCCTCCTCCCCGCGCATCGTCGCCTGGGTCATCACATTCTCCCCCCCCTTTGGGAGCACAATGTCCTCGATGTGGCCCCACACGGGGTCGGGAGTCAGAACAATGTTCTCGCTGTGGTCCCACACGCGGTCGAGAGTCGACTTTGATACCACTTGTAACGCCCCGGGTCTCTACTGTACACATATTGTCTGCTTTAGACACTAAGTCCTCATGGTTTTGTTCTTCTCGGGGTAACCCATACTACCCCAAGAAAACGCATATGTACAATTAGAGGGACCAAAGTCTTATAAGCTAGCTCAAGACTCCCTCCCTAGGCGATGTGGGATAAGAGAGGGACTCATTCCTTCCGGGGACTGAGGCGTGAACGCACTGCCATCTCTCCTCCCCGCGTATCGCCGCTTGGGCCGTCACATTCTCCTTGCTTGCGTATTGCCGAGGCAATCTTAATCCGTCCCTCCGTACTGCCCCGGGTCTAGGTCGTCACAGTCTCCACTCCTTAGAAGCATAGCATCCTCGCTATGGCCTCACACTCGGTCGGAAGTCGGCTCTGATATCACTTGTAACTGCCCTGGATGTCCACTGTATATATATTGTTCGCTTTGACACTAAGTCCTCACGGTTTTGTTTCTCTCAGGGCAGCTCATACTACCCCAAGAAGATGCGTATGTACAGTTAGAGGGACCCAAATCTTATAAGCTAGCCCAGGACTCCCTCCCTAGGCGATGTGGGAAAAGAGAGGGATCCCTTCCTTGCGCACGTCCGGGGACCGAGGCGCGGACGCACCGCCATCCCTCCTTCCTGCGCACCATCGCTCGTGCCGTCACACTCTCCACCCTTTTAGCAAAGGGCATCCTCGCTATGGGCCCACATGTAGTCGGGAGTCGGCTCTAATAGCGAGGACCCACACGTGATTGGGAGTCGGCTCTAATACCACCTGTAGAATCCCGGGTCTCCACTGTACATATGTTGTTCGCTTTGGACACTAAGTCCTCACAGCTTTAAAATGCGTCACATAGATTAGAAAGACTTAAACCTTATAAACTAGCCCCATGACTCCCCCTAAGCGATGTGGGACAGGAGATGTGCTCTCGCGCTTGGGCTGTCACACTCTCCCTCCTTGGGAGCACATGGTCCTCATTGTGGCCCCACACGCGGTTAGGAGTCGGCTCTAATACCACTTGTAACATCCCAGGTCTCCACTGTACACATATTGTTCGCTTTGGACACTAAGTCCTCATGGTTTTGTTCATCTCGGGGCAGCCCATACTACCCCAAGAAAACACGTATGTACAGTTAGAGGGACCTAAGCCTTATAAGTTAGCCCATGACTCCCTCCCTAGGCGATGTGGGACAAGAGACGCGCCCCCTTCTTGCGCACATCCAGGGACTGAGGCACGAACGCATTGCCATCCCTCCTCCCTGCGCACCATCGCCTGGGCTGTCACATAATGTATATCAAAAGCTATATGTCATACACAAATATATAAACATAAAAATACATTTTGATTCAATATTGACTTTTCAGGAAAAGAATAGCCAATTACCCCATCTAGAGCTCCGAACCTAGTTCGGATGACCATTTCTAAAGCGCAGTGGACCTAATGGCCCAAAAACAGCATTTCGAAAAAATATTGGGTAGTCTGGAGCGCCAAGTCGGTGTGCCCCCCGACCAATCGGGAAGTGACGCGTGGCTCCACGTGTGAGTGTATGGCCCCACTAGTTTTTCAGCATAAAATTTATTATATTCCTTTTTTAATTTAAAAATTTACGGCCATTAATAGGTTGCCGTTGTTTTTTTCTCTCTCCTCTAATTTGGAGTAGGCTTGCATGCATTAAATGAATATGCACACTACAACTTCCCTTCCCTCCTTCTTTCCTTTTCAATTCAAAATTTTTGGTAAGAATTTGCTCTCTACGTTGTGGTGCTTCTCC
Organism: Eucalyptus cladocalyx; assembly: GCA_017140615.1. NCBI lineage: Eukaryota > Viridiplantae > Streptophyta > Magnoliopsida > Myrtales > Myrtaceae > Eucalyptus > Eucalyptus cladocalyx. The sequence goes on from CM029516.1 coordinate 39,960,324, forward strand.
AGCCTCTGCCCTAAAGCTTGTTGCTTCTCGGCCTGTGTCGTTGTGTTCCTTCTTCACCTTGCTTCGATGTGGTTTCCCTACACAAGACGGCGAGGAATGTTCTTGCTGTAAGTTGCGGACTCTACGTTGCGGTGCTTCTTCAGCCTTTGCCCCAAAGCTCGTTGCTTCTAGGCTTGTGTAAGATGTTGAGCAGAGCCTCGACACTTGTTGGCAATGTAGAATAACTAAAGTGGAGGAGAGATGAGGCTAAAACTTCCTATTTTTCAGAACAACGAAGTCTTTTTACAAAAACAAATACATAACGTAAAACACAACTAAAATAGGACCCATAAATACCCATGTTCTACATAAAATATTTACTCCACTAACACCTAAAAACTAGGACAACTAACACACAAACTAGCTAAACGTGACTCCACTAACTCCTAAAGATTAGAATAATTGAAAAACCAAATCAGCAAAAACGTGCAGAAAAAACAATTATTATTTCAACAATCTCTCTCTTAAACTAATGTTTACTAACATTCAGTTTAAAGCCTTGACTATTTTCAACGTGCAAACACCTAGTAATCTTCTGAACTTCACAAATGACTCAATCTTGAGGGCCTTGGTGAATATATCGATAACTTGATTTTCACTCCTGCAGTAGATTAGATCAATTGTTCCATCATTATTAAGATCTATCAAGAAATAAACTTCACATCAATGTGCTTGCTTCTTCCATGTAGCACAGGATTCTTGGAGATTTTGATTGCTGAGTTGTTGTCACAAAAAATTTTAGTAGCTCCTAGTTGCTTGAATTGCAACTCCTCAAGAATTCTCCTTAGCCAAATAGCTTGACAAGCACTAGCTATTCCAGCAACAAATTCAACTTCTGTACTTGACAATGTGACAATTGGTTGCTTCTTGGATGACCAAGAAATAGCACTTGTCCCAAACATAAAAGCATAACCCGAAGTGCTCCTCCTATCATCTTGATCTCCTACATAGTCACTATTAGTAAATCCCACTAAATTAGACTTTTCACCATTCTTGTAAAATAGCCCAAAGTCTCTAGTTCCTTGCAAGTAAAGAAGGATTCTCTTGGCAACTAACAAATGCATTTTTGTAGGATTCTCCATATATCTACTTATTAAACTCACAGAATACATTATGTCTTGTCTTATTGCAGTTAGATACATCAAACTGCCCACAATTTGTTTATAAAGTGTGCTGTCAACTTTTCTCCATTCATAATCCTTGTACGGCTTTAAGCCAAACTCAATTGGAGTGTTTATAGGATTACAATCCTTTATTTGAAACCTATCCCAAATTTCTCCCACATATTTCTTTTGAGAAATAAAGATCCCATCATCCGATTGTACCACTTCTATGCCAAGGAAATAATTCATCATACCAAAATCAGACATTTCAAACTCATCCATCACATCACAATTTCAAGTAAATATAAGATCATCAACATACAAGTAGACAATGAGCATTTTCCCTTCTTCTCCAATCTTGATATAAAAACATATGCTTATAAGGACATTTTGAAAACCCAGCTTTAAGAATAAGTTTCAATACGATTATATCAAGCTCGAGGGGCTTGTTTTAGCCCATAAAAAGCTTTATTCAATTTATAAACTTTATGCTCATTTCCAATCTTGACATAACAAGGGGTTGCTCGACAAATACTTGTTCCTCTAAGTACCCATGCAAGAATGCCGATTTGACATCTAGCTGGAAAATATGCCAAGAATTCTGTGCCGCTAATGCAACCACCAATCTAATCGTGTCATGTCTCACAACTAGAGGAAAAACTTATGTATAGTCAATCCTATATTGCTGCTTGTATCCCTTGGCTACCAAACCTTGTATTTGTCAACTTCACCATTTTCTTTCAGTTTTTTTCTTAAAGACCTACTTTATACCAATGGTTTTTTGTCCATTCGGAAGATCAGATAGCTCCCAAGTATCATTTCTTTCAATGGCATTAATTTCATCATCCATCGCTTTTTGTCATTTTTTTCTTTGACAACACTCTCAAAAGTTGTAGGGTCATAGTTTGAAAATAAGGCAAAATGAATAATTAAATTTCCAATTCCAGTTACCTCATAATCTTCCATCCAAGTAGGCATTCTTCGAATGCGGTGAAGAGATTGAGCTTCTTCTTCATTTACTTCAACGACTATTGGTGAAATTCCAGCAGTTGTAGAAGTCATATTTGATGAATTTTTGGGCATACAAAGTGCTGAAATTTGCTCATGTTAAGCATCATTGTCATAAAGGATTTGGGTAGGCTGCTGCCTATTCCAATCCCAAGTGTTATCTTCATCAAAAACAACATCCGTGCTAGTCACAATTTTCTTTGTTAGTGGATTGAATAATTGACATGCTTTGGATGCTACACTTACACCAAGAAAGACATATTTTTCAGCATTGTCATCAAGTTTCTTCCTTTTCTCATCCGGGACATGGGCATATGTGATGCATCCAAAGATTCTCAAATGATCTACAACCGGTCTTCTCCCACTCCAAGTTTCTTCTGGTGTCATATTTTGAACAACAAAAGTTGGACTTCTGTTCAAAACATGAATACTCCAATTTACTATTTTTGGCTAGAAAGTCTTTGGAACTCTTCCTCTTGCCAATAAGCTTCTTGCCATGTTGAGAATGTTTCTATTTTTCCTCTTAGATACACCATTCTGTTGTGGTGTATATGCGGCTGTAAGCTCTCTTCGAATGCCATGATCTAAACAAAAAGTTTCAAATTCTTTTGAGTAATATTCACCATCACGATTTGTTCGAAGGGTCTTAATGGTTTTTCTTGCTTCATTTTCCACACGAGCTTTGAAGCTTTTAAATGTGGAGAAAGCTTCTAATTTTTCCTATAAAAAATAAACTCAAGTTTTTTTGAAAAAATCATCAATGGAGGTAATTAAATATTTTTACCTCCATTAGAAGATGGGTTTATAGGACCACGAATGTCCGAATGCGCCAGCTGCAAAACATCATTTGCTCTCCATGACTTCTCTTTTGAAAAATGAGAACGATGTTGTTTGCTAACAACACATTCTTCGCAGACTTGGGAATGAGTAGTAATTTGAGGAAGACTTGTCACCATGTTTTTCTATTGGAGGGTCTTCAATCCACCAAAACTCAAGTGACCATAGCGAAAATGCCACAGCCATGAGGGATCTTTCTTTTCAGCATGCTCCAATGGTCATAGTGATCATCAAAGCGTGGAATTGTTGGTTGAATAAAATTGTCAGTGGCCATTGGAAATATTGCTACTACAATTATCTCACAAAAGTATCTTTCTTTTCAGCATGCTCCAATGGTCATAGTGATCATCAAAGCGTGGAATTGTTGGTTGAATAAAATTGTCAGTGGCCATTGGAAATATTGCTACTGCAATTATCTCACAAAAGTATCTCACACCTCTAAACCCTAAAGGGGAGGAGAGATGAGGCTGAAACTTCCTCTTTTTTCAGAACAACGAAGTCTTTTTACAAAGTCAAATACATAATGTAAAATGCCACTAAAATAGGACCCATAACTACCAATGTTCTGCATAAAACATTTATTCCACTAACACCTAAAAACTAGGACAACTAACACATAAATTAGCTAAACGTGACTCCACTAACTCCTAAAGATTAGAATAACTGAAAAATCAAATCAGCAAAAACGTGCAGAAAAAAAAATTATTATTTCAACAGGCAACTCATTGGATTTCCCAAATTCCACCGACAGAGCCCGAAGTTGCAGTTACATGGGCGTGAGAGCGATCATGAACGAGACAGGCAAGACAGAGATCGTGGGTAGAGAAGGAGCCAATCAAGAAGTCGAAGAAGGAGCAGGGACTGCAAGGACCGTGATGGTGGGGAACACCGTAAGAGTCATGCACATGGCAACACAAGTCTGAAAAGGCGCGGGCATGAAGATGGCCAAGAATAGCCAAAGAAGAAGAAAGAGAAGAAGGAAAAGCAGGATGATGGGACAGACCATCCCGACCCAAAGATTGCAGAAGAAAAAAGGTTGCGAGGTTCTCTGGGATTGAAACCGTTGAAGCTCTAGGCATGACAGTTGCAAAGACATGTTGATTGAGTGATTACCGATGATGATGCTTAGCCTGATGGAATGTTCAAATTGCTTGCATGCTGTCTTTACTGTATAGATTGAGCGGTGAGCAATCAAATGTGGCTGTCTTTGAACTTTATTTACATTTGACCTTATGCCCATTGTTTTTACTCTTTGGCACCATAAACTTAAGTCTCCAGAACATTTTATAGGCTTTCAGTTGGCATCTAGACATGGATGATCGAATATATTACCGGCTTATCCTCTTTAATTGCATGGTTGCGAGCTATAGATGTGAGTCACATGGCTTGGGTTCCTTGGATCATTTGAGAACTGATGTAATCGGTCCAGTGTACTTGTGTCCACAAACTATTCAAGTTTAGGATCTTACAAGACTCTACTATTAGTGTCCCTTGTTGAAAACTTGAAACACGAGATCGGTGCCATCAATGTGTTGTAACAATTTACAACTACATACAAACAAGAGATTCAGCATCCATTTTTATGCACACATTTCGGTTTGAAAAAGCAGAATTTGGATGTGATAATGTCTTCTACTGCTCATGGCAACATGTTTTCCGACTATAAATTTACAAGCAATTGAATATGGCAAGTCGGAAAAAAGGGTAAATATCTCCAGTCATGGAAGCGACTCTGGCAACAAAATGCCATCATTGTCGTACTGGAGAGTACCAGAACAGTACAGTTGGTTGCACCTCCTTCCCATCAGAATTCTCTTCTTGCACAGCTCTACTTCTTCACATTCCTCCTCTTCATACGTAAGGATGCCGTCGTTGTCATTGCTGTCTTCTACTTCGTTTCGTTCTTCTTCTTTGAAAGGGTTGCTCACTTTGTAGCACACGGTCTTCACCTTCATCTTCTGTCGAGCACCCTGCAATTTCATCAACACCCAAGCTACAGCTCTAGCTCTTATGGTGGATTGAGGAATACTGCCGATACACCTTTTTTCAGTACCAATGTCAACACCGTTACCATTGCTCTTCCCGACCTCGACACCGAGAAGTTTCATGCTGGGATTCTTCTTGAAGATGGCGGACATTCGGAGGACCGCCCTCTGGTGCCGCTTACTCAGCATCATTTGTCCATATGGACTGGCCTTCTCTCCGCATCTCTCGCCGTTCTCCACCTTCTCATTCATGATCCCTCTCATGCCCATGTAACTGCAACTCCAGGCTCTGTCGGTGGAATTTGGGAAATTAAATGAGTTGCCAGCAAGTGTCGAGGCTCCGCTCAACATCTTACACAAGCCAAGAAGCAACGAGCCTTGGGGTAGAGGCTAGAGAAGCATCGCAACGTAGAGTCCGCGACTTACAACAAGAACATTCCTCATCGTCTTGTGCAGAGAAACCACACCGGAGCAAGGTGAAGAAGGAACACAATGACGCAGGCCAAGAAGCAACGAGCTTTGGGGTAGAGACTGGAGAAGCACCGGAACGTAGAGAGCAAATTCGTACCCAAAATTTTGTTACGAAATCGCACTTCGATTTCAGAAAAAATAACGCTCGCAAACAATTCACCAAGATAATATAATAATAAAAGAGCAGAATTAGATTAACACGCCAGAAAATTTGTTATCGAAGTTCACCCAAACTTGGGCTACGTCTTCGCGCAGAGGCACTCTGCGAATCCACTAGACTTCGAAAAATTGGAATACAACGATGATCTTCTCTTAAGATCAGGGCACAAAGAGATTGAGAACCCTCATTAAGAAAAAACTCATTTTTTTCTTCTCTCTTTTTCTTGCCTCTCTATTTCCTTTTTCAGCGTTTTGACGGCTAGAGTCTTGCCATCGCTAATATAAAGGTATCACTTTTAACCTAAAAGGAAATCTAATAGAAAAGACAAAAAAGCCCCTAAAAACAAATATTTGGCTTTATTTATAACAATCTCCCACTTGAAGACAAATATACCAAAGCACCAAGCAACTTTGCATCCATCTTCTTCAAAAAATAGTAGTTGAAAAACTTATGCCTCTCGCGATACTCCTCATCAATCAACATGGAGTAATACCAATGGTAGTAGTATAGAAAATATGATTTTCTCTGTCTACTACCTTGATCATCATGTCGCCTGGATTCTTCGAGCCATTAATCTTCTCGTAGCATTAATTCATTATCTTTCAATGCTGACTTGATAAAGTGATAACCCTTCTTAATATGTCTAGTCCTTGAGTGATAAGCTGCATTCTTTGCTAAGTGCACCGCACCTTGACTAGCACTCCAAAGTGTCTTGATTGGCTGTTTTTCGATGTAACTCCTTCATATAATCTTGTAACCACATGATTTCCTTGGAGGCTTCTATAATTGCTACATATTCTGCCTCCGTTGTCGATAAAGCTACGCCTTTTGTAGTTGAGATACCTAACTCACTATTGTACCAATCGTAAAGATATATCCGGTGGTACTCTTACCACTATCTCGATCACCCGAATGATCTCGCATCTACATAACCCCGCAACTCTAGAGATGTACCACCATAACAAAGTGAGTAATTGGAAGTACCGCTAGATATCTTAATATCCATTTCACGCATTCCAATGCTCTCTACCTGGGTTCTGCATATATCGACTCACAACTCCCACCGCTTGTGCAATGTCCGGTCTCGTGCTCACCATGGCATACATCAAACTCCCCACTGTTGATGCATATGGAACTATCGCCATCTCATCTTTCAAAGCTTGAGTGCTTGGACACATATCCTTGAAAAGTTTGAAGTGACTCGCTAGAGGAGTTGCAATCGGTTTTGCCTTGTCCATGTTAAATCTTTTTAACACCTTGTTCACATAGTCTTCCTGACGATTTTCATGCTTTAAATATTCTTGGCCTCTTCCAAGTCTTTCATAGCAAATTGTGATGATAACATCTTCTTCACTTCTATGATTCTCTTCATATTGGAACTAGCCACCAGCATGTCATCCACATATAAAGATAGATACATAATGTCACCATCATCATATTTGCGAAAATAAACACAGTGATCAGACTCACAGTGTGCAAATCCTTTTTCTTGCATGAAACCATCAAATTTTAAGTACCATTGCCACGGAGCTTGTTTCAAGCCATACAAGCTTTTCTTCAAGCGACATACCATGTGCTCCTTACCTTTGACTTCAAAACCCTTAGGTTGTGTCATGTATAATTCTTCATCTAAGTCACCATGTAAAAATGTTGTTTTTACGTCTAACCTGCTCAAGATGAAGATCCTTTACGCAACTATACTCAGCGAGAACTCTAATTGATGTCATTTTCACTACGGTGAAAATATCTCGAGTAGTCGATCCCTTCTTTTTGAGAAAAGCCCTTGACTACAAGTCTCGCCTTGTATCTAATACTACCATATGCTTCATTCTTAACCCCGTATACCCATTTGTTTAATAAAGCTTTTTTTCCCGTGGGCAACTTGGTCAACTCCCAAGTTTTGTTCTCGAAATAACGAGCTCATCTCGTCTTTCATAGCACACTCCCCACCGCAAAGTGAGACGTGTCTGCCTTTGCCTCATCGTAAGTCTCCAGTTCTCCCGAATCTGTATATAAGACATGGCTTAGAACATTATTAGCTGATGGATCAAAAATTACCTTTGGCTTTCTCACACGTGTAGACCTTCTCAAGACAGGTACTTCAGGGTCATTCGTTTGCTCTGAATCACTGCGTTCTTCTTGAACTACCTCTTCACTAATAATAGAATCATCTTGAACCTCTCTTTCAAGTGCACTTTGATCTACTTGAAACATCTTCACGAGCATTGTGTCTAATTCAACATATTTTGGTTGTACTACCTTCTCATGCTGTGTCTGACGATCATTGTACATCTTTTCTTCATGGAATACCACATTGCGACTGCGGATGACTTTGTTATTCTCATAATCCCAAAGCCTATAGCCATACTCGTCGCCACCGTATCCGATAAAGACGCACTTCTGGGACTTAGCATCAATCTTTTTTCTATCATCTCTGTCAATTAAAGCATATGCAATATAACCAAACATCTTTAGATGAGAATAATTATCTTTTTACCTGACCACCGCTCTTGTGGTATTTCTCCATCCAATGCACTAGATGGACTTCTATTGATAAGATAAACAACCGCATCAACTGTGCCAGCCCATAAGTGTAGTGGGAGACCCACGTGTAGTCTCATGCATCTTGCACGTTCTAAAATAGTCTTGTCCATTCTTTCAACTACACTGTTCTCTTGAGGAGTTCTAGGAATAGTCTTTAGCCCATGTATGCCCTCTCGACTCAAATATTCTGCAAATTCTTTACTCATGTATTCACCACCATTATCAGATTTCAGAGCTTTAATCTGATAACCTGTCTCTTTTTCTACCATAGTCTTCCACATCCTGAACATCCCGAATACTTCTGATTTTTCTTTAAAAGCATAGACCCAAGTCTTCCTTGTTGCATCATCAATGAATGTGACAAAATATCTCTTACCACCATAAGAGAGTTCCCCGAAAGGTGTCCCCATACATCGCATGAACCAACTCTAGCTTTTAGCCTTTATTTTGTTGCCCATTCAATTGAAAACTAACAACTTTCTGTTTTCCATAAATGCAACTCTCACAAAAATCTAACTCAATTTTTTGCAAACCTGAGAGTAATTTTTTAAAGTGTAATTGTTTTACGCCTTTTCACCAAGATGTCCCAAACGGTAATGCCAAAGAGTAGATAAATTACTTGTAGCCATTGTAGTTGTAACCATATCACGATATTGTTTCTTTGGAGAAGGTAGAGTGTACCGTACGCTTTTCCTTTGCTACTACTCTTACCCCGAGGTTATCTTCCACTCTTTGCATCAAAGGTTATTACCAAACCTTCTTGGTCAAGTTTATTGATTGAAATCAAATTTTTCTTTAATTCCGAATATGCCTAGTTTCATGCAAAACTAGACGTCCTCCACCGAGATGTTCACATAGTCAAGGTTCCTTTCCCAACAATTGGACACATGTGGCCGTTTCCCACAACCACTTGTCCAAAATCTCCACCGGCATAATCATCAAATATGTCTCTTTGCGAGGTGCAATGAAAAGAAGCGCCAGAATCAATAAACCATTTATCTCGTTGTCAAGTCAAACCCTGCGCGACAAACACAAGTTATCTAGCAAAGATTCACCGCTAACTACATTAGCACCTTGATTCTCATCTTGTTGCTTCTTTTTGTAGGCTTCACACTAAAACCTCCGTGTTCGGTTTTGTGACAAAACCAACACTCATTTTTTGCAACCTTTTGTCTCTTACCACTTGATTGTGATTTGCCACGCCCGCTGAAATTTCCTCTACTTTTACTTCTTCCATGGTTCTCCACGCAAGTGCCATTGAAGATGTAGATGCAGAAAAATTATCTTCACTTGAGACTTTCCTTCGCATCTCTTCATCCATGATACTACTCACAGCATCATTAATAGTTAAATCATCCTTCATGGTGCTCAAATTCCCTATGACACGCGGTATTGTAGCTTTCTCGGAAGAGAACATAAAAATAATAAAGCTTGAAGCTTCATATCTAAATTTATGCCTGCGGATTCCAATTGATTCGTGACTTGCGTGAAACTATTAATATGCTCTACCACAGAACCTCTATTAGATAACTTCATATTAACCAGTTTCTTCAGCAAAAATACATGATTTGATGTGGACGGCTTCTCAAAAATATTCGTTAGAATATCCATGGCTTCTTTTGCAGTTTTTGCTTTCGCGATGTGGTACCCTATCTTTTTCGTCAACCCTAGGACGATCGCACCTAACGCCTTTCGATCAAGAATTTTTCATCCGATTTTACTGTCGGATCCACTTTTCGCCATCTCGGTTTCCAACCCTCAAGTGGTGCATAGAGATCTTTTTTATAAAGATAATCCTCTATTTGTAGTTTCCACCATCCGAAATCCTCTCCATTGAACTTATCGATTATGATTTTTTATCTTCTATCATCCTGTTTGCTTTCAATCGAACGTCACCGAAAACCCTTGATGTTCTCGATTAGCCAACCTGTGCTCGATACCAGTTATTCGAAATCGCACGTCGATTCCAGAAAAATAATGCTCGCAAACAATTCACCAGACATAATATAGTAATAAAAAGCGTAATCAGATGAACACGCCGAAAATTTGTTATCGAAGTTCATCCAAACACAGGCTACATCTCCGCAAGTGAGAGGCACTCTGCGAATCCACTAGACTTTGAAAAATTGGAATACAACGCGATCTTCACTCAAGATCGGGCACAAAAGATTGAGAACCCTTATTAAGAAAAAACTCACTTTTTCTTCT